>LR738710.1:766225737-766371700 GCA_902687465.1 Secale cereale
CCCCCCCTGGGCCGCGCCGGGGGGGCGCCTGGGCCCCCCGAGCCCCGTCTGGTGCCCCCCTTTGGCATATATTTAGAGCGTCCTTCGAAACCCTCGGGACGGGAACTCTTTTTCGCGATCTCATCTCTGTTCCGCCGCCGCCGCCGCTTCCAAGATCGGGAGCACCAGGAGAACTCTTCCCGGCACCCTGCCAGAGGGGAGGATCACCATCGGGAGCCTCTCCACCACCATGGACGCCTCCCGGATGAGTTGTGAGTAGTCTCCCTTGGACCATGAGTCCATGACCAGTAGCTATGTGATGTTCTCCTCCCGTTCTTGTGCATCACTAATTAGTCCTCATGAGCTGCCCTACATGATCGAGGCACATATGTAATCCTTATGCTGTTGCTATGATGAGTTTGCTGGGATCCGATGGATTATGAGATTATGTTCAGATTGTGATTGAGTAATATATTTGATCTACCTCTTTTATATTTATGTTCATAAGTAATTCTTGCATGTTCTCTGTTGTTATTTATTGCTTTGGCCAAGTAATAGGTAGTGACTCCAAGAGGGAACGTTATGCTCGATTGTGGATTCATGCCCCTCGATGACTAGCTTGAGTGACAGAAACATGAGTCTAGGGGATGTGCTGTTGCCACAAGGGGGAAAACAACGGTGCTTGTGCCCGCGGGTGCAAGGATTGTTTACTTTACACAAAGTTCTTTTAATGCAGTTGTCTGTTGCTTTGAGTTTACACTATGGGTGGGACTCGCAACTTAATACCAGCGAGATGTTCTGGATAGATATCTCAAGGTGGATGATTAGTAGTAGATATTGATGGATTTCGGTCTACTTACTTTGGAGTACCGCCCATGCTTTGAACCTCAACCTTTCTTGCAATGTAGTCAGCATTGGTTTGCGTTCGTGGTCCTGTCAATTGCCCAGCTGTAATTCGTTTACCTCACATAGCTGTTTTATCGTCTTTTGGGAGAGAGACATCACTAGTGAACATCATGAGAATCCGGTCCATATTACCATCATTGATCACATCCGCTATTTACTTTTCACTATTATTTACTATTGCAAACATTATCTATCACTACTATCATTTGCGTTTAATCCTTTGTGAACTACAAGGCCGGAGGGATTGACAACCTCTCTGTACTCGTTGGGAGCAAAGTTATTTGTATCTGTGTGCAGGTCCACGTTGATTGCTAATATCTGGCGCCGTTAGCAGTTGACACCTACTTGTTGAACCTAGGAGTCTCTGGGGATTCGATCCTTGGCATCTTTGCTAAGGGAAAAACTTCCACAACACTGCATCTCACACCTTCCACTTGGGGTAACCAACGAGGGGTTAGAGGCCCATCCGTTATTCATGCTTGAATTGTATTGTACGGAAACAGCGATACATGTGTGAATATATAGACCACAATGAGTCCCTGGTAAGCCTCTAGTTTCCAGCTCGTTGATCAACAGATGGTCACGGTTTCCTGACCATGGACATAGGATGTCAGTGATAACGGGATCACATCATTAGGAGAATGATGTGATGGACAAGAACCAATTATATAGTTCGTAATGCATAAGCTTTTCGGTGTCAAGTATTTATTCCTTAGACCATGAGGTTGTGCAACTCCCGGATGCCTTAGGAATACTTTGGGTGTGCCAAACGTCACAACGTAACTGGGTGGCTATAAAGGTACGCATTGGGTATCTCCGAAAGTGACTATTGAGTTGGTATGAACCAAGACTGGGATATTGTCACTCCGTGTGACGGAGAGGTACCTCTGGGCCCACTCAGTAAGACATCATCATAATGAGCTCAAGGTGACTAAGGAGTTGGTCACGGGATGATGGATTACGGAACGAGTAAAGAGACTTGCCATGAAGAGATTGAACAAGGTATCGGGAATACCGACGATCGAATCTCGGGCAAGTACCGTACCGATAGACAAAGGGAATAACATACGTGATTGAGTGAATCCTTGACACAGTGGTTCATCCGATGAAGATTATCGAGGAACACGTGGGAACCAACATGGGTATCCAGATCCTGCTGTTGGTTATTGACCGGAGAGTCGTCTCGGTCATGTCTACGTGTCTCCCGAACCCGTAGGGTCTACAGACTTAAGGTTCGGTGACGCTAGGGTTGTAGAGATACATGCACATGGAAACCCGAATGTTGTTCGGAGTCCCGGATGTGATCTCGGACGTCACGAGGAGTTCCGGAATGGTCCGGAGGTAAAGAATGATATATAGGAAGTCCAGTTTCGGCCATCGGGTAAACTCCGGGGGTCATCCGGAGTGTCCCGGGACCACCGGAGGGGTCCCGGGGGTCCACCGGGTGAGGCCACCAATCCCGGTGGGCCCCTAGGCCGCAAGGGGAAGGGGTCCAACCCCTCGTGGGCTGGCGCACCCATATGGGCCCCCCTCCATGCGCCTAGCGTTGAAACCCTAGGGGGAGGGGGCGCCCCCTATGCCTTGGGGGTCAAGTTTCCCCCCTAGGCCGCCGCCCCCCTGGAGATCAGATCTCCCAGGGCCGGCGCCCCCCTGGCCCCTATATATTGTGGGGGGGAGAGGACAGCCGCACCTCAAGCCTCTGGCGCCTCTCCCCCCTCCCGTCACACTTCCTACTCCTCCGTAGGGCACCGGCGAAGCCCTGCAGGATTTCCTGCTGCATCCACCACCACGCCGTCGTGCTGCTGGATCTCTGACGACCTCTCCTCCCCCCTTGCTGGATCAATAAGGAGGTGACGTTGATGTACCGTACGTGTGTTGAACGCGGAGGTGCCGTCCGTTCGGCGCTAGGATCATCGGTGACGAAGAACGCGAAGAGTACGACTACTTCATCCACGTTCCTTCGAACGCTTCCGCACGCGATCTACAAAAGGGTATGTAGATGCACTCCAGTATGCTTGTTGCTAGATGACTCCTTAGATTGATCTTGGTGAAAGCGTAGAAATTTTTGAATTCTGCTACGTTCCCCAACAGACTGAGGGTTAGCTTGCTCCGGATCTTCGACGACTTCTGGCAGCTGCTGGAAATCAGGGGTGCTCCAGTCAATCTTGGCAAGGGCACGGAAATATACTTCATCGTTTATAAATTCTGACGGTTCAATGTCAGGAGCGAAGGTATGCCTACGAACGGGTGGAATCAGATTTTCAATGTCATAAGACGGCCGCTCCACCCGCACATTCTCTAGATCATAACCCAGATGATACCTTGTTAAGTCTGCTTCATCAGCAAGCTTACTGGCAATAGGGCGCATGTCTTTGGTTAAAGCGCGAAGATCTTCAGCGGAGAAGGCTGACCCGTCTTCTTTCATACTGGGAAAACCATTCATGGCCTCCGCCGGATCAAAATCGGGAACCCATGCTTTGGCCCGGGTTAATGCCATGAGGGAACCAGCTCTTGCAGAAGATTTCTTCACTTCAACAATTCGGGTAGGCAAGATGGATAATTTCTCCAGAGTACCTTGGATGGTGGTTGGCGCCGGTTTATTCTGGGAAATAGCACTAATGGCCCGCTGAGCACCAGCATAGAGTTGTTCCACCAAGGTATAAGCAGCCTTCAGCTTCCTCCATACATCGTCCCCAAGATAGGTCACGCGCCTCCCTGTGTACAAGTGATGAGTTAAGCAAGAGCAGTATAAGACAACAAGGATAAAGCGTATGAACACAAATATTTACCGAAGATGGCAGATGTCATATCATCTATATGCTGCCTTAACCCGGATAACTCCTTCGTCACCGGATTAAGCGCAACCTCGGCATCCTTGGCTCTCTTCTCTAAGGCAGCCTTCTGTACCTCCCAAGTGGACCGCTCCGCTTCAAAATCTTTTTTGAGCTTTTCCATGCTAGCTAAAGCAAGGGTAAGTTCCTCCTTGGCTTTAGTCGAAGCAGCCTCTTGGAAGGACAAGCTATTCTGGAGCTCAGTGATTTCAGTGGCCCTCCGGTTCAAATCAGTCTACCAAGGATAAAATATGTCAGATATCTACAGCAACTCTTTCAGACAAGTCCCAAGCACATAACAAGTTATGCACTTGACACTTGGGGGCTAATGTACAATTAAAGTGAAAGAAAGCAACTTTTTCAAACAAGTCCCAAGCACATAAGAAGTTATGTCATTGACACTTGGGGGCTAATGTAAGGTCATTCTCAAACATAGTAGAAGTCCCGATTCACCCGCAGTGGAATAAACCGGCCCTTGGGGGCTACAGGTGCAAATCAAGCTATTCCAGTTAATCTACCAAAGTCCCAAGTTACCCTGATGGCTAAACCGGCACTTGGGGGCTACAATGGACTAAAGGTACAGCTACAAGTTACAAGCAGAAATGAAAGGCAAAGGGAAAAGAAGTTACCTCATATTTTTCCTTCATCAAGTTTACTAAACCGGCCTCGTGGTCGCGGCTGGTGAAGAGCCGGTTTAGATACCCAGAATGAAGCTCCTAAGCGCTAAGTGGAGCATAGCTAGACAAATCAGTGCTCCACTTACCCTTGTCCTTCTGAAGAACTTCCTCCTTAGCAGTGTGTCTGGCCAAGATGACAGGCTCCGCGGGAGCGGTAAAACTTATTCCAGTAATCTCAACATCATCTGGCGAGGCAGCAGTTGGCCTGGGGGGATCAGCAGCAGCAGCGGGATTGGTCTGCACCGGACAGACAGGAGCTGGACTAGCCCGAGGAGGACTAACCCGGACAGGGCTAGCCGGTTCAGCAGTGTTCTCCATGGCGTCACCCCCCCCCCGGAGTAGCAAGATCTTCGTGATCCATATGGGAAGGATCATCGTGGTGAACTTCAACATTTTCCTCCAGAGGATTGGCAGCTTCAGGATCTTCTGCCGGTTCAGCGGTGGTGTTTTCGGTAGCCGGTTTATTCAACTTTGCCTTCTTGCTAGGCTTGGGCATACTGAAAAGATAAAAGGAATAATGAAAATCACAAATCAAAAGGACAAATAAACCGGACATACTGAAAGATGACTTACCCAGGAACGGTCTTAAGCACCAGGTCTTGGGTGGCAGTTGACTCACCGGAAGAAGATAGAGGAGTTTCCTGATAGTTTGGATCAGACGGTTTAAGAGGTTTGCGAATAAGACCTGCTTTTGGATGAAGAATGGTTGGAGTAAGCAAAACCTCTGAGCGGCGTCTTTGAGCCGGCGTGTGGGGTAATCCGGAGGATTCAACCACGTGACCACTGTGGCGTGTGGTCCGGCGAGCCTCATGCTGTTGTTTCTTCAAAAGAAAATTGGGATCCAATTGAGCATAAGGGTGAGAAAATGGATATTTCCGGGCTACCCGACGAACTTTGGGTGGTAATGTTTCTGAATCAGAGGAAAGAGAGATTACCTCAACTTCATCCGCTTTACTCCCTTTCGCCGGATCCTGGGAAAGGACATTGTTAACATAAATACAAACAAAGGAAAGTAAAAAGGTGTAAGAACCAAGCAGTACCTCAGAAGCCAGATCAACTTCTTCGGGGTTTGAACCGGAAGCAGCGGCAGGCCTTTTCTTGTGTTTCTTCACGGCCAAACTCTTCTTGCGAGATGGCTTTGCCGGTTTATCTTGGGTTTTCCGTTTCCAGAAGGGGTCACTGGCCAGTATGAAGGAATAAAGTATATTGAAGACAAGTAATATGGACGGATTAAAACAAAGAGAAAGGGACAGAACAATCTTACCGATGGTGGTTTATTGTTCACGCAGAAGGGTGCTAAACCGGTCCGGCTGCACTCCTCCAGAGGAATATTCAACATCTTCTTAGCAGACTCAGTAACTTCATTGTCTGGAAACATCGTAGCTGTGTGACTTTGAGGGTCCTTCGGATTGCCGGTATACTCGCACATTAAGCCGAAACGCCAGCTTAACGGGAGAATGCTCCAAGAGAGCCAGCAGCGGACAAAGTCAACCCCAGTTAAACCAATGGCAACAAAAGCCCTGAGTTTTGAAAGTTGGGGGGCATATCGAGCCCGGTCTTGGGCACTCAGACGTTGCGGGAAAGGGTGATCCGCTGTCAGACGATAAGGGCGGTAACCCGACAATGGATTTTCTCCCTCTCGTGAAGTGTCCTTGCAGTAGAACCAGGTCTGATTCCACTCCTTGGGATGGCTGTGAAGAGTGGCGTGAGGAAAACTGACATCTTTCCTTTTTTGGATGCTCATACCGCCGAGTTCAGTATTGGGCCCGTCATGGAATTCAGTCCGGCGATTCATATGGAAGAAGTCCCGGAATAGCTCTACGGATGGTTCCTCTTGCAGATAGGCTTCTGAGAAGATTGGAAATTGTAGATGTTTGATATCGAATTGGGGCCTATGTCTTGTGGATGGAGTTGAAAATCAACTAAAACGTCGCGGAAAAACTTTGAACCGGGAGGGCTAAAGCCCCGAGCCAGGTGATCAGAAAAGACGATGGTTTCTCCCTCCTTAGGCTGAGGAGGGCACTCTTTCCCAGGGGCCCGCCAGTGCAGAACCTCTTTCGAACCTAAACCGCCTATTGAGGCCACCTTTACTAAGTCATCCTCGGTAATCCGGGATGGAACCCAGTTGCAAGCGACGAACTGTTTAGCAGCAGAAGTCATCTTTTTCAAAGAGGGAATGCTGAAAAATGTAATACAAGATCTGGTTTATGATCCACTAGATATAAACCGGCATTTTCTATGAAGATATTGATCTAATTGACGGTTTAAGCAAGGGACTAATGGTATCTACTGATCCGGAACAAGCATGAACGAGACAGCTACCGGATTATGAAGCTTAGAAGTGAAAAGTTAAACCGCCAATTTCAGGCAGGTGAGGTGTAGGTCTAAAGCTAAACCGTTAGCACAGGCATATAAGGCGCAGGTTAAAATTGAACCGGTGAGATAAGCAGATAAGTTACAGATCTGAAGTGTGAGAAACAACTTTCACATGAGCAGTGGTAAAATATGGATCTACAACACAGGAAAAAATCAAGATAATTCAAGTTATGTTCGTTGAAGGCAGCGAAGATTTTTACAGATCCAGTTTAACTAGCAGTATTGGGGGGACTAAGATTGTAAAGATGGAGCGGAGTCACGCATACAAGAGTTGACCTAAAAAGATTTAACATCTACGGATAAGAACCACCTATGGTGATGAACATCGAGGAGCGGAGATTCATCTGCGAGCTCCTGCGAAACCCTAGAGCTAAGATCTATGGGAAAGAAGAAGTAACGCACCTCAGGAAGTGGAAGGACGGCGACGAGTCTCTGGACACGCTCAGGTCGATGCAGCGGCCGGGCTTGGTGAAGACGGCGAGCTCGAAGGATGGCGGTGGAGCTCGAGCGCTGGAGGACAGAGGAAGACGAAGCAGAGGGGATAAAGAAATGGCCCTCGGCCCTATTTATAGGCCCAGGAGTTAAAACGGCAAGCGCGGGAATCAAGGAGACCAAAAATCAGATATAGATTGAGCTGTCGCCTCGATCTTCGGAGCCTTAATAAATAAAGGTAAAAGAACAAGTACAGTCATTAAATGCGCAGATGATGTCACGACGGTTTAAAGCAACTCAAGAGGATGACGTCATGCCGGTTTACCAAGTGTACTAAAGACGCAGACAGAAAAATTTGTACAAGATTTTGGAGATTGACATGAACAGGTTCAAATTAATCCGAGGCCTAATGTCAGGGATATTACTACCAGGTATAAACCGGCCAAGAGGGTCTGGTTTAAGTTATCAAGATTATATTATCAGAAGCCCGGCGGAGTATGGAGTAGAAAGTTATAGCCCAAGAGGCTTAGAGCCCATATGATAGGGCCCATGACTTGTAAACCGTCATACTATGTAAACTTGGGATGTAAGGTAGAAAGAGCAGAGACCGAGGCAGACACGTTTATGAGCCGGCCTCGGGACTTTGTAAACCGGACAGGGCGTCACCTCTTATATAAAGGGACGACCCGGCGACGGTTCAGGACAAGAAAGAACAGCTCGAGACATAGGTAAGGCGGATTCGCTCCCTGGTCATCGAAGCCCAAGCTATACCACACCAAACTAGACGTAGGCTTTTACCTTCATCGAAGGGGCCGAACTAGTATAAAATCCCTGTGTCCTTCGTCTGCTTTAACCCCTTTAAGCTAACCCATAGCGATGGCCTCACGACTAAGTCCTTTTGTTAGGATATCTGCCGTGCTAAATCCACGACACCCTATGCTTCGGCTATAGGTTCTATCATGTATGCAATGTTGTGTACCAGACCTGATGTGTTCCTTGCTATAAGTCTAGCAGGGAGGTACCAAAGTAATCCAGGAGTGGATCACTGGACAGCGGTCAAGAACATCCTAAAGTACCTGAAAAGGACGAAGGATATGTTTCTCGTTTATGGAGGTGACAAAGAGCTCTTCGTAAACGGTTACGTTGATGCAAGCTTTGACACTGATCCGGATGGCTCTAAGTCACAAAACAGATACATATTTTTGTTGAACGGTGGAGCTGTCAGTTGGTGCAGTTCCAAGAAGAGCGTCGTGGCAGGATCTACGTGTGAAGCGGAGTACATAGCCGCTTCGGAAGCAACAAATGAAGGAGTCTAGATGAAAGAGTTCATATCCAATCTAGGTGTAATACCTAGTGCATCGGGTCCAATGAAAATATTTTGTGACAACACTGGAGCAATAGCCTTGGCGAAGGAATCCAGGTTTCACAAGAGAACCAAGCACATCAAGAGACGCTTCAACTCTATCTGCGATCAAGTCAAGGAAGGAGACTAGGGCTGGAAAAAAGCTACAATCTCGTGAGCTAAATGAGTAGCTCGTGACTCGTCTTGAATCGACTCGAACTCGGAGAATAACGAGTCGAGCCGAGCTTTAGTTTAATATCGTTTATAGACCAAGTTAAATGAGCCGATCTCACGAGTACTCGTGTAACTCATTAGGCTCGGTGCAAAAGATCAGCCAAGCACCATGCATCCCTCGCGCACAACACAAGGTCCAACCGCTCAGGAGACTCACACGTCGCAAGCGATGATTTATCTCCTTCCATTCCTATCCCTAGCAAAAATTAATAGATGGTCGATTCCCCTCCTGTCTTTCCAGTTTCTTTATCCCCTGAAACGTGATGGCAACTCTCGAACATGCTTATAATTGTCCGTGTACATTTTACATTCCCAAGCAATCATTATTATCATATTCGGAAGGTTTTATGTCCATATCCTTAATGGGCTTTATGGCCGCACACATCATTCTGATGATGCAGAGGCTGGAGTAATCCTTCTTTTTAAAAAAAATCTTAATGAGCAAAACGAGCCAGCTCGCGAGTTATACGAGTCGAGCCAGTATTGGATTTGAGCTCGTTATAGTAACGAGTCGAGTCGAGCTAGCTCGTTAGCGAAACGAGCTTTAGCGAGTCGTGCCGAGATGGCTCAACTCGGCTCGAATTCCAGCCCTAGTTACAGACCCGTTGACTAAGCCTCTTCCACGAGCAAAACATTATCAACACCAAGACTCCATGGGTGTTAGAATCATTACTATGTAATCTAGATTATTGACTCTAGTGCAAGTGGGAGACTGAAGGAAATATGCCCTAGAGGCAATAATATAGTTGTTATTTATATTTCCTTATATATCATGATAAATGTCTTTTATTCATGTTAGAATTGTATTAACCGGAAACTTGGTACATGTGTGAATACATAGATGAAACACAATGTCCCTAGTATGCCTCTACTAGACTAGCTCGTTAATCAAAGATGGTTGAGTTTCCTATCCATGGGCATGAGTATTCATTTGATGAACGAGATCACATTATTAGGAGAATGATGTGATGGATAAGACCCATCCGATAGCTTAGCATTATGATTATTTAGTTTTATTGCTATTGCTTTCTTCATGACTTATACATGTTCCTCTAACTATGAGATTATGTAACTCCCGAACACCGGAGGAACACCTTGTGTGCTTTCAAATGTCACAACGTAACTGGGTGATCATAAAGATGCTCTACAGGTGTCTTCGAAGGTGTTTGTGGTGTTGGCATAGATCAAGATTAGGATTTGTCACTCCGAGTGTCGTAGAGGTATCTCTGGGCCCTCTCGGTAATGCACATCACTATAAGCCTTGCAAGCAATGTGACTAATGAGTTAGTTGCGGGATGATGCATTACGGAACGAGTAAAGAGACTTGCCGGTAACGAGATTGAACTAGGTATGATGATACCGACGATCGAATCTCGGGAATGTAACATACCGACGACAAAGGGAACAACGTATGTTGTTATGCAGTTTGACCGATAAAGATCTTCATAGAATATGTAGGAGCCAATATGAGCATCCAGGTTCCGCCATTGGTTATTTACCGGAGATGTGTCTCGGTCATGTCTACACAGTTCTTGAACCCGTAGGGTCCGCACGCTTAACGTTCGATGACGATTTGTATTACGAGTTATGTGATTTGATGACCGAAGTTTGTTCAGAGTCCCGGATGAGATCACGGACATGACGAGGAGTTTCAAAATGGTCAAGACATTGATGTTCATATATTGGAAGGTGTCACACCCTGCATTTTGTAACATGTTGTTTCTAACTTTGAAGCATGAAAATTTGGACCAGCAAATTTTTTTAGCATCATTTGGCTTTTATTTGGAATTGAGTTTTCTTCATGTGCTTTTTCTTGTGCTCATTAAAGTCAACTATGATCTCTTGTAGATTTCATCTCTATACTCAAAACTTATGCCCAATGATCATGCCAAGTGTTATATAACAGTATAGTATTTTCTTACAAAATTAATTTGGCCAAAAAGTATTTTATAAATTTAGTTTTCCAAAAACCCCTGAATTGAGATTTAAACTGCAAGTACTTGATTTAGGGTGTGAAAATTATTTCAAAAGGTTTATTTGAGACCTAGTAGTCATAGGACTCCCAGAAACCACAAAGGTATAATTTTAAAAGTTATTTTCCTATTTTATTTAAAAGCTTTTTCTTAAGGCCAGAAATGGTCTTTAATAGGGGAAAATTATTTAACTGTTTCAAAAATATTTGCCAAAATTCAGAGAGACTCATAGGACATATATTGTCCATATATAAGAGTTTCAACACTTGGTCATGTTCAAAATAATGGGCTAAACCCTCAAAAACCCTTTCTGGATATTTCAAGCTTTTGAAATATTTACAAAGGAATTTTTCTCCAAAAATTCCTGGGAAATTCTATCATGTCATATGTGACATATTTGATGATCTTGCCAAGTCCCATGCCTTGGGAAGCAAGAAAACATCCTCAAACCCCTTCATAACCATTCTGTCCATATTTGAAGTTTGAGCATCTTTACATTGCCAAACTTGTCCAAATGCTCTCAAACTTGGTGCACATGCTAGAATGACCTAATAAGGCACCTAAACCAAATGGCACAAGAATTTGAATAGAGCAACTTGATCAGATCACCTCAAAACCCTTTCTGTTCAAATGCAAATTTGAACAACTTTACATTACCAACTTTTTATCTGGAGCTTCAAACTTTGTGGGCATGATCAATACCCCAAATGATGATGCTACACCAAGTGGTGCATCAAGGGGAGATGATTAGCTTGACTCAATCAAGATGAAACTGTTTCTGTTGATTTCTAGGGTTCACCAAAGTTACATTGGCTAGTTTCTCCAAATGAGCCCAAATTTGGTGAAGCACCCTATTTTCTCATGTCTTTCAACCCTGTCAAGTGCCATGTCAAGTGGACTTCATTTACTTGACCAAACACAGATCAAACACCTTCTGCAGAATTTCTAAAACCCTCAACTTGACCACTTTCACTTTTCTCCATGGCCTCAACTTCTTACCACAGGCTCATTGAGTTACCAGCTACCTCCAGTAACTCCCCCAGCACCTCAGCTCCATGATTGGAGGGTGAAACCCCTGTTCTACCTTGCTGTACAGCAGGTTTCTACCATTTCACCAACACTCTCACTCTCTCTCTGCATCCCCAGGGTATCCAAGGCCTCAGGGCATTTCTTTACTCCTCCCTCTACGTGCTGGACACTGTTGGACACGCTGGATCGGACCAAACCGGCGAGAGCGCGCTGATGCCAGCAATACGCGCACTCTGGAGCGCGCAACAGTGCCCTCCGCACGCTGGCTCCCGCCAATCGCCGATCCCCGACAGCCTCGGGCCTCCCCCTCGCGCCAGTCGAGGCGCCTCGACGTCCGCGACCTCCCCGGCGCTGTCCCCCCTCCTCCTGCGCCCTCCAGTGAACGTCGTCGCACGCGCACCGGCCGCCCGCTTCGGCCATTCTTCTGCTTCACACGCGCGCGCGCCCCTGACGCTCCCCCGCTCCTCCTTTCACCTCAGCTGGATGTAGAGCTCGTCCAGGAACTCCACGGACTCACTCCGCTGGCCTCCCGTGCGCTGTAGCCTCGAGCCGGAGCTCGCCGGCGCACTGGACCACGGGTCTCCGTCGAGCCCCTATAAATAGGCCCTCCCGAGCTTCTCCAACACAACCACAAGCCTCACTCCACTCCACTGAGACCCCCAACACCCTCCACTCCTCCCCAGGACGCCCCAGTGCTCGGGATCGACCGGAGCGCCGCCGCGTCGGGCCGCCGGCGATCTCGAGGTACGGGCCTCCCCTGCCTCTCCTTCCACCTGTTTCGGAACCGCCGCACCTCACTGACTCTTTTCCCCCTGTTTCCCCCTTCGCTCGCAGTCGGAAACGGCCGCAGCAACCACCCTCCGACGAGCTTCCGCCGTCCCACCTCGCCGCCGGTGAACCAGGACTCCCCGCCGTGCCGCACCACCACCACAGCAACCGCAACACGACACTGAGCTCATTCCTGACCTCCGTTGCCGTCGCCGTGGCCGGAATCTTCGCCGGTGAGCTCGCCGCCGCCGTGGCCATGGGGTTAGAGATGACAGGCGGGCCCCGCCTGTCATCCCCCACCTCTGTGCCGCTGACCCACGGGCCCCGCCCGTCAGGTTTGAAAACCTGACGCGCGCGCTGGCTCCCGTGCGGCTGGGCCAGTCCGTCTGGGCCGTGCACTGTGGCCTTCTCTGGCCCAGTGCACAAGACCCTTTTTCCTTTTTCTTTTCTGTTAATGTTTTAAACATTTCTACAGAAAAGAATATTGATCCAAATTAAATATTTCCAACTCCTAAAATCTTATAATATTCCAACCTATTTAATGGTACTACTTTCATTCAAATCCATGAAACTTTGTTGTACTGTTCAAATTTAAATTCAAATTTGGGCAGTAATACTCCTGTTCAAAAATCAATCTATTCCATTCCGTAACTCCAAAACTCGAACTAAGATTTTTCCCCATCTTAGAAATCCCTCTAGCATTTTACAAAAATGAGTTGACATTTTTCTGAGCACTTTGATTTTTCTGTTTTATTTGTATTCTTATTTTCCCATGGTTATTATGCGACGTATAGATCCCGTATTTGACGAAGTTGCTGTGGAAGAAGAAGGAGAAGGATTTGAAGACTTTGAAGACCAAGCCAATCCAGGCAAGCAGCCCTTTGACCATGATACACTTGTTCTTCGGAACCCGTTTGTTTCCGATGCATGATGATTAGGGTTACGATGGTAACCTAGTTGATTCCACCATATGATGCATGACATGATCTTGATCTTGCTATGTGCTAGATGACTTGCATATGGTTAGTAGTTATGGAAAGTGATGCATCTGTGACATGAACCTTCATGGTTGAAGTCTTTGCATAAAACCCCGTCGGGTGCCATTTATGCCCGAGGGAGATGATGATGATGAGTTGGGTGACCACTTGATGACGAAGTGGTGTGCCAAGGCAAGTGTGTGTGTTTTTCAAACGGATTGGTTTGAGTTGCGACCGTTATTCCAACCATACATGTACAACCACACTACCCCTTATGGGACGGGGCTTTATTGATTACTTAGGTCGATACTAGCGTGGTGCCCGCATTACTAGTGACGGGAAGACTTGAGGTCTTTCCCGGGACGGGGTCGTGCTTGGATAGACGGCCATGACTGTTTTTACAGGGCACCGGACACACCGTTGGTCCCTTCGGGTACGCGTGACATTGAAATTAGGGCAAGTCCCGTGATCTATTGTTTGTACCCGAGGGCCGTGTGCCAACGAGTGGACTCTATGTTAGTGTCGTCTAAGGAAAGATAATGACCGGGTGCTTACCCCGGGTACTTGAGGTACCGCGGGTCGTGGATGACACGGAAGTTCCCCGGATCTTGTGGGTAAAGTGTACAACCTCTGCAGAGTGTCAAACTATTCGAATAGCCGTGTCCACGGTCATGGACAGTTGGGTAACCGCTCTTGGGCTACGTCCAATGTTTGTGAAACCATGCGTGTGTATGTGGGTCAAGGTGGTGACTTGACTCGATGAGATAAATCATATTCATGTTGATATCGGTAACCTGCTTCGAGGTTATTGATGCATAAACTTGATGGTAGAATGTTGTTCTAGCCTTGCTAGATTGATCATTGTTATTTAATTGCATTGTTACTCTGAACCACATCATGGGTTGCTTGCGAGTACATTCAAAGTACTCATTGGCTTGCCACTGGTTATTTAATTGGCCAAGCATGGAAGAACAGGATTATGAGGAAGAGTTCTTTGGAGACGAACATGCGAACTAGGACGCTATCCCAGTCATAATGCCTGTAGGGTTAAGGTAGATGGCATGGGTTCTACCCGTTTATCGAAGACTTCCGCTATTTGAGTTATTTCCCATTCAGCCCGTGAGGCTCTTTCTATGTAAGACTTGGCCATAATGGCCTTAATTCGAGTAAGACTATTTGTATGGATGTAAGACTCTTGTTATTTCAGCTTCTGTGTGTTCAGTGAGCATTGATCTCTGGGATCACTGTACACGTGCATTCGGTGATCTCGACTTCTAAGTCGGGGTCCCCACAGAGCTGGTATCAGAGCCATCCTGACTGTAGGAAGCCTTAGTTAGCATGGGCGTTAGTTAGTTGAGACCCCCTTTTCAAAACCTTCTGAACCTCTCTTCTTTTCTAAACCTGAGATTTCCTCAGCTTATTAACCCCTCCTATTCCACCTTTGTAGATGGCCGCTGTTCCCGAAGAGCACCTGACCACTGGGTTTCCCCTACTTCTCGAGGATAGCCTCCAGGAGTGTCAGTTCCACCGAGCACCCATCCTCACCTACCTTGAGCATTGGGTGAGCGATACTGAGGTGGAGTACCATGTGGAAGTGATCGTGAAGGCAAACGATCCTCCCACAAGTTGGTTCTTCGAGGGACCCCAGATGGCAACACTACCACTCGCTGCCGAGGCTGCTGCACTCAAGGCACTAACCCGTCTCCGCGAGCTTCTTCCGGAGATGGCAGCCAAGATGGCAACTCACTTCTTACCTTACCGGAAGGAAGGTGACGAAGAAAGCAGCGCACTAGCCCCTCCACTGAAGGAAGGACTCACGCTTCGGTTCCAGACCTACTTCAGTCTATGTGCCGACAGCCTGGCACAAGACTTGGCCTCGGAATCAATGAAGCTTCGAGAAGAACTTTTCAAGACCAAGGCACTTCTTCGTCGAGCTCAAGAGAAGGCAAACAGGATCAAGAAGGAAGGAGCACCTTCTGGACAATCCGCTATCGCATATCGAGGCGGAAGGCCCTCCGAGGATGTATCTTCCAAGGGTGAAGAACCACCTCGGTGACGCCGGATGACAGCAAGGGAATATCGCAAGCTTTTCCCTGCACCACCGTCGAAGCACCGTCGTATCCAACTCCTCCACTCCCCCACTCCCTCAAGTGACAAGGGAGCCCAGACAGATGAAGACAAGGAGGAAGACCCAGAAGAGCCGGAATACGCGACCGAGCATTCCGCCGCTTAGGCATTATTCGCTACTCGGATATGCCAGTTGTAACCCCTACGGTAGGATAGGTCGTGTAACCCCTATGCGCAGTCGAGTCCTTGTATGGTTCATATGAAACCATCTAGTGTTTGCTTTTGTTGTGTCTGGGTGTATGTCATATTCTTCCTTCGGGAATATGTAAACGACTACATCACCCATTTGGATTTTAACGAATGTGTTTTGGCCTCTCGGCCCTTGCATGATTTGATTTAGTGTCACACCCACCCCCTTACTAGGCACCCATCTATCTTGCTTTCCCTCTTCCGAGTCATGAGACCTTTTACCGCTCCAACAGGATGCCTGTTGTAACTCGTACTGGTACCTCTACCCAGCAGCACGAAGCCGGAGCATCCTCTCAGCCAGAGGCAGGCCACGACCAAACCAACGACCAAGCTCCACCACCACCTCCTCCAAGCATGGACATGGCTCAGCTTCTCCAAGCTTTCCGAGAGGAACGCCAAGCCAACACTGCAGCTCTTCAGCTGATTGCTCAAGCTGTCACCAACAACCGCCAGCCGGTGGGGAATGGCAATGGACGTTCCACGTTGGCAGAGTTCAAGAAGCATGCACCGCCAACCTTCATCGAGACTGCTGAACCCCTGGATGCAGATGACTGGGTCCGTTCCATTGAGGAAATCCTGGAACTAGTCGGATGCACCGAAGATCGCGAGAAGGTGGCTTATGCAGCCCACTGCCTCAGGGGAACCGCAAGAGCTTGGTGGGATGGATTCAAGGTCATGCATGCTGAACAAGACATCACTTGGGTTAACTTCAAGGCAGAATTCCGCAAGGCCCACATTCCTTCTGGAATCATGGCTATCAAAAAGCGTGAGTTCCGAGCCCTGAAGCAAGGAAGTGGCACTGTCAAGGAGTACATGCAGAAGTTCAGTATTCTGTCAAGGTATGCCCCTAAGGATGTCAGCACTGATGCTGCCAAAAGGGAGCGCTTCATGGAAGGCCTTAATCAGACTCTGCAATACTCGCTTGTCGTGTGCGACTGCCCGTCTTTCCTTGACCTGGTGAACAAGGCACTTATGCTTGAAGACAAGCGGCGTGCTTTGGAAGACACTCGCAAGCGCAAGTTGGTCAGTAAGGGAAGTTCCAGCAACGAGAAGCCTCGTCCGTGGCAGTCAGCCCCGGCCAAGCCAACCTATCAGCAGCCAAGAGCTCCTGCACCTCGTGCCAATCCTCAGCCTCAGCAGTATGCCAACCCCAGGCCAGCTTTCAACCCCAATACCAGTGGTGGCAACAAGATCAACACCCCAAACCAAGTCACTTGCTTTGGGTGTGGTCAGCCCGGACACATCTCCAGGGTGTGCCCCAGCAAGAAGCCTGATGCCCCGCGCCCCAATGCGCAGAACCAGGGACAAGGCCGTGGAATGCCACCAAGGAACCCAGCTCCTCGCAATCCACCGAACTATGGGAAGGGGCGTGTGAATCACGTCACTGCTGAAGAAGCCCAGGAAGACCCGGACGTCGTGCTGGGTACGTTCCTTGTCAACTCAGCACCTGCAACTGTCTTGTTTGATTCTGGAGCAACGCATTCATTTGTCACTCAAAGATTTGCATTAAAAAGTGGCATGACCCCTACACCCCTGAATAACCCTATGGTGGTACAAACCCCCGGAGCCGAGATGAGAGCCAAGATAGGCTGTAAAGGAGTCAGTATTACCATTAATGGTGTAGACTTCCTAGCAGACCTTATCATCCTGAGATCGCAAGGCTTGGATGTGATCCTAGGTATGAATTGGCTCAGCAAGCACCAAGGCTTGTTAGACTGTGCCAATCGGACAGTCACTGTGACCAATGACCAAGGAGTCGAAGTCAAGTTTGCCCCCAACTCCTCTTCTGCTCAAGCCGCTAAAGTCAACTGTCTGTCTGAAGTTGGGCTAGATCAAGTACCAGTGGTATGTGAGTATCCTGATGTCTTTCCGGATGAACTACCGGGAATGCCCCCTGGCCGTGACATTGAGTTCATCATCGAGCTCGTGCCCGGAGCAGGACCCATCTATAAGAAGCCTTATAGAATGGGGACGGAAGAATTAGCCGAGTTGAAGAAGCAGCTAGAAGAGCAGCTAAGGAAGGGATTTATCCGCCCGAGTGCCTCCCCTTGGGGATCTCCTGTTCTGTTTGTGGCCAAGAGGGACGGTACCATCCGCTTATGCATTGACTATCGTTCCCTCAATGAAGTTACCATCAAGAACAAGTACCCACTTCCCAAGATCGAAGATCTGTTTGATCAGCTCAGCGGAGCCAAGGTATTCTCCAAGATCGACCTCAAATCTGGGTATTACCAGCTGAAGATCAGACCCCAAGATATTCCGAAGACGGCATTCGTAACCAGATATGGCCTGTACGAGTGCACGGTCATGTCTTTTGGGTTAACCAATGCCCCAGCCTACTTCATGTATCTCATGAATAAAGTCTTCATGGAATATTTGGACAAGTTCGTTGTTGTCTTCATTGATGACATTCTTGTGTTCTCGAAGTCGGAGGAAGAGCATGAGCAGCATCTGAGGATGGTCCTAGACAAGCTTCGTGAGCACCAACTGTATGCCAAATTCAGCAAGTGTGAGTTCTGGCTGCATAAAGTTGGATTCTTAGGTCATGTCTTGACCGAGGAAGGATTATCTGTTGATCCTGCAAAAATCGAAGCTGTGACCCAATGGCAATCTCCAACGACCGTCAAGGAAGTCAGAAGCTTCCTCGGATTAGCGGGCTATTACCGCAAGTTCGTGGAAGGATTCTCTAGCATTGCACGACCAATGACTCAGCTCCTCAAAAAGGACAAGAAGTTCGAGTGGACGCCAAAATGTGAAGAGAGCTTCCAAGAGCTCAAGAAGAGATTGACCACCGCCCCAGTTCTGGCAACACCTGATATTCACAAGGAGTTCGTGATATATTGTGATGCCTCTCGAACCGGATTGGGAAGCGTTCTGATGCAAGAAGGCCGCGTCATAGCATACCTCTCCAGGCAGCTATGACCCCATGAGGAGAACTACGCTACTCACGATCTTGAGCTAGCGGCAGTAGTTCATGCCTTGAAGACATGGCGGCATTACCTCCTAGGGAAGCGGTGTGAGATTTACACAGACCACAAAAGTCTGAAGTATATTTTCACCCAAAAAGAGTTGAACATGAGGCAGCGGAGATGGTTGGAACTCATCAAAGATTATGACCTCAGTGTTCAGTATCACCCTGGGAAGGCTAACGTGGTGGCCGATGCCTTAAGTAGGAAGGCTTGCTCTTTGAATGTCGTTATTCAAGAAAGACAGCCAACCTTGTTTAAGGAGATCGAACAATTCAGTTTGGAATTGGTCACCCCTGGATTTCTGGATCATTTGGAAGTTAGACCGACCCTGCTGGACGACATCAAGAAGGCTCAAGATGGACACGCAAGCATCGAAGGCATCAAGAAGAAGATGAAGCTGGGCAAGGCCCCAGGATTCTCCGAAGACGAGCACGGGATTGTTTGGTACAAAAGGTCGCCTCTGCGTACCAAACAACACCGAGTTGAAGACGCTGATTCTGCAAGAAGCCCACGACACTCCGTATTCCATCCACCCCGGAGGAACCAAGATGTACAAAGATTTGAAGGCACGATTCTGGTGGCACGGTATGAAGAGAGAGATTGCAACCTATGTTGCAAAGTGTGATGTGTGCCAAAGGGTCAAGGCTGAGTATCAGCGACCTGCTGGATTGCTTCAACCACTCAAGGTTCCTGAGTGGAAGTGGGATAAAGTCGGAATGGACTTCATCACTGGATTACCAAGGTCGAATAGAGGACATGACTCTATCTGGGTCATAGTCGATCATTTGACCAAGGTGGCTCATTTCGTTCCTGTCAAGACTACCTACTCAGGCAACCAGCTGGCAACTCTCTATATCAACCGAATCGTAAGTCTTCACGGTGTTCCCAAGGAGATTGTGTCAGATCGAGGCACCCAGTTCACTTCAAGGTTCTGGAAGCCATTCCAAGAAGCCTTGGGAACCAAGTTGTCGTTCAGCACAGCTTTCCACCCACAGACCGGAGGACAGACTGAGCGAGTCAATCAGATTCTCGAAGACATGCTCCGAGCCTGTGTCCTGGCATATGGAGCCAAGTGGGAAGACTGTCTCCCTTTTGCCGAGTTCTCCTATAACAACAGTTACCAGTCAAGCCTTCAGATGGCACCATTTGAGGTGTTGTACGGACGCAGATGCCGCACACCCCTCAATTGGTCAGAGACTGGAGAAGGACTAGTCTTTGGACCAGATATTCTCCGCGCAGCAGAAGAGCAAGTCCAACTAGTCAGAGAGCGATTAAAGGCAGCCAAGTCAAGGCAGAAGAGTTATGCTGACACTCGACGCCGAGACATGAGTTTCCGTGTCGGAGATCATGTGTACCTGCGGGTAACTCCTCTGAAGGGAACCAAGCGTTTCCATGTCAAGGGGAAGCTCGCGCCAAGGTTCATTGGCCCTTTCAAGATCATCGACCGACGAGGAGAAGTGGCTTATCAGTTGGAACTACCACCTGAGCTATCCGATGTGCACAATGTATTCCATGTGTCACAACTCCGGAAATGTCTCCAGGTTCCAGACAAGCCCAGTCTCTACAAGGATGTGGATCACCAAGCCATTGATCTGCTGCCTGATTTGACCTACCGCGAGAAGCCCATTCGCATTCTGGACGAAGCAGAACGACGTACGCGGAGCCGTACCATCAAGTACTTCAAGGTCCAGTGGAGCAACCACACCGAAGCAGAAGCAACCTGGGAACGAGAAGACTATCTTAGATCCGAGTTTCCCGATCTCTTTTAAGCCCTAGTTTAGGAATCTCGGGGACGAGATTCTTGTAAGGGGGGTAGGTCTGTCACACCCTGCATTTTGTAACATGTTGTTTGTAACTTTGAAGCATGAAAATTTGGACCAGCAATTTTTTTAGCATCATTTGGCTTTTATTTGGAATTGAGTTTTCTTCATGTGCTTTTTCTTGTGCTCATTAAAGTCAACTATGATCTCTTGTAGATTTCATCTCTATACTCAAAACTTCTGCCCAATGATCATGCCAAGTGTTATATAACAGTATAGTATTTTCTTACAAAATTAATTTGGCCAAAAAGTATTTTATAAATTTAGTTTTCCAAAAACCCCCTGAATTGAGATTTGCACTGCAAGTACTTGATTTAGGGTGTGAAAATTATTTCAAAAGGTTTATTTGAGACCTAGTAGTCATAGGACTCCCAGAAACCACAAAGGTATAATTTTAAAAGTTATTTTCCTATTTTATTTAAAAGCTTTTTCTTAAGGCCTGAAATGGTCTTTAATAGGGGAAAATTATTTAACTGTTTCAAAAATATTTGCCAAAATTCAGAGAGACTCATAGGACATATATTGTCCATATATAAGAGTTTCAACACTTGGTCATGTTCAAAATAATGGGCTAAACCCTCAAAAACCCTTTCTGGATATTTCAAGCTTTTGAAATATTTACAAAGGAATTTTTCTCCAAAAATTCCAGGGAAATTCTATCATGTCATATGTGACATATTTGATGATCTTGCCAAGTCCCATGCCTTGGGAAGCAAGAAAACATCCTCAAACCCCTTCATAACCATTCTGTCCATATTTGAAGTTTGAGCAACTTTACATTGCCAAACTTGTCCAAATGCTCTCAAACTTGGTGCACATGCTAGAATGACCCAATAAGGCACCTAGACCAAATGGCACAAGAATTTGAATAGAGCAACTTGATAAGATCACCTCAAAACCCTTTCTGTTCAAATGCAAATTTGAACAACTTTACATTACCAACTTTTTATCTGGAGCTTCAAACTTTGTGGGCATGATCAATACCCCAAATGATGATGCTACACCAAGTGGTGCATCAAGGGGAGATGATTAGCTTGAATCAATCAAGATGAAACTGTTTCTGTTGATTTCTAGGGTTCACCAAAGTTACATTGGCTAGTTTCTCCAAATGAGCCCAAATTTGGTGAAGCACCCTATTTTCTCATGTCTTTCAACCCTGTCAAGTGCCATGTCAAGTGGACTTCATTTACTTGACCAAACACAGATCAAACACCTTCTGCAGAATTTCTAAAACCCTCAACTTGACCACTTTCACTTTTCTCCATGGCCTCAACTTCTTACCACGGGCTCATTGAGTTACCAGCTACCTCCAGTAACTCCCCCAGCACCTCAGCTCCATGATTGGAGGGTGAAACCCCTGTTCTACCTTGCTGTACAGCAAGTTTCTACCATTTCACCAACACTCTCACTCTCTCTCTGCATCCCCAGGGCATCCAAGGCATACGGGCATTTCTTTACTCCTCCCTCTACGTGCTGGACACTGTTGGACACGCTGGATCGGACCAAACCGGCGAGAGCGCGCTGATGCCAGCAATACGCGCGCTCTGGAGCGCGCAACAGTGCCCTCCGCACGCTGGCTCCCGCCAATCGCCGATCCCCGACAGCCTCGGGCCTCCCCCTCGCGCCAGTCGAGGCGCCTCGACGTCCGCGACCTCCCCGGCGCTGTCCCCCCTCCTCCTGCGCCCTCCAGTGAACGTCGTCGCACGCGCACCGGCCGCCCGCTTCGGCCATTCTTCTGCTTCACACGCGCGCGCGCCCCTGACGCTCCCCCGCTCCTCCTCTCACCTCAGCTAGACGTAGATCTCGTCCAGGAACTCCACAGACTCACTCCGCTGGCCTCCCGTGCGCTGTAGCCTCGAGCCGGAGCTCGCCGGCGCACTGGACCACGGGTCTCCGTCGAGCCCCTATAAATAGGCCCTCCCGAGCTTCTCCAACACCACCACAAGCCTCACTCCACTCCACTGAGACCCCCAGCACCCTCCACTCCTCCCCAGGACGCCCCAGTGCTCGGGATCGACCGGAGCGCCGCCGCGCCGGGCCGCCAGCGATCTCGAGGTACGGGCCTCCCCTGCCTCTCCTTCCACCTGTTTCGGAACCGCCGCACCTCACTGACTCTTTTCCCCCTGTTTCCCCCTTCGCTCGCAGTCGGAAACGGCCGCAGCAACCACCCTCCGACGAGCTTCCGCCGTCCCACCTCGCCGCTGGTGAACCAGGACTCCCCGCCGTGCCGCACCACCACCACAGCAACTGCAACACGACACTGAGCTCATTCCTGCCCTCCGTTGCCGTCGCCGTGGCCGGAATCTTCGCCGGTGAGCTCGCCGCCGCCGTGGCCGTGGGGTTAGAGATGACAGGCGGGCCCCGCCTGTCATCCCCCCACCTCTCTCCCCCTCCTCTGTGCCGCTGACCCACGGGCCCCAGCCGTCAGCTTTGAAAACCTGACATGCGCGCGCTGGCTCCCGTGCGGCTGGGCCAGTCCGTCTGGGCCGTGCACTGTGGCCTTCTCTGGCCCAGTGCACAGGACCCTTTTTCCTTTTTCTTTTCTGTTAATGTTTTAAACATTTCTACAGAAAAGAATATTGATCCAAACTAAATATTTCCAACTCCTAAAATCTTGTAATATTCCAACCTATTTAATGGTACTACTTTCATTCAAATCCATGAAACTTTGCTGTATTGTTCAAATTTAAATTCAAATTTGGGCAGTAATACTCCTGTTCAAAAATCAATCTATTCCATTCTGTAACTCCAAAACTCCAACTAAGATTTTTCCCCATCTTAGAAATCCCTCTAGCATTTTACAAAAATGAGTTGACATTTTTCTGAGCACTTTGATTTTTCTGTTTTATTTGTATTCTTATTTTCTCGTGGTTATTATGCGACGTATAGATCCCGTATTTGACGAAGTTGCTGTGGAAGAAGAAGGAGAAGGATTTGAAGACTTTGAAGACCAAGCCAATCCAGGCAAGCAGCCCTTTGACCATGATACACTTGTTCTTCGGAACCCGTTTGTTTCCGATGCATGATGATTAGGGTTACGATGGTAACCTAGTTGATTCCACCATATGATGCATGACATGATCTTGATCTTGCTATGTGCTAGATGACTTGCATATGGTTAGTAGTTATGGAAAGTGATGCATGTGTGACATGAACCTTCATGGTTGAAGTCTTTGCATAAAACCCGTCGGGTGCCATTTATGCCCGAGGGAGATGATGATGATGAGTTGGGTGACCACTTGATAACGAAGTGGTGTGCCAAGGCAAGTGTGTGTGTTTTTCAAACGGATTGGTTTGAGTTGCGACCATTATTCCAACCATACATGTACAACCACACTACCCCTTATGGGATGGGGCTTTATTGATTACTTAGGTCGATACTAGCGTGGTGCCCGCATTACTAGTGACAGGAAGACTTGAGGTCTTTCCCGGGACGGGGTCGTGCTTGGATAGACGGCCATGACTGTTTTTACAGGGCACCGGACACACCGTTGGTCCCTTCGGGTACGCGTGACATTGAAATTAGGGCAAGTCCCGTGATCTATTGTTTGTACCCGAGGGCCGTGTGCCAACGAGTGGACTCTATGTTAGTGTCGTCTAAGGAAAGATAATGACCGGGTGCTTACCCCGGGTACTTGAGGTACCGCGGGTCGTGGATGACACGGAAGTTCCCCGGATCTTGTGGGTAAAGTGTACAACCTCTGCAGAGTGTCAAACTATTCGAATAGCCGTGTCCACGGTCATGGACAGTTGGGTAACCGCTCTTGGGCTACGTCCAATGTTTGTGAAACCATGCGTGTGTATGTGGGTCAAGGTGGTGACTTGACTCGATGAGATAAATCATATTCATGTTGATATCGGTAACCTGCTTCGAGGTTATTGATGCATAAACTTGATGGTAGAATGTTGTTCCAGCCTTGCTAGATTGATCATTGTTATTTAATTGCATTGTTACTCTGAACCACATCATGGGTTGCTTGAGAGTACATTCAAAGTACTCATTGGCTTGCCACTGGTTATTTAATTGGCCAGGCATGGAAGAACAGGATTATGAGGAAGAGTTCTTTGGAGACGAACATGCGAACTAGGATGCTATCCCAGTCAGAATGCCTGTAGGGTTAAGGCAGATGGCATGGGTTCTACCCGTTTATCGAAGACTTCCGCTATTTGAGTTATTTCCCATTCAGCCCGTGAGGCTCTATCTTTGTAAGACTTGGCCATAATGGCCTTAATTCGTGTAAGACTATTTGTATGGATGTAAGACTCTTGTTATTTCAGCTTATGTGTGTTCAGTGAGCATTGATCTCTGGGATCACTGTACACGTGCATTCGGTGATCTCGACTTCTAAGTCGGGGTCCCCATAGAAGGTTACATTCAGACACCGGAATGGTTTCGGGAAGTATCGGATAAATTTCGGAGTACCGGGAGGTTACCGGAACCCCCCAGGGAATTATTGGGCCTTAATGGGCTTTAGTGGAAAGGAGAGAAGGGCCACAAGGGGAGGCCCCCCCATGTTAAGTCCCAATTGGACTAGGGAGGGGGCGGCGCCCCCCTCTTTCCTTCTCCCTCTCTTCCTCCTTCCCTCTCTCTCTTGGAAAAAGGAAGGGGACTCCAACTAGGATTGGGAATCCTAGTTGGACTCCCCATGGCGCGCGCCCCCCTTGGCCGACCTCCTCTTCCCTCCTTCCTTTATATACGTGGGAGGGGGCACCCCAAAGGGACACCAAGTCTTCTCTTAGCCGTGTGCGGTGCCCCCCCTCCATAGTTACACACCTCGGTCATATCGTCGTTGTGCTTAGGCGAAGCCCTGCGCCGGTAAATTCATCATCACCGTCGCCATGCCGTCGTGCTGATAGAACTCTCATCCTCAACTGTATCAAGATCTCGAGGGACATCATCGTGTTGAACGTGTGCTGAACATGGAGGTGTCGTACGTTCGGTACTTGGATCGGTTGGATCGTGAAGACGTTTGACTACATCAACCGCGTTACTAAACGCTTCCACTTTCGGTCTACGAGGGTACGTGGATACACTCTCCCCGCTCATTGCTATACTTCTCCTAGATAGATCTTCCATGATCGTAGGATTTTTTTTTGAAATACTACATTCCCCAACACAAAGTACCGAACGTGAATCATATGAGCAAGATGAAAAATAGCTTGACAACAATTCCCATGTGTCCTCGGGAGCGTTTTGCTTTATATAAGAGTACGTCAGGCTTGTCCTTTGCTACAAAAAGGACTGGGCCACCTTGCTGCACCTTCTTTACTTTTGTTACTTGTTACCCGTTACGAATGATATAGGGATTTAGCACGGCAGATGTCCTAGCAAAAGGACTTAGTCGCGAGGCCATCGCTACGGGTTAGCTTAAAGGGGTTAAAGTGGACAAAGGACATAGGGATTTTTATACTAGTCCGGCCCCTTCGATGAAGGTAAAAGCCTACGTCTAGTTTGGTGTAGTATTTCTAGGGCTTGATGACCAAGGGGCGAATCTGCTTTGCCTGTGTCTCAAGCTGTTGTTGTCTGTCCTAAACCATCGCCGGGTCATCCCTTTATATAAGAGGTGACGCCCGGTACGGTTTACGGAGTCGAGATGCTGGCTCATAAACGTGTCCGCCTCGGTCTCTGTTCTCTATCTTACATCCCAAGTTTACATAGTATGACGGTTTACAAATCATGGGCCCTAACACTTGGGCTCTAAGACTTTTGGTCTGAAACCTTCTACTTCATGCTCCGCCGGGCCTTTGATAATATAACATTTGATAACGTAAACCGGACCCTCCTGGCCGGTTTATACCTGGTAGTAATATCACTGACATTAGGCCCGAGATTAATTTGAATCTATTCATGTCAATCTTCAAAGTCTTGTACAGATTTTCCTTTCTGTAGCTTCAGTATGCTTTGTAAACCGGCATGCCGTCATCTCCTCAGGTCACCTTATACCGTCGTGACGCCATCCGCGCATTTAATACTTGTACCTGCTTTTTACCTTTACTCATTAAAGCTCCAAAGATCAAAGCGATAGCACCATCCATATCCGATTTTTCGAGCTCCTTGATTCCCGCGCTTTCTGTTTTATACCTTCAGCTTATAAATAGGGCCCAAGGTCATCTCTTTCTCCCCCTTGCTTCTTCTTCCTCCGTCCTCTGATGCCCGAGCTCCGCCGCCGTCCGCCGAGCTCTGTGCTTCCGTCGAGCCTGGCCGCTGCATCAACCTGAACGCGTCCAGAGATCCGCCATCATCCTTCCGCTTCCGTTGCCTCAGGTACGTTTACTCATTCCTCCCCGTAGATCTTAGTTCTAGGGTTTCATGTGAGCTCGTAGATGAACCCATGTTCTTCACGGTTCTTCACCATAGGTAGTTCCTAGCCGTAGATCTCAAACTTTTAGGCCGACCACCGTAATCTTGACTCTGTTCCATCATTGTAATCTTATTTCCCCCAACAATGATGGTTTAGACTAAATCTGCAAAAACCTTCGCTGTTTCCGCTGAATATAACTTGAATTATCTTGAGTTTTCCATATGTTGTAGATCCATATCTTACTGCTGCTTGTGTGAAAGTTGTTTCCCCACACTTTTAGATCTGCATCTCATCTGCCAATGTTGGTGGCTTAGTTTTAAATTTGCGCCTTATCTGCCCGTGTTTGGCGGTTTAAGTTTTTCCTTTCAAACTTTATAACCCGGTAGACGTCATGCTTATAGATGTTCCGGATCAGTAGGTACCATTAGGCCCCTGTTTAAACCGCCAATTAGATCAGTACCTTCATAGAATATGCTGGTTTAAATCTGCGTAGACCATAAACCGGATCTTTATTGCATTTTCAGCCTTCCCTTTGAAAAAAGATGACTTCCGTGGCCAAGCAGTTTCTCGCTTGCAACTGGGTCCCTTCCCGGATCACTGAGGAGGACTTAGAAAAGATGGCCTCCATTGGCGCTTTAGGTCCAAAGGATGTCCTTCACTGGAGGGCTCCTGGAAAAGAGTGTCCTCCTAAGCCTAAGGAGGGAGAAATTATTGTCTTCTTCGATCACCTGGCCCGTGGCTTTAACCCTCCAGGGTCAAAGTTTTTCCGTGACGTGTTGGCAGATTTCCAGCTCCATCCTCAAGACATAGGTCCCAATTCCGTATTGAATATTTGCAACTTCCCGGTCTTCTCTGAAGCCTATCTGCAAGAGAAGCCATCAGTGGAGCTATTCCGGGACTTTTTCCATTTAAACCGTCGGACTGAGTTTCATGATGGCCCAAATACTGAACTTGGTGGAATGAGCATTCAGAAAAGGAAGGATGTCAGCTTTCCTCACGCTACTCTCCATAGCCATCCCAAGGAATGGAACCAAACTTGGTTCTACTGTGTTGACACTTCACCAGAAGGGGAAAATCCAATGCCGGGTTATCGCTCCCACCGTCTGTCAGCGGATCATCCTTTCCCGCAGCCCTTAAGTGCCCAAGACCGAGCTCGATATGCCCCCAGCTTTTAAAGCTCGGGGCTTTCGTAGCCAACGGATTAACTGGAGTAGATTTCGTCCGCTGCTGGCTCTCTTGGAGCATTCTCCCGTTAAGCCGGCGCTCCGGTTTAATGTGCGAGTATACTGGTAACCCCAAGGACCCTCTGCGTCACACGAAGATGGTGCTTCCAGATAATGAAGTTACCGAATCTGCCAAAAAGATGTTGAATATACCTCTGGAAGAGTGCAGTCGGACCGGATTAGCACCCTTTTGCGTGACTAATAAACCGACGTCGGTAAGAGATTCTTCTATCCCTTTACTTTTTTTAATCCATCCATATTGCTTGTCTTAACATGCTTTTATTCCTTTAAACAGGCCAATGACCCCTTCTGGAAGAGGAAACCCTAGGACAAACCGGCGAAGCCATCTCGTAAAAAGACTCTGGCTGTGAAGAGGAACAAAAAGAAACCCACTGCTGCCTCCGGTTCAAACATGGAGGAAGATGATCCGGCCTCTGAGGTACCACCTAGTTTTTTTACTTTTCAATCTTTCCCTTGTCTGCCCTTCTATTAACAATGACTTTTCCCAGGATCCGGCTGAAGGTAGTAAAGCGGGCGATGTTGAGATAATCTCTCTTGCCTCTGACTCAGAACCATTGCCACCCAAAGTTCGTCGGGTAGTCCGGAAGTTTCAGTTTTCTCATCCTTATGCCCAACTAGATCCAAACTTTCTTTTGAAGAAGCAACAACTTGAAGCTCGCTGCACTACTCGCCACAGTGGCCATGTGGTTGAATCCACCAGACTGACCCACACTCCGGTTCGAAGGCACCATTCAGAGGTTTTACTTACTCCAACTATTCTTCATCCCAAAGCGGGTCTTATTTGTCAACCTCTTAAATCATCTGATCTGAATTATCAGGAAACTCCTCTCTCATCCTCTGGCGAGTCAACCGCCACCCAAGTCCCTGTGCTCAAGACTGTTCACGGGTAAGCTGTCTTTCACTCTATCCGGTTTATCTTTACATTTTTGACTTATATTTTCATTGTCCCTTTAATCTTTTCTCAGTATGCCCAAGCCTAGAAAAAAGGCAAAATTGAGTAAACCGGCAGTCGACAACACTGCTTCTGGACCGGCGGAAGATCTTGAACTTGGCAATCCCTTAGAAGACAGTGTTGAGCTTCCACATGACGATCCTTCTCCTATGGATCGAGAAGACCTTGCTGCTTCGAGGGATGACCCCATGGAGTATACCGCTGAACCGGCCAGCCCTGTCTAGACTAGCCCTGCTCGGGTTAGTCCGGCCCCTGCTAGTCCTATACATGACAATCCCACTACTGCTGATCCTTCCAGGCCAACTGCTGCTTCAACGGACGGTGTTGAGATTACTAGGACTGGTTTTACCACCCCAGGAGGGCCTGTCATCTTGGCCAAACATACTGCCAAGGAAGAACTTCTTCATAAGGACAAAGGCAAGTGGAGCACCGACCTGTCCGGCTATGCCCAGCTTAGTGTCCAGGAGCTTCACTCCGGGTACTTAAACCGGCTACACCAGCCGTGACCATGAGGCCGGCTTGGTGAACTTGATGAAAGAACGATATGAGGTAATTTCTTTTCCTATCTTTCATTTCTGCTTGTGCCTTGTAGTTGTACCTTTAGTCCATCATAGCCCCCAAGTGCCGGTTTAGCCTTTAAGGGTGAACCGGGACTTCAGTATATCAACTAGGATAGCTTTGATTTGCACGTGTAGCCCCCAAGCGCCGGTTTACTCCATTGCGGGTGAACCGGCACTTATCCTATGTTTAGAATGATGTCACATTAGCCCCCAAGTGCCAAGTGCATAACTTGTTATGTGTTGGGACTTTGATTGAATTGCTTTATGAATATCTGATATACTTTATCCTTGGTAGACTGATTTGAACCGGAGGGCTTCTAAAATAACTGAACTCCGGGATAGCCTAACCTTCAAAAAGACTGCTTCGGTTAAAGCCAAGGAAGAGCTTACCCTTGCTTTAGCTAATATGGAGAAGCTGAAGAAAAAGTTTGAAGCGGAGCGGTCAACTTGGGAAGCTGAAAAGGCTGCACTGGAAAAAGAGAGCCAATGATGCAGAAGCAGCTCTTAACCCGGTGACGGAGGAGCTGTCCGGGTTAAAGCAGCATATAAATGACATGACATCTGCTATCTCTAGTAAGTTCTTGTTGACATAAGCTTGTCCTTGCTATTTTGTACTGCTTCGGTTTAACTCGCAATTCGTACGCAGGGAGGCGCGTTACTCATCTTGGAGATGATGTGCAGAAGAAGCTGAAGGCTGCTTATACTTTGGTGGAGCAGCTATACTCCGGCGCGCAAAGAGCCATTAGTGCTATCTCCCACAATAAACCGGCTCCAACCACCATCCAAGGTACTCTGGAGAAACTATCAATTCTGCCTGCTCGCATTGTTGAAGTGAAGAAGTCCTCCGCAAGAGCTGGGTCTCTGATGGCTCTAACCCGAGCCAAGGCGTGGGTTCCTGATATTGATCCGGCTGAGGTAATGAATGGTTATCCAAGTATGAAGGAGGACGGATCACCTTCGTGCCTCAACCAAGGATATGCAGCCTCTTGCCAGTAAACTTGCCGATGAAGTGGATTTATCAAGATACCACCCGGGTTATGATCTGGAGAACGTACGGGTGGAGCGTCCATCCTATGACATTGAAAATCTTATTCCACCCGTTCGTAAGCACACCTTCGCTCCTGACATTGAACCGTCATAACTTATAAATGATGAAGTATATTTCCGCGCCCTTGCCAAGATTGACTAGAACACCACTGATTTCCAACAGCTGGAGGAAGCCGCCGAAGACCCGGAGCAGGCTGACCCTCAATTGTCACGACGGGCTGATGCAAAGTCTTAAACCGGCTCTTGTTTAACTTTATGTCCCATAGTTTGAGAAATATTGATATTCTTTTGGGCCTTTCAGCGCCTTGTAATAGGGTAGTTAAGATATCGTTTTCATCCCATACTTTCTTGTGTGATTTTACTTTGATTTGGCAGCCTCTGAAATACATCATGTTTGCAATGCTTTGGCGGTTTATAATACCTGTATCTGCATAAACAATGTTCAAAGTGTCCTGGCGGTTTATCGCCAGACGGGTCATACTGCCGAAGCACATGATCTAAGTTGATAACTTGAACTGTGTATAAAATATAAGTACGTACCATACCTGTGATTAAGTGTCTCTTAATAAACCTTAATCCGGAAGGAACGATCCAAGGTGTAAGTGCTGATGACTCGCTTGAGTATTTGTCGGCGCATTATGAAGGCCGAACCGGGTTACAATGAACTCCGGTTTAACTGTGAACTAGTACTGGTGTTTATAACCCAGACTATAACTCTGTAAATACAGATGTAGCGGCAACTTTGTAGTCATCCACTCTTGAATCAATGGACTTGGTTGAAAAACCAATGACCTTGAAGATAAAGATTTGAGAAAACATAAAAAATGAAAAATAAAGTTTTTGGGCAAAAAAGACCATGTAGTCGAGGCTTTTTACGAGCTGTCAGGCTCCAAATTCGAGGCTTTTTATGAGCTGCCAGGCTACTGTCATTAACCATTTTGGCAAAGCCTATTAAGATGATCCGCAATCCTTAACCAAATAATCAATGTCAAATGCTACCAATGTTCAAAATCTCGTAAAGATTTGACTTGTGTAATCACTTGATGATCGTCAATTTAACGTTACCAAGTTCAGGGTCCAGAAGGATTGACTTGTATGTACGTTCGATGGGTCATACCAGGTTTACCTGAACGACGTGATTTACTTGATGCAGGCAGGTTAATCCGGGGTTTTAGGTGTATACACCAAGCTTCCAAGTCGTGTTCACTACAAGAGTTTTCAACTCGCTGATGAACTTGCATCAGGAGCCCCCAGGTAGCGTTTGAGCATTGCTCGTCGGGGCCTATCTTTGAGTTGTGCTAGGCATCAAACTCTCTTTTGCTCCTCATCATCACGTGGAAATTGTCGAAGCAACCAGAGCTGTGCTTTTATGATGGTCTTGATGTGGCCGCCGGTTTAAGAGGCCATAGGAAACTCCCTTGCCCACGGAAGCCCCTATGTGATACTCTTATGAACAAAAAAGACGGCTGATACCTCGATTTATCAAGGGCGCCGGTTTAAGAGGCCATAGGAAACTCCCTTGCCCACGGAAGCTCCCATGTGATATTCTTATGAAAAAGATGGTTGATACCCCGGTTTATCGGGGGCGTCGGTTTATTATATTAATCATAATATATACATTGTACATAAAGCAGAGCCGATGGCTCAGGTATAGTAAGGTCGAAGAAGAGCGATGTTCCACGGCCGCTTGGTCTCCTCCTCCGCCGTACGTGAGTCCTTATGTTCTCGAACGTCGACGAGGTAGTAAGATCCGTTATGCAGGTTCTTGCTGGCCACAAAGGGCCCTTCCCAAGGTGGGGATAGCTTGTGCATGTCCGTCTGGTCTTGGATGAGCCGGAGCACCAGATCTCCTTCTTGAAACGTCCTGGTCTTAACCCGGCGACTGTGGTACCAGCGCATGTCTTGCTGATAAATCGCCGATCGTGCTGCTGCCGTGTCCCGTTCCTCGTCCAGTCGGTCCAACGTGTCTTGTCTTGCTTGTTCATTATCCGCTTCAAAGTAAGCCGCCACCCGCGGCGAGTCATGATGGATATCACTTGGGAGGACCGCTTCAGCTCCATATACCATGAAGAAAGGCGTGTACCCTGTAGATCTGTTAGGTGTAGTGTTGATGCTCCATAGTACAAAAGGCAACTCCTCCACCCAACAACCCGGTGTTCTCTGCAGAGGAACCATAAGCCGGGGTTTGATGCCTCTCAAGATTTCTTGATTGGCTCTTTCAGCTTGGCCATTAGACTGAGGGTGGGCTACTGATGATACATCAAGACGGATGTGCTCTCGTTGACAGAACTCCTCCATAGCCCCTTTGGATAAATTGGCGCCATTGTCAGTTATAATGCTGTGTGGAAAGCCAAACCAGAAAATCACCTTTTTGATGAACTGAACCGTTGTTGCTGCATCACACTTACTGACAGGCTCCGCTTCAACCCATTTGGTAAACTTGTCCACTGCCACCAAAAGGTGGGTTTTCTTATCTTGGGATCTCTTGAAGGGTCCAACCATATCAAGCCCCCAGGTCGCAAACGGCCAAGTAATTGGGATCATCCTTAACTCCTGCGCCGGTATATGAGCACGCCGCAAAAATTTCTGGCAAGCGTCACATTTTCTGACCAAGTCCTCTACATCAGCATGAGTTGTTAACCAGTAGAACCCATGATGAAGAGCTTTAGCCACCAAAGATTTTGAACCGGCGTGGTGACCACAATCCCCTTCGTGAATCTCTCTAATAATATCACAGCCTTCTTCTGGTGATACACATCGCTGAAATGCTCCAGAACCGCTGCGATGATGAAGTTCTCCATTGACAATAGTCATGGACTTAAACCATCGGATTATCTGCCGGGCCTCGACTTCGTCCTCTGGTAACTCACCTCGGTTCATGTATGCCAGGTAAGGGAGCGTCCAATCCGGGATGACATGAAGTGCTACGACCAACTGTGCCTACGGATCAGGAACAGCCAAGTCCTCCTCGGAAGGTAAATGCACCGACGGACTATGCAACCCAGCCGGCTTAACGCATCGGCTGCTTCATTCTTTCGTCGGTCTATATGATCTACCTGATAACCCTTGAAGTGTCCAGCGACAGCGTCCACCTCTCGTCGATATGCTGCCATGAGCGGATCCTTGGAGTCCCATTTGCCAGGTACTTGCTGTGCCACCAGATCTGAATCGCCAAAGCACTTAACCCGGCTTAAGTTCATCTCCTTGGCCATCCGCAGACCATGGAGGAGAGCTTCATACTCAGCAGCATTGTTAGGGCAAGGGGACATTAAACGGAGGACATAGCAGAACTTATCACCTCGTGGGGAAGTTAATACAACTCCAACGCCCGAGCCCTCCAATTGCCTTGAACCGTCAAAGTGAATAGTCCAATATGTGTGATCCGGCTTCTCCTCAGGTGCTTGCAGCTCTGTCCAATCGTTGATGAAATCCACCAGTGCTTGAGACTTTATCTCAGTACGGGGCACATACTTTAACCCGTGTGGGCTAAGCTCAATGGCCCACTTTGCAACTCGACCAATAGCTTCTCTGTTCTGGATTATATCCCCTAGCGGAGCTGAACTGACAACGATGATTGGGTGGCCCTGAAAATAGTGCTTCAGCTTTCGGTTTGCCATGAAGACTCCATATACTAGCTCTGCCAATGCGGATATCTCTGCTTTGACTCGATGAGCACCTCACAGATGTAGTAAACTGGCCGCTGAACCGGATATTCTTTGCCTGCCTCCTTGCGCTCTACCACAATAGCAACGCTTACTGCACGGGCATTAGCGGCCACGTATAACAACAATGGTTCATTGTCAACTGGGGCAGCAAGGACCGGCGGCTCTGCAAATTACCTCTTCAGATCCTCAAACGCAGCATCAGCAGCATCACTCCAGACGAAGCGGTCTACCTTTTTCATCATCTGATAAAGCGGGATAGCCTTCTCTCCTAAACGACTGATAAACCGGCTGAGTGCTGCAATACGGCCCGCCACGCGTTGGACATCGTTGATGCACGCCGGTTTAGCCAGGGACGTAATCGCCTTGATCTTCTCTGGATTAGCTTCAATTCCTCTATTTGACACCTGCCTGCCGGGACACCAAAAACGCATTTTTCCAGATTAAGCATCACTTTGTAGACCCGGAGATTGTCAAAAGTTTCTTTCAAATCTGCTATCAGTGTCTCCTCTTTCCTGGATTTCACCACAATGTCATCCACATATGCGTGAACGTTCCGCCCAATCCGTCCGCGAAGGCAATTCTGCACACAACGCTGGTAGGTTGCCTGGGCACTCTTGAGCCCAAATGGCATAGATACATAGCAGAAGGCTCTGAAGGGAGTTATAAAGGCTGTCTTCTCCTGGTCCTTAACTGCCATCTTGATATGATGATAACCTGAGTATGCATCCAAAAAACTTAGCCGCTCACATCCTGCCGTAGCATCAATAATTTGATCAATACATGGAAGAGCAAAAGGATCAGTTGGGCAAGCCTTGTTCAGATCTGTGTAATCAACACACATTCTCCAAGTGCCATTTTTCTTAAGTACTAGCACCGGATTAGCCAACCACTCTGGATGAAACACTTCAACTATAAAGCCTGCAGCTAAGAGTCTAGCCACTTCTTCTCCGATAGCCTTGCGCCTCTCTTCATTGAAGCGGCGCAGATACTGCTTGACAGGTTTAAACTTAGGATCAATATTATGATTGTGCTCAGCAAGTTCCCTCGGTACACCTGGCATATCAGAAGGCTTCCATGCAAAGATGTCCCGGTTCTCACGGATGAACTCGATGAGCGCGCTTTCCTATTTCGGATCTAGGTTAGCACTGATAGTGAATTGCTTGGATGAATCGCCAGGAACAAAGTCCACCTACTTAGTTTCTTCAGCCGATTTGAACTTCAATGCCGGATCATGCTCTGTGGTTGGTTTCTTCAGCGGAGACATATCTGCCGGATCAACATTGTCCTTATAGAACTTCAGCTCCTCAGTTGCACAAACCGCTTCGACATAAGTTGCATCACCTTCCTCGCACCCCAATGCAACTTTGCGGCTCCCATGAACCATAATGGTTCCCTTGTGGCCTGGCATCTTGAGTTGTAGATACACATAACACGGGCTAGCCATGAACTTGGCGTAAACCGGCCGCCCAAACAAAGCGTGATAGGGGCTCTTGATCTTTACCACCTCAAAGGTTACGGTCTCTGACCTAGAATCATGCTCATCTCCAAAGGTAACTTCTAGATCAATCTTGCCAACTGGATAGGACGATTTACCGGGCACCACCCCATGAAACACTGTATTAGACTGTCGAAGCTTTTTATCTATCAGCCCCATACGCCGGAAAGTCTCATAATACAGGATATTGATGCTGCTGCCACCATCCATAAGCACTTTGGTGAATTTGTAGCCACCCACCTGAGGTGCTACCACTAGAGCTAACTGACCCAGATTGTCAACCCGGGGTGGATGATCCTCTTTTCTCCATACAATGGGCTGTTCTGACCAACGCAGGAAACGTGGCACTGCCGGTTCAACAGAGTGCACTACCCTCTTAAGAAATTTCTGGTCACGCTTGCAGAAGCTCGTCGTGAAGACGTGATACTGCCCACTGCTCAGCTCCTTCGGATTATTCTGATATCCGGATTGCTGCTGCTGTTGACGCTGTTGATTCCCTTGGTTGTTGTATCCGCCCTGACCATGCTGCTGGTTATGCTGATTGTGCCCATTGTGGTTACTGTTATTGCCGTGGTACCCTGAACCAGATCCACCACCTTGATAACCTAGACCCTGGAAGCCAGGGCCTAATCCGCCGGAGGGCCCGTGATCATACCTATTCCGGTCCATGAATTCCTGCATGATGAAACAATCCTTCCAAAGATGCGTAGCTGGTTTTTCTGGCGTACCGTGCTTTGGGCAAGGCATGTTCAACTGGCGCTCCAGGTTAATAGGCAGCCTCCCATTACGTGGGGGCGGTCTACCCTTGTGGCGTTGCCCATTGTCCTGAGCGTTGGTGTTGGCCACAAAATCTGAGTTGCCATCCACTTTACGCTTACCATTGTATCCTTGATTCGCCGGATTGGGCTGCGGCGGTTTACCGTTCTTGCTCGCCTTCCCTAACTTGTCTCCGTCTGCATCTGGATGCTTGGTGTTATCAGAGTCTCCATACTTCAGTAAAGCACCCATGAGCGTCCCCATGTCATTGCAATCATGTTTAAGCCGTCCCAGCTTCAATCGCAAGGGTTCAAACCGACAATTGCCCTCCAAGGTTACCACTGCTGTACTTGGGTTGATGCTATTGGAGGAGTGCAAGATTTCTGACACTCGACGCACCCAACTGCTTGTAGACTCCTGCTCTCCTTGAACACAGGCAGCTAGGTCGACGACAGACATCGACTGCTTGCACGTGTCCTTGAAGTTGTTGATAAACCGGTGCCGCAATTCAGCCCATGATCCGATGGAATTAGGTGGTAAACCCTTCAGCCATGTTCGGGCCGTACCTTCGAGCATCATTGTGAAATACTTGGCGCACGCTGCCTCGTCCACATCGAGCATCTCCATTGCCATCTCATAACTCTCAACCCATGCCTCCGGAGCAAGATCCGTCGTATAGTTGTGCACTTTGCGCGGCCCTTTGAAATCCTTGGGTAGTTTTACGTTCCGTAAAGCGGGGATGATACACGGCACGCCCAGGGAACTAGACATGACCACCGATTCAACTGTGGTGGTGGGATGAACCGGCGTCGCCTGACGGGCTTCGTACTGTGCTGTTACCTCGGCCTCCCGGCGTTGCCTGGCCTGATCCACCACGTTTTGAGTGTGCGCCTCCTCTCCTGCCGGATTATCCCGCCTCGGCTGATTATGTCTCCGTGTGCTACTTGATGCAGCCGGTTCATCCAGACACCTCGTATAACTCTGGCTCGGACGGGGGGTCGAGTGAATCCTCTCCCGGCTATAGGAATAAGCTTGCTGTTGATTTAGCGTCGTGTCCAACAACTCTCTGGCCCATCGTGCTTCCACTGCTATGGGGGACGTTCCTTCAATAGGAAGGGTGGCCAGTCATGAAGCGGCGGCAACTATGTTGTCCAACGGATTAGAATAATGACCAGGAGGGGTGGGCACATGTTGGGCCGGCACAACTTGGCGGTTTGGCTCGGCGGCCGGTGGCGGTGGCGGTGGTTGAACCGACGTGCCCGTTCCCGGTGCTCCTCCCCGGTTCACCTCTGGCTGATTACTGGTTCCTGCTCCTGGCGTGCTGAAGAGATTTCTTGCCTCATAAACCGGTGGCAGGCGAGATCGTTGCCTTCTCATCATTACCTCGTGTGAAGCGGTCTGATCCAACATGAGTCGATAGGCCTGAGCATCAAGCTCCGCCTGCTTTCTAGCCATCCTAGCTTTCTCAGCAGCCAGGTCCAACTTGACTTGCTCAATCTGGCTCTTCACCTGAGCGACCTCCGCATCATGTTGCTCCTTGTTGGCCTAGGGTACCTCTGCTGTCAATAACACCGTCAAAGTGTCGACCAAGGTGGATAAAGTGTCAGATGGCGATGGGGGAGGATCTCCAGCTCTAGCTCCCATCGCGTCCGACGTTAACGCCGTTGTTGTTGAAGGCTGCTGCATAGACTGTGATCCGGCCATAAAGACAGCGACCCGGTTTGGCGGATCAAGGGGGTCCGGAATACTATCACCCTCGGAACAACCCTTCGATCGACCGTCCTATAGCAGATACAAAGATTATGTCTCTCCGGAAGAAGATTCGTCGTCGGAATAGACAACAGTCTCGCCGCCAGAGTCCGATCCGTCCTCGGTTTGAACTCCATGCACTGCTCCAACGAAGACGTGCTTCATGGCTGGCTGAATCCGGGCTGGCCTCGCACGCTGAGCCGACTGGATGATGTTGGGGAAGATGTCTGGCTCAGGGCCCGGTTCGCCGATCTTGCCGATGAAGACGTGGATGCCGCCGAAGGGGACCCGATACCCGTATTCGATTGAATCGGCCTCGGGGCCCCGGCCTGCATCGTCGATGTAGATCCGGCCGGGACGACTCTTAGTCATCCGGCCCACTGTGTAGCCCTTGAGTCATTCAAAGCTGCCCTTCAAGAACTCGAAACCATCGTGCGATAGCCCCACGGTGGGCGCCAACTGTCGTGGATTTAGCACGACAGATGTCCTAGCAAAAGGACTTGTCGTGAGGCCATCGCTACGGGTTAGCTTAAAGGGGTTAAAGCGGACAAAGGACACATGGATTTTTATAATAGTTCGGCCCCTTCGATGAAGGTAAAAGCCTACGTCTAGTTTGGTGTAGTATTGCTAGGGCTTGATGACCATGGGCGAATCTGCTTTGCCTGTGTCTCAAGCTGTTGTTGTCTCTCCTGAACCGTCGCCGGGTCATCCCTTTATATAAGAGGTGACGCCCGGTCCGGTTTACGGAGTCCCAAGGCCGGCTCATAAATGTGTCCGCCTCGATCTCTGTTCTCTATCTTACATCCCAAGTTTACATAGTATGACGGTTTACAAATCATGGGCCCTAACACTTGGGCTCTAAGCCTTTTGGGCTGAAATCTTCTACTTCATGCTCCGCTAGGCCTTTGATAATATAACATTTGATAACGTAAACTGGACCCTCCTGGCCGGTTTATACCTGGTAGTAATATCCCTGATAGTTACCGATAATTTCAGTGCTTGCAGAGAAAACCTTGCTCAAAACCGCTTGTCATTCCTTTTGATCCTCGTTGGGTTCAACACTCTTACTTATTGAAAGGACTACGATAGATACCCTATAATTATGGGTCTTTGATACGTCTCCAACGTATCTATAATTTTTTATTGTTCCATGATGTTTTATTATCAATCTTGGATGTTTTATAATCATTTTATAGTCATTTTATATCATTTTTTGGTACTAACCTATTGACATAGTGCCAAGTGTCAGTTTTTTGTTTTCTGCATGTTTTTTACATCGCAGGAAATCAATATCAAACGGAGCCCAAACACCGCGAAACTTTTTTGAGATTTTTTTCTTGGCCAGAAGGAACACAATGGGCCCTGGTGGCACCTGGGGTAGTTGATGTGAGACTTTCTTCCCTTCTTTTTCTACTACCACCGCACTCTATTCCACTTATATTGCTATATCCATGGCTTGCGCTCATGTATTGCGTGGGAGTTGAAAAAACTGAAGCGCGTTAAAAAGTATGAACCAATTGCTTGGCTGACACCGGGGTAGTACATGATTTATACTTTGAGCTAGGGAAGACAGAGTATGACAAGACTATATGATTTTATAGGGATAATGTTCTTTAGCATTTGATATTCTGAAAGACATGATTACTTGGTGATATGCTTGAGTATCTAAATTATTATGTCAAAAATAGATTATTTCTTTGAATCATATAAAAGTCCAAATGTCCATGCTATGAAGAAAAGAATATGTTATGACTTGATAAACAACACTTGTAGGATCGAAAGTATGTCTAGAGGGGGGGGGTGATTAGACAACTTGACCAAATAAAAATCTAGCCTTTTCCCAATTTTAGTTCTTGGCAGGATTTAGCAACTTAGCACAAGTCAAGCAATCAACCAACACATGCAATCCTAAGAGTATAGCAGCGGAAAGTAAAACACTTGCATATGAAGGTATAGGAAGGAGTTTGGAGGGAGCAAACGCAAGTGTAGACACAGATGTTTTTGTCTTGGTTCAGATAGGTGGTGCTATCGTACATCCAAGTTGATGGAGACTTCAACCCACGAAGGGTAACGGCTGCGCGAGTCCACGGAGGGCTCCACCCACGAAGGGTCCACAAAGAAGCAACCTTGTCTATCCCACCATGGTCATCGCCCACGAAGGACTTGCCTCACTAGGGTAGATCTTCACGAAGTAGGCGATCTCCTTGCCCTTACAAACTCCTTGGTTCAACTTCACAATCTCGTCGGAGGCTCCCAAGTGACACCTAACCAATCTGGGAGACACCACTCTCCAAAAGGTAATAGACGGTGTGTTGATGATGAACTCCTTGCTCAAATGCTTCAAATGATAGTCTCCCCAACACTCAAACAGCTCCTCACATATTTGGATATGGTGGAAGAATGATTTGAGTGGAAAGAAACTTGGGGACGGCTAGAGAACAAGATTCATATGGTAGGAGTGGAATATCTTGATCTCAACACTTGAGTAGGTGCTTCTCTTCTCAGAACATGTATGCTGGAAGTGTAGGGATGTTCTGATGGCTCTCTCCACGAGTGAAGAGTGGGTGGAGGGGTGTATATAGCCTCCACACAAAATCTAACCGTTACACACAATTTACCAAACTCGGTGGGACCGATTCAGAGAACTCGGTCAGACCAATTTAGTTCATAATGTGACCGTTAGGAATTTTGGTGGGACCGATATGATCAACTCGGTAGGACCGATTGCATTAGGGTTAGGGCATAACGTAATCTCGGTGATATCGATTACACAAACTCAGTGGGACAGGCTTTGGTAATAAGCACACAGAGGTTTGGTCAGGCAAACTTGGTGGGACCGACTCGCTCGTTTCGGTTGGACCGAGACGTTACGAAGGGGAAACAGATAGTTTGCATTGCCAACTCAGTGGGACCGATCGCTCATCTCAGCGAGACCAAAATGTTACGAAGGGAAACAGAGAGTTTGCAATCCCATCTCGGTAAGATCGAGATCCCTTTCGTTGAGACCGAAATGATTGGGGTTTAGTGCCAGTGGCTATGTCAAATGGACTCGGTGGCTGATACGTCTCCAATGTATCTACTTTTCCAAACCCTTTTGCCCTTGTTATGGACTCTAATTTGTATGATTTGAATGGAACTAACCCGGACTGACGCTGTTTTCAGCAGAATTGCCATAGTGTTGTTTTTGTGCAGAAATAAAAAGTTCCCGGAATGACCTGAAAATCCACAGAGAATTATTTTGGAAAATAAAAAAAATACCTTCGGAAAGATCTACGTCAGGGGGGCACACCCTTCCACGAGGGTGCGGGCGCGCCCCCTCCCCCTGGGCGCGCTCCCCTGCCTCGTGGGCCCCCTGACGCTCCACCAACGTATCTCTGGATCCCATATATTCACTTTCGAGGAGAAAAAATCAGAGAGGAAGAATTATCGCGTTTTACGATACGGAGCCGCCGCCAAGCCCTAATCTCTCTCGGGAGGGTTGATCTGGATTCCGTTCGGGGCTCCGGAGAGTGGAGATCGTCGCCATCGTCATCATCAACCTTCCTCCATCACCAATTCCATGATGCTCACCGCCGTGCATGAGTAATTCCATCGTAGGCTTGTTGGACGGTGATGGGTTGGATGGGATCTATCATGTAATCAAGTTAGTTTTGTTAGGGTTTGATCCCTAGTATCCACTATGTTCTGAGATTGATGTTGCTATGACTTTGCTATGCTTAATGCTTGTCACTAGGGCCCGAGTGCCATGATTTCAGATCTGAACCTATTATGTTTCCATGAATATATGTGTGTTCTTCATCCTATCTTGCAAGTCTATAGTCACCTACTATGTGTTGTCATCCGGCAACCCCGAAATGACAACAATCGGGACCACTCCCGGTGATGATCGTAGTTTGACGAGTTCATGTATTCACAATGTGTTAATGCTTTGGTCTGGTACTCTATTAAAAGGAGGCCTTATATCCGTTAGTTTCCAATAGGACCCCGCTGCCACGGGAGGGTAGGACAAAAGATGTCATGCAAGTCCTTTTCCATAAGCACGTTTGACTATATTCGGAATACATGCCTACATTACATTGATGAACTGGAGCTAGTTCTGTGTCACCCTAGGTTATAACTTCTACATGATGAATTGCATCCGACATAATTCCCCATCACCGATACAATGCCTAAGAGCTTTTCACATATTGCTTGTTGCTTATTTACTTTTCCCCTGCTACTATTACAAAAACTACAAAAAACACTATCATTACTTTTATTGCCGCTACCGCCATCTCCATATTACTTTGCTACTAAACTACCTTGCTGCAAATACTAAGTTTCCAGGTGTGGTTGAATTGACAACTCAGCTGCTAATACTTAAGAGTAATCTTTGGCTCCCCTTGTGTCGAATCAACAAATTCGGGTTGAATAATTTACCCTTGAAAACTATTGTGATCCCCTACACTTGTGGGTTATCAAGACTATTTTCTGGCGCCGTTGCCGGGGAGCATAGCTATATTCTTTAAGTCACATGGGATTTATATCTGTTGATCACTATGAACAATTTGAAGGACTCAAAAACCAGGATCTTACCCTCAACTACGAGGGGAGGTAAGGAACTGCCATCTAGCTCTGCACTTGATTCACCCTCTGTTATGAGTAAACTTGTGACACCTACTCCTGCTATTGAATCTGATATGTCGTATGTTCTTGATGATGCTACTTCTTCTATGTATGATGAAACTACTTCTATGCCTGATAATACTGTGCCAATAGGTGAATTTCTAGATGAACAAATTGCTAAGGTTGGGGAGAATGCAAATATTGAAACTGATAATATTTATGAAAGTGATGATGAAGCTTCTCCCAATAGATATGAATTGACTGTTGTTCCTGAGGGATATGTTATGGATGAAGAAACTGCTAGAGACTTTCTTGCTTGCAACGATAGATATGATCTTAAGAAATTATTAGCTAAGCTAAAAGAAAAGTCCTTGAATGCTAGAATGAAACATGACCCTACTTTTGCTACTTCACCTATCTATGTTACTGATAAAGATTATGAATTATCTGTAGATCCTGAGTTAATTACTTTGGTTGAATCTGATCTTTCCATGGCTATGAGTCTGAAACTGTTGTGGCACATCTTACTAAGTTGAATGATCTAGCCACCATGTTCACCAATGATGAAAAGATTCGTTACTACTATATCCTTAAGCTATTTCTGTTCTCGTTAAAGGGTGATGCTAAGACATGGTTTAATTCTCTTAATCCTGGTTGTGTGCGTAGTCCCCAGGATATGATGCACTACTTCTCTGCTAAATATTTTCCCGCTCATAAGAAACAAGCCGCCTTACGGGAAATATATAACTTTGTGCAAATTTAAGAAGAGAGTCTCCCACAAGCTTGGGGGAGGCTTCTCCAATTACTTAATGCTTTGCCTGATCATCCTCTTGAGAGGAATGATATACTTGATGTCTTTTATAATGGACTAACCGATGCTTCCAGAGACCACCTTGATAGATGTGCTGGCTGTGTTTTCAGGGAAAGAACAGTTGATTAAGCTGAATTACTATTGAATAATATGCCGGCCAATGAAAATAATTGGACACTTCCTAAACCCGCCCCTAAGCCAACTCCGAAGAAAAGAGGTGTTCTATTTCTCAGTCCTGAAGATATGCAAGAGGCAAAGAAATCTATGAAAGAGAAAGGTATTAAAGCTGAAGATGTTAAGACTTTACCACCTATTGAAGAAATACATGGTCTTGATAATCCGACACAGGTAGTAAAGGTAAATTCTCTTTATAGATTTGATGAAGGTGATATTCCTCGTTATAAGTCTGCTAGCCAATGCTTAGATGAGTTTGACAATTTTATTGTGAAGCAAGAAAACTTCAATGCTTATGTTGGTAGACAATTACAACACAATGCTTATATGATTGAACGCTTGAGTGATTATCTTTCTAGAGTTAAAGGTGAATTGAAACTCATTAGTAAACATGCTTCCATGGTTACCACTCAAGTAGAACAAGTACTTAAGGCTCAGAATGATTTGCTCAATGAATTAAATAGTAAGAATAATGATAATGCCATTAGAGTTGTGACTAGAGGTGGCAGAATGACTCAGGAACCTCTGTATCCTGTGGGCCATCCTAAGAGAATTGAGCAAGATTCTCAGAGAGCTAATTTAGATGCACCTAGTTCTTCTAAGAAGAAGAAAAAGAAAAATGATAGAACTTTGCATGCTTCTAGTGAACCTGTAGCTGACACACCTGAGGATCCCAATAATATATCTGTTTCTGACGCTGAGACACAACCCGGTAATGAACATGAACCTAGAGATAATGTTAATGATGATGTTCGTGATGATGCTCAACCTAGCAATGATAATGATGTAGAGATTGAACCTGCCGTTGATCTTGATAACCCACAATCAAAGAATCAACGTTATGAAAAGAGAGACTTTGTTGCTAGGAAGCACGGTAGGGAAAGAGAACCATGGGTTCAGAAACCCATGCCTTTTCCTCCGAAACCATCCAAGAAAAAGGATGATGAGGATTTTGAGCGCTTTGCTGAAATGATTAGACCTATCTTTTTGCGTATGCGTTTGACTGGTGTGCTTAAAACAAATCTTTATGCTAAATATATGAAAGATATTATTACCAATAAAAGAAAGATACCTGAAGTAGAAATATCCACCATGCTTGCCAAATACACTTTTAAAGGTGGAATACCTAAGAAACTAGGAGATCCAAGAGTACCCACTATACCTTGCTCCATTAAAAGAAACTATGTTAAAACTGCTTTATGTGATCTTGGAGCCAGTGTTAGTGTTATGCCTCGCTCTTTATATCGTAGACTTGACTTGAGTAAGTTGACACCTACTGAAATATCTTTGCAAATGGCTGATAAATCAACTGCTATACCTATCGGTATTTGTGAGGATGTGCCTGTTGTGGTTGCAAATGTTACTATTCTAATGGACTTTGTTATACTTGATATTCCCGAGGATGATAGTATGTCTATTATCCTTGGTAGACCCTTTTCGAATACTGCAGGGGCTGTTATTGATTGCAACAAAGGCAATGTCACTTTTCATGTCAATGGTAATGAGCATACGGTACACTTTCCGAGGAAACAACCTCAAGTCCACAGTATCAATTATATTGGAAAAATTTCAACTATCACTATTGGAGGTTTTGAATTTCCTCTTCCTACTGTCAAGTAGACATATGATATTCTTATTGTTGGGGACATACATATCCCCATTGAGGTAACCTAGTGTTATTCGAAAATTCTCCGGTTTCATGTTATTCGGAAAGAGTTTATTAACAAGACCTGATCAACCTTGTTAATGGATTCCTTTTGATGAGCATGGGATAGGTGAATCTAGATAGCACAACCTTCTGTATCCTCCTCTTACTTTCTATTAATTAGGATAAATAAAGCAAAAATAGTATTCTCTATCTGTTTCCAGACTTATCCGTGCAATAAAAAATACCCCGAAAATAAAAGCTCTACAAATGCCCTGAAAATTAAATATGATTTTTTCTGGAATATTTGAGAATATATGGCACAGAACACACATCGAGGGGAGCCAACACCTGGCCACGAGGGTCCGGGGCGCGCCCACCCTCACAGGGCGAGCCCCCTGCCTCGTGGGCCCCACATGGCCCCCCTCCACTTATTCCTGCACCCATACTCTTCTTCTTCCTCCCAATAAAATCACCAACCAGCTCAAGCACGAGTTCTAGCTCATCTTGCTGCCATTTTCGATCTCCTTGCTCAAAGCACCATTCACCAAATTGTTTGGGGAGATTGTTCCCTGGTATGTGACTCCTCCATTGGTCCAATTACTTATTGTTCTAGTGCTTTATTTATTGCAAATGTTTGCTGCTGTGGTGACCATGTTCTTGAGCTTGCATATCAAATTTCCTTGGTCCCAAGTAGTTCTAATGCATGGTTTAGTCTCTAGGCACTTGTAGGAGTTGTTGCTATCAATCTTGTTGAGTTTGGTTAACTTTTATTTTGAAGTTACTAAAAATTTCAGAAAATGCATAGGAAAATCTTCCAAGGTGGTTCTTCAAGGAAGCAAGAATGGAGGCTCGCGTTTCATGAGCCGGACGATGAACTACCAAGGGAAGTGGAAGTGCGGCCTTGTGAATGGCCGTCAGATGAATTTATGGTTCAGGTTGGCATCAAGGAGGAATTTGATGCATATGTGCGCAACGCTGACCTCGAGGGCTTCATACAAGATAAGTGCCCTCAATACGGTGGCTTAACTGATACCTTTGTGAGAAGATTTAAATTTTCATTTTCACGTAATTCTCACACTGTCCTGTTTGACCCTTTATGATAAATCATATACCATGGACTTAGAGGATTTTAATGATGCTTGTAAGCTCCCGCAGTGGGGCAGTATGGGTGACCCTCGCAAATCTGAATATAGAGATTTCCTTGCTAGTATCACTGTGGGGGAATCTAGAGAAATCACACAGGATACCATAGGGAGCATTCACTTTCCTGCTATTCATTACTTTGCTCTTTTTATCGGTAGATGCATAAACGGTAAAGATGATGCTTCCCCCATGTGTGTCCCTGATCTTAGTGTTCTCAAGAGTGCGGTATTAGGTGATAGACAATATAACTTGGGAGCCATTGTTGCATGTAGGCTACATCATAATGGTTTGCATGGAGATTTATTTGGTGGGATTTATGCCACTCCCATAGCCCGCCGTCTTGGTGTGCCTGTACATGAGAATGATGAACCTTGGCCACCTGCTCATTTGGATTACAATGCCATTACTAGTCACCGGTTTATAGAGAGGGATGAACAATCCCTCAAATATCGACAAATCTTTAACAGGCGTCATGCCATCCCTATTACTCTTCATGCCCCTACTTTGTTTGACTTTCAGGCAAAAGGGAGATATACTATAACCAGGAAGGAGGCAAATGAGTATCATAATATGATGGAAGCAGCCCGCCTTCAAGCTGCAACTCAGTAGGCGATGGCTGCTGCATCCCAGTACAACCCCAAGTACGACTTTGGATATCCGGCAGGCCAATACTGGCCATAGACCAACTTAGGCCAAAAGCCTAAGCTTGGGGGAGTACGTGTTTCTCACTGACATTACATTCACGTTCACACACTTATTCTAGTTGTCGGTGCTCACACTCTTTCATTGTACCATCCATGCTTAGTTTCAATTCTTTTCTTAGTCTTTTTCTTGTGTGCTAGAAAAAACCTTAAGAAAAACAAAAAAATATTAGTTGTAGCTTTTAGCTAGTTTACTTTCCTTGTAGTAGTAATTAAAAAGAAAACCCAAAAAGATTTCTTGTTCTTCTTTTTGCTTGTTAGGAGCTTTCCCATGTAAATAGTTTATTTTCTTTTCTTTGGGGTCAAGAGTAGAAGACCATGATTAAAATGCTTAGTGGCTCTCATATGCCTTATTGTTCATTTAACCTTGAGCCATATTACCTTGTCTTCTCTCTTGTATTAAATGCTCGCAGATTCCAGCTTAGTCCAATGCACATGCACTATTATTATTATCCACACCGTTCGCTCGTGCGAGTGAAAGGCAATAAGGATGATATATGATGAACTAATGAGATGAGAAAAGCTGGTATGAACTCGACCTCTCTTGTTTTTGTAAATATGATAGTTCATCGTTCCTGATTCAGCTTGTGATGAATGAAACATGCCTGCAATGACAATTAGAAATCATAGCTGCTTATGCCATGCTTAATTAGCTGAGAGTTTATAATGGTCTATCTTGCGTGCCAATACGATATTAAAATGGTTGAGATGTGGTATGATGGGGTGGTATCCTCCTTTGAACAATTCAAGTGGTCTGACTTGGCACATGTTCACGCATGTAGTTGAAACAAATCAACATAGCCTCCATGATATTTATGTTCATGGTCATTTATATCCTACTCATGCTTGCATTCATTGTTGATTAATTTTAATGCATGTTCATGACCGTTGTTGCTCTCTAGCTGGTCGCTTCCCAGTCTCTTTCTAGCCTTCACCTGTACTAAGCGGGAATACTACTTGTGCATCCACTTCCATAAACCCCATAGTTATTCCACATGAGTCCACCATATCTTCCTATATGCGGTATTTACCTGCCTTTCCAAGTAAATTTGTATGTGCCAAACTCTAAACCTTCAAATGAAATTCTGTTTTGTATGCTCGAACAGCTCATGTATCAACTAGGGTTGTCTATATCTTCCATGCTAGGTCAGTTATTCTCACGATGAGTGGACTCCGCTCATCATTCACGAGAAAATGGCTGGTAACCGGGATACCCAGTCCCATGCTCAAAATCATAATAATTAAACAAAACTCCCCCAGGGCTGTTGCTGGTTTGGACGGTACCCGTTGTTTCGGGCTAGCCGTGGAGTGTGCTTGTTGGTGGTTGGGGGAGTACAAACTTTACCATTCTGTTTGGAAACCGCCTATAATGTGTGTAGCATGGAAGATATCGAGATTCTTGGTTGTTATGTTGACAATGAAAGTGATAGAGGCAAAGGTGTCCCGTCTTTCGATGAGATGGTGGCTATCGTTTTGGAGGAAGTCGACTTTGACGATCCGACTACGAACGTGCGAGGACGTCGCGCCTTAGCAATCACTAAACCAACTCCGAGAGGTTGTTGACCACGCCGGAGCACGATCAACCTGACCACGAAGGTCTGTTTCCTGCAGGCAAACGAAGAACAAGCAAGAAACTAAGATTGCAATCTGGATATTGCGAATATAAGAGGAAAGCTTTATTGATCAAGGTGGGGTTCTGTGACGCCTTGGTCTGGTCGTGGAACACAAACGAAGTACGCGAAGTTGCAGCTATGGTGAACTTTTAATCTAAACAAAACCCAAAGTCTAAATGACGCCCTAAGGGCTGTATATATGAGGGAAAGAGGGGGGAATTTCGTGGCCCTTGGTGGAGGGGTCCGAAACCAACCCTAACTCTTGTTTCCCCACACTACGGACTCTAAAAACAGCCTATACTCAAGTATTTCGAAATTACATGGGCCTGGCCCAATAATAAGGTGACGCAACACCTATAATAGCCTCTGGACGAAATTTATGAAGTGGCATCTTATATATTTCGTCCAAGGCTTCTCGCACTCATTATGGTGGCTTCAAAGTCCTGAAATCATCAATTGAAACTCCATTCTTGTTCTCCTTGCGCATGCCATCATCTCCATGCTTGATCTTGCTCCAATGTTCATCCTTCTTGTCCAAGCTAGGCCCTTCATTTGTAAGCAAGACAAATGTATCCAATTTAGGCAGCATCATATTCTCATGAACAATAGATTCATTACCAAGAAACGAAAGTACCTGGTAATTTAATTGGCGTGCGCGAGCTCTAGTAATTGGTCCTGTATATGTGTCAGTTGGAGCTGTGGGTGTAACCTTGTTACTGATGTCCTCATCATCCTCCCCTTCTTGAATTGAAGTCGTCCTCGACGGAAGCTCATCTTCCTCACCCAAGTAAGGCTTCAAATCTGCAATGTTAAATGTGGGACTAACCCCAAAATCTGCAGGCAGCTCAAGTTTATATGCATTATCATTTATTTTCTCTAACACCTTGAAAGGACCATCAGCACGTGGCATTAGCTTTGACTTGCGCAAATTAGGAAACCTATCCTTACGCAAATGTAACCAAACAAGATCTCCAGGTGCAAAGACAACACGTTTTCTACCCTTATCTCCAACAAGTTTATATTTAGCATTCATGCGCTCAATATTTTCCTTAGTTAACTCATGCATTTTTAAGATCAATTCAGCACGTTGTTTAGCATCAAAATTAACCTTCTCCGAAGATGGAAGAGGCAACAAATCAATAGGTGCACGAGGTAGGAAACCATAGACAATTTCAAAAGGGCACATCTTAGTAGTAGAATGCAACGAACGATTATACGCAAATTCAATATGAGGCAAGCATTCTTCTCACATTTTCTTATTATTCTTCAAAACAGCCCTAAGCATAGTAGACAAAGTTCTGTTGACTACTTCAGTTTGTCCATCAGTTTGGGGGTGACAAGTAGTACTAAAAAGCAGTTTAGTCCCCAACTTAGCCCATAAACATCTCCAAAAGTGGCTAAGAAATTTAGTATCACGATCTGAAACAATAGTATTTGGCACACCATGCAAGCGAATAATTTCACGAAAGAACAAATCAGCAACATTAGTAGCATCATCGCTTTTATGACATGGTATAAAGTGTGCCATCTTCGAGAACCTATCCACGACAACAAATATGCTATCCCTCCCCTTCTTTGTTCGAGGTAAACCCAAAACAAAGTCCATAGATATATCTTCCCAAGGAACACTAGGGACAGGCAAAGGCATATATAAACCATGAGGATTGAGTCGTGACTTAGCTTTTTGACATGTAGTGCAGCGACCAACAAAACGCTCAACATCCCGTCGCATCTTTGGCCAAAAGAAATGTGTAGCAAGTACGTCCTCCGTCTTCTTCACGCCAAAGTGTCCCATTAATCCTCCCCCATGCGCCTCCTGCAACAACAAAAGACAAACAGAGCTAGCTGGAATGCATAGCTTGTTAGCACGAAACACAAATCCATCATTAACGACGAACTTGTTCCATGTTCTCCCTTCTTTACAATTCTGCAATACATCTTTAAATTCAATATCATGCACATATTGATCTTTGATGGTCTCCAAACCAAATATTTTAAAGTCAAGTTGTGAAAGCATAGTATAACGACGAGACAATGCATCAGCAATAACATTTTCTTTTCCCTTCTTGTGTTTAATAACATAAGGGAAAGTCTCTATGAATTCAACCCATTTAGCATGTCTACGGTGCAGTTTTGCTTGACTTTTAATGTGCTTCAAAGATTCATGATCAGAATGTATAACAAATTCTTTGGGCCATAAATAATGTTGCCATGTCTCCAAAGTCCGAACAAGAGCATATAATTCCTTATCATAAGTAGAATAATTCAGACTAGGCCAACTCAATTTTTCAGAAAAGTATGCAACAGGTTTACCATCTTGTAATAACACACCTCCTAACCCAATTCCACTAGCATCACATTCAAGCTCAAAAGTCTTATTAAAATCAGGAAGTTGGAGTAAAGGAGCATGTGTCAACTTATCTTTCAATACCGTGAATGCTTCTTCCTGTGCAGCACCCCAAACAAAAGGCACATCCTTCTTTGTAAGCTCATTGAGAGGTGCAGCAATGGTGCTGAAATCTCTCACAAAACGCCGATAGAATCCAGCGAGGCCAAGGAAACTCCTCACGTGTGTGACCGTTTTGGGCTGCGGCCAACTCTCAATAGCTTCAATCTTGGCTTTATCAACCTCAATTCCCTGTGGAGTAACAACATAGCCAAGAAAAGAGACTCGGTCGGTGCAAAAGGTGCACTTTCCAAGATTACCAAATAAACGTGCATCACGTAGAGCAATAAAAACAGCACGTAAATGTTCCAAATGTTCCTCCAAAGATCTGCTAAAAATCAATATATCATCAAAGTATACTACCACAAATCATCCAATGAAAGCACGTAAAACTTCATTCATTAATCTCATGAAAGTACTAGGTGCATTAGTTAACCCAAAAGGCATGACTAACCACTCATATAATCCAAACTTAGTTTTAAATGCTGTTTTCCATTCATCTCCCAATTTCATACGAATTTGATGGTATCCACTACGCAAATCAACTTTGGAGAATATTGTAGAGCCACTCAATTCATCAAGCATATCATCTAGCCTAGAAATAGGATGACGATAACGAATAGTAATATTATTAATGGCTCTACAATCAACACACATACGCGATGTACCATCCTTTTTCGGCACTAGAATAATAGGAACAACACAAGGACTAAGGGATTCGCGTATATAACCTTTGTCGAGTAGCTCCTGTACTTGACGCATAATCTCCTTTGTCTCTTCTGGATTGGTACGGTATGGTGCGCGGTTGGGTAGCGATGCACCGGGAATTAAGTCAATCTGATGCTCAATCTCTCGAATAGGTGGTAATCCCGGTGGCACGTCTTGTGGAAAGACGTCGGCGAACTCCTGCAAAATGTTAGTGACAGCAGGAGGCAAAGAGGAAGGCACGTCCTCGAATGAAAATAATGCCTCTTTGCACACAAAACCATAGCAAACAGATTTGCTAAAATCTAGCTCATCAATATCAGATTTGGTGGCAAATAAACATGTAGTTTTCAATTTAATTTCAGAAGCAACAGTAGATGGTTTATTATTATGATTCATTTGTTGCTCAAATTCTTTTGCCACAATCTGATTTTCACTCTTATTTTTCTCCTGTTTTGCTTTGTTAGCTCTATTAATATCATCTTTCAAAATGGAATCAGGAGTCATAGGAAGCAAAGTAATATTTTTATCCTTATGAACAAGAGTATACTGATTGTTTCTACCATGGTGTACAGAATTTTTATCAAATTGCCATGGTCTACCAACTAATAAGGAACATGCTTGCATAGGTACCACATCACAATCAACAAAATCAGCATATGTAGAGATACTAAAATGCACACGAACAGTACGTGTTACCTTAACCTTGCCGCTGTTGTTGAACCATTGGATGTAGTAAGGATGTGGATGTGGTCTTGTGGTGAGAGATAGCTTCTCCACCATCTCCATGCTAGCCAAGTTGTTGCAACTCCCTCCATCTATGATCACGCGAACAGAACGTTCCTTCACAACTCCCTTTGTATGGAACAAATTATGCCTCTGATTTTGCTCAGCTTGTGTAACCTGCACACTCAAAACACGTTGAGCAACTAAACATTCATACCTGTCAGCATCTTCAGGAGCCATGTATTGCGTCTCATGATCAGAATCGTCTCCATCGTGTTCTTCACGTGTAATAAGAGCCAAAGTTTCCTCATCATAGTCACTAGCGGATTCATATCCACCATCCTCAGTAGCAATCATCACACGCTGAGATTTGCAATCTCTCGCAAAATGTCCTCTTCCCTTACAACGACGACAAACAATATCACTGGTGTGCCCTGTTGATGCCATGGAAGAAGAAGAACTCTGTGCAGGCCCAATAGGTGTGCTCTTGGCAGATAATGGTGGTTGTGCCTGCTTCCTTGTATCACGGCTGGAGGTAACAGCTGATGGAGGTGTCGGTGCAGTAGAATGTGTGGAAGTAGAGGATGCACGCGGTGTCCATGATGAAGGTCGACCTGCAGAAAAGTTAGTCCGCGCCAATGCCTGTCGATCCTGCACTTCACGTTCAGCTTTACAAGCAAGATGGAATAAACGAGTGATATTAGTATAATCCTTATACTCTAGAATGGTCTGAATCTCTCTATTTAATCCACCCATAAAACGTGCAAGCATAGCTTCATTCTCCTCAACAATACCACATCTAATCAGGCTAGTTTGTAATTGCTGATAATATTCTTCTACAGAATTTTTTCCTTGTCTTAAGCGCTGCAGTTTTTGAAGTAATTCACGTTGATAATATGGTGGAACCCAACGAGTACGCATAGCAGTTTTCAAAGCAGTCCAAGTAGCTGGAATAGGATATAATCTACAATGTTCAGACCACCAAACACATGCAAAACCAGTGAAAGCACAAACAGCAGCAGGAACACGTCTCTCCTCGGGATAGTTTAAACATGTAAAACGTTGTTCAGTTTGTAACTCCCAAGTAAGATATATATCAGGAACATATCTACCCTCAAATGGTGGAATATTCAATTTCAATTTAGGAAGATGGTCATGTACCTCAGGTGGTGGTGCAGCCCTACCGTTGCGATGATATGCATGAGGACGACCTGGTGGTGGTGGTGCTGGTTGTTGCACGTAGTTCTGATTTTGGTCAACCTCATCCTCGTAATGGTCCTCCACCTCTGCAGTAGCAGCAGGAGCTACAGAAACATCAACAGCAGCACCAGAAGCTTGACCAGTCTCAAGGGGAACGCGCTGTGCTCGTCCCACTTGATTCGGAAGGCGCCGTTGTTGTTGTTGTTGTTGTTGTTGTTGTTGTTGAAGAGGTGGGACAGCTGCAGCAGCCGGTGGTGGTGGAAAACGCGCAAGCAATTCAGCAAACTTGTTATCGAGCTTTGTATCAAACGTCTTTTCCATGCCATCTATCTTCTCCATGGCCTCGTCAAATCTGTTTAGCACATCTTGCACCTGTTCACTCATCATGTGCTGAAACTTATCATGAAGCTCCTTGTTCGTCAAGTTCTCCCAGTCAGTCTCGTCGACTTGTGATCCTGGCATGGTTAGCAGCAATAGAAACACACAAGAATATGATCCTACAGACTACTAATAAGTGGTGGGGGTGGCGGGTGTCACAAATCCGACAAGCAAATCTCAAATTCTTACCAGTTCTTACCCAGCAGCAGGTGGTGATCGGCAACCGTGGTAGTCAAAACTCTCAAAGCGTGGATAAAGCGATTACCAGGGAGAGTCAAACGCACGACGTAGATGTATGTGGAGCTAGGAAGGCTTATAAGATGGTAGCAAAAGTGGTCAGCAATAATCAATTCAGAGATGCAAAGTTGAATAAACGCTCAACGACGGTACTGTGCTGGTCCTAGGCTAGACCGTACTAGAGACGCGAGCCTAGAACACTAACAGAATCACGGCGCTGCACGTAATAAAGGGGAAAGCACACTCTGAAAATTTTTTCGCCTCTTTTTTTTTGCGCTCTTTTTTTTTGCGCTGCTTTTTTTTTGGCCGAAAATCACTATAATGGCGAGTGTCTGAAAACACTTCCCAAGTCAAACTAAGATGATAGGCACGAAATTTTTTGACGAATTTTTTTTTTTCGGAATCAGAGCAGCGACGACGAAAAAGTGCGGTAAAAAAACAGTATGATGACACGTGTCTCAAAAGACTCAGAAAAGCCCAAAAGTAGGATAGGGAAAAAAATATTTTCACCTGGCAAAATTTTGGCCTAAAAACTGCCCGGGGGTCTCCAGACTTTTTGTTTTTTTTGTTTTTTTTTGTTTTTTTTTTCCGAGACCTACACAGGCAAGGAAACACAAATCCGAAACCTAGATGGATTTCGAGAACAAACCTAATATGAAAAGAACTCGGATTGGTGGTGGATATATGGTGGTAGGATATGGCAGCGGTGGTAGGTTATGGCAGCGGTGGTGGTATATGGATACGAATTGGTAGTGGTATATGGATACGGATCGGTGGTGGTGTGTGGCAGTAGCGATGAAGATGTGGCGGCGGCGGCGTGACAACTTATGACCAGAACTCGAAACTCTAAAAGACTAGACGCTAAGACCAGCAACTTGACACGACGATGCAACCGCAAATTCAACAAAGCAAATACAGAAAAGATTATGCAAAGGCTCAGATTGGTTCGGATGGGATGAACTAACCCTAAATTTTTTTTTTGGCTTTTTCGTGGACTGTAGGTATGAAGAACAGACTCGATCTAATCTACGAAAAACTGTAAAATCTCACCGAGCAACCTGGAAATCTGATACCACTTGATAGAGGCAAAGGTGTCCCGTCTTTCGATGAGATGGTGGCTATCGTTTTGGAGGAAGTCGACTTTGACGATCCGACTACGAACGTGCGAGGACGTCACGCCTTAGCAATCGCTAAACCAACTCCGAGAGGTTGTTGACCACGCCGGAGCACGATCAACCTGACCACGAAGGTCTGTTTCCTGCAGGCAAACGAAGAACAAGCAAGAAACTAAGATTGCAATCTGGATATTGCGAATATAAGAGGAAAGCTTTATTGATCAAGGTGGCGTTCTGTGACGCCTTGGTCTGGTCGTGGAACATAAACGAAGTACGCGAAGTTGCAGCTATGGTGAACTTTTAATCTAAACAAAACCCAAAGTCTAAACGACGCCCTAAGGGCTGTATATATGAGGGAAAGAGGGGGGAATTTCGTGGCCCTTGGTAGAGGGGTCCGAAACCAACCCTAACTCTTGAGTCCCCACACATACGGACTCTAAAAACAGCCTATACTCAAGTATTTCGAAATTACATGGGCCTGGCCAAATAATAAGGTGACGCAACACCTATAATAGCCTCTGGACGAAATTTATGAAGTGGCATCTTATATATTTCGTCCAAGGCTTCTCGCACTCATTATGGTGGCTTCAAAGTCCTGAAATCATCAATTGAAACTCCATTCTTGTTCCCCTTGCGCATGCCATCATCTCCATGCTTGATCTTGCTCCAATGTTCATCCTTCTTGTCCAAGCTAGGCCCTTCATTTGTAAGCAAGACAAATGTATCCAATTTAGGCAGCATCATATTCTCATGAACAATAGATTCATTACCAAGAAACGAAAGTACCTGGTAATTTAATTGGCGTGCGCGAGCTCTAGTAATTGGTCCTGTATATGTGTCAGTTGGAGCTGTGGGTGTAACCTTGTTACTGATGTCCTCATCAGAAAGTATACTGCTCAAAATTTTATTCATCTCTATTTAAAAATCGAGCTCTGGCACCTCTACAAATCCCTGCTTCCCTCTGCGAAGGGCCTATCTATTTACTTTTATGCTGACTCATCATCCTCTTATTAAAGGGCACCAGTAGGAGAGCACCTCTGTCATTTGCATGTATTACTATTAATTTGCATTGAGTATGATCATGACTGGATCTCTTTTACCATGAGTTACAATATCTAGTCGGTCCTTGATCTTTAAAGGTGCTCTGCATTTATGTTTTGCGGTCTCAGAAAGGGCTAGCGATATACCATCTTCTTATATCATATCATGATTGTTTTGAGAAAGTTTTGTCATCCGAGGTTTATTATTATTGCTCGCTAGTTGATTATGCCATTGATGTGAGTAGACATGAGACCTGAAAGTTATTGTGAATGTGGTTAGTTCATGATCTTGCTGAAAACCTGAATGTTGGCTTACATATTTACAACAACAAGAGCAAACAGAGTTTGTCAAAGTTTTTCTTTATCACTTTCAGTTTATCAACTGAATTGCTTGAGGACAAGCAAAGGTTTAAGCTTGGGGGAGTTGATACGTCTCCAACGTATCTACTTTTCCAAACCCTTTTGCCCTTGTTTTGGACTCTAACTTGCATGATTTGAATGGAACTAACACGGACTGACGTTGTTTTCAGCAGAATTACCATGGTGTTGTTTTTGTGCAGAAATAAAAAGTTCTCAGAATGACCTGAAAATCCACGGAGAATTATTTTTGAAAATATAAAAAATACCTGCGGAAAGATCTACGTCAGGGGGGGCACACCCTGTCCACGAGGGTGTGGGCGCACCCCCTGCCTCGTGGGCCCCCTGACGCTCCACTGACATATCCACGGATCCCATATATTCACTTTTGGGGAGAAAAAAATCAGAGAGGAAGAATTATCGCGTTTTACGATACGGAGCCGCCGCCAGGCCCTAATCTCTCTCGGGAGGGCTGATCTGGAGTCCGTTCGGGGCTCCGGAGAGTGGAGATCGTTGCCATCATCATCATCAACCTTCCTCCATGACCAAATCCATGATGCTCACCGCCGTGCGTGAGTAATTCCATCGTAGGCTTTCTGGATGGTGATGGGTTGGATGGGATCTATCATGTAATCGAGTTAGTTTTGTTAGTGTTTGATCCCTTGTATCCACTATGTTCTGAGATTGATGTTGCTATGACTTTGCTATGCTTAATGCTTGTCACTAGGGCCCGAGTGCCATGATTTCAGACCTGATCCTATTATGTTTTCATGAATATATGTGTGTTCTTGATCCTATCTTGCAAGTCTATAGTCACTTACTATGTGTTATGATCCGGCAACCCCGAAGTGACAACAATCGGGACCACTCCCGGTGATGACCGTAGTTTGAGGATTTCTTGTATTCACTATGTGTTCATGCTTTGGTATGGTAGTCTATTAAAAGGAGGCCTTAATATCCCTTAGTTTCCAATAGGACCCCGCTGCCACGGGAGGGTAGGACAAAAGATGTCATGCAAGTTCTTTTCCATAAGCACGCATGACTATATTTGGAATACATGCCTACATTACATTGATGAACTAGAGCTAGTTCTGTGTCACCCTAGGTTATTACTTCTACATGATGAATTGCATCCGACATAATTCCCCATCACCGATCGAATGCCTACGAGCTTTTCACATACTGCTTGTTGCTTATTTACTTTTCCGCTGCTACTATTACAAAAACTACAAAAAACACTATCGTTACTTTTGTTGCCGCTACCGCTATCTCCATATTACTTTGCTACTAAACTACCTTGCTGCAGATACTAAGTTTCCTGGTGTGGTTGAATTGACAACTCAGCTGCTAATACTTAAGAGTATTATTTGGCTCCCCTTGTGTCGAATCAAAAAATTTGGGTTGAATACTTTACCCTCGAAAACTGTTGCGATCCCCTACACTTGTGGATTATCAGTGGCGTCGGATAGAATTTTCGGTGCGGCCGAGTTTGACTTTTGGTTTGGGACATATGTGGATGTGAGAAAGTGGTTGAGGGTTTTGGAGCATATCACTAAGCATTTTGAGCAAGAAACCCATTAGGCAACACCTCACCCCCTTTTAATAGTATTGGCTTTCCTATGGACTCAATGTGATCTTGGATCACTAAAATAGAAAATGTAGAGTCTTGAGCTTGAGCCAATATATGTCCTTAGCATTTTGAGGGATCCACATTCCTAGTCTATGCCGTGACAATCACTGAACTTTCCTGAAATATCATCTTGAGATAGCATTAGTTCAGTGAGCTATATGTTGTTAGTAATTACCAAAACCACCCGGGGATAGTTGCACTTTCAGCACTCCACATCAAAAAATATGTTTTTATCAGTTACCTACTCGAGGACGAGTAGGAGTTAAGATTGGGTATGCTGATACGTCTCCAACGTATCTATAATTTTTTATTGTTCCATGCTGTTTTATTATCAATCTTGGATGTTTTATAATCATTTTATAGTCAATTTATATCATTTTTTGGCACTAACCTATTGACATAGTGCCAAGTGCCAGTTGATGTTTTCTGCATGTTTTTCACATCGCAGGAAATCAATATCAAACGGAGCCCAAACACCATGAAACTTTTTTGAGATTTTTTTCTGGGCCAGAAGGAACACAGTGGGCGCTGGTGGCACTTGGGGGAGTCCCGAGGAGGGGACAACCCACCAGGGCGCGCTAGGAGGCCCTGGCGCGCCCTGGTGGGTTGTGCCCACCTCGGGTACCCCCGGACCACCTCTTTGCTCTATAAATACCCCAATATTCTAGAAACCCTAAAAGCATCGACGAAATATTCATCCAGCCACCGCAGAGTCCAAAACACTAGATCTAATCTAGACACCATCGCGGAGGGGTTCAACACTTCCATTGGTGCCTCTCCGATGATGCATGAGTAGTTCTTTGTAGACCTTCAGGTTCGGATTAGTAGCTAGATGGCTTCGTCTCTCACTTTTGATTATCAATACAATGGTCTCTTGGAGATCCATATAATGTAACTCTTTTTGCGGTGTGTTTGTTGGGATCCGATGAACTTTGAGTTTATGATCAGATCAATATTTTTATATCCATGAAAATTATTTGAGTTTCTTTGATCTCTTATATGCATGATTGCTTATAGCCTCGTATTTCTTCTTTGATATTGGGTTTTGTTTGGCCAACTTGATCTATTTATCTTGCAATGGGAAGAGGTGCCCGGTAATGGGTTCGATCTTATGCTTGATCCCAGTGACAGAAGGGGAACCGACACGTATGTATCGTTGCCACTAAGGATAAAACGACGAGATCCATATCTAACGCCATAGATAAACGGATATTGTCTACATCATGTCATCTTTCTTAATGCATTACTCCGTTTTCCCATGAACTTAATACACTAGATGCATGCTGGATAGCCGTCGATGTGTGGAGTAATAGTAGTAGATGCAGGCAGGAGTCGGTCTATTAATATTGGACGTGATGCCTATGTAATGATCATTGCCTCGATATCTTCATGATTATTTGAAGTTCTATCAATTTCCCAACAGTAATTTGTTCACCCACCATTCCTATTTTTCTCGAGAGAAGCCACTAGTGAAACCTACGGCCCTCGGGTCTTCTTTCTCATATATTTGCCTTTGTGATCTATTTTTACTTAGCTTTTATTTTCAGATCTATTAAACCAAAAACCCAAAAAATACCTTGTTGTAATTTATCTTATTTATCAACCAATCTACCAATATTTATCTCTCTCTCACGTTCGTTACCTGAAAGGGATTGACAACCCCTTTAACACGTCGGATTGTGAGGTGTTGTTATTTGTGTGCAGGTGTTGTTTACGTTGTGTTGCTTGGTTCTCCTACTGGTTCGATAACCTTGGTTTCACATCTGAGGGAAATACCTACCGCCGAAGTGCTGCATCATCCCTTCCTCTTTGGGGAAAAACCGATGTAGCTTTAAGCGACATCAGTCATCAAGACTCTTTTCTGGCGCCCTTGCCAGGGAGTGAAGCGCCTTTGGTAAGTGGAATTTGGAAAGGAAATATTTATATAGTGTGCTGAAATTTACTGTCACTTGTTACTATGGAAAATAATCCTTTGAGGGGTTTGTTCGGGGTATCTTCACCCCGACCGAAAGAACAAAGATTTGCTCCTCAACCTACTGCACCTACTGAAAATATTTACTTTGAAATTCCTTTGGGTATGGTAGAGACACTGCTAGCTAATCCTTATGTAGGAGATGGAACATTACATCCCGAGTTACACCTAATCGATGTGGATGAAGTTTGTGGATTATTTAAGCTTGCAGGTATCCCAGAGGATGTTGTCAAGAAGAATGTCTTCCCTTTATCTTTGAAGGGAAAGGCATTGGCATGGTATAGGCTATGTGATGGTATTGGATCATGGAACTACAACCGATTGAAATTGGAATTTCACCAAAAGTTTTATCGTACGCATCTAGTTCATCATGATCGGAATTATATATATAATTTTTGGCCTCGTGAAGGAGAAAGTATCACTCAAGCTTGGGGGAGGCTTAAGTCAATGTTATATTCATGCCCCAATCATGAGCTCTCAAGAGAAATTATTATTTAGAATTTTTATGCTCGGCTTTCTCATAATGATTGATCCATGCTCGATACTTCTTGTGTTGGTTCTTATATGAATAAGACTATTGAATTTAACTGGGATTTATTGGAAAGAATTAAACACAACTCTGAAGATTGGGATCTCGACAAAGGTAATGAGTCAGGTATAAGCCTTAAGTTTGATTGTGTTAAATCTTTTATGAATACCTATGCTTTTCATGAATTTAGCACTAAATATGGACTTCACTCTCAGATAGTAGCTTCTTTCTGTGAATTATTTGCTACTCATGTTGATCTCCCTAAGGAGAAGTGGTTTAAATATCATCCTCTCATTGAAGTTAAAGTAGTTGAACCAATTAAAGTTGAATAAGAAACTTTTACTTATAATGTTGATCCTATTATTCCTACTTCTTATATTAAGAAGCCACCTTTTCCTGTTAGAATAAAGGATCATGCTAAAGCTTCAACTATGGTTACTAAAAGTAATATTAGAGCACCTAGACCACCTGAACAAATCAAAGTTGAATCTAATATTGCCATGGTTAAAGATCTCTTGGTTGATAACATTGAGGGACGCTGTCGTGGATTTGCCACGGCCAGATGTCCTAGTGTAAGGACTTAGTCGTGAGGCCAACGCATCTATGCAGTAGCTTGAGAGGGGTTAATCGGAATCGAGAGACGCAACACAAGACAAGGGTTTAGACAGCTTCGGGTCCCGGGAAACATCATCCGATAATAACCCTACATGTTGTTTGTGGCTAGGTCTCATTATGATCATGTGGGAGTCATCGTATAAGCCGGCTCTCCTCTAGTTGTGTCTAGCCCTAGCCATTATTTTTTCCTTGCTTGTCCCTGTTTGGAGAGCCCTGCCCCTCCTTATATAAGTTGAAGGGGCGGCTTACATGTAGAGTCCTAGTAGGATTAGGACTAGCCTATTCTCTATTACAAACCGGATACAAGTCCGGGTCTTCATTCCTTGTAAAAGAAATATTCCTCACACCATTCATCTTAAGCCGGCCCACCAGAACATGAGCCAGCCTACTGGGCCTTGGGCCTTGTCGTCTGTCTGATCTGCCCGCCGGGTCACCAGTGAGTAGCAAGGTTCAGGCGGGGAGCCCGTAAACCGCAGGTCCGAGCGGATCACCAGTGAGTCGCCAAGTCCGGCCGGGGCATACTTCCAGCTGGGTCATACCGCGAGGTATATCCCCGACATAGGTAGTTTCTCTAGCGCTTCACTTATATCTTTTTTAGCACGGCGGCGATGTTTATTTTGAAGAAATTAATGAACTCTCATGATTCACTTATATTATTTTGAAAGTCTCTAAACAGCATGGTAATTTTCTTGGGTTATCAATTTAGTCCTAATATGATAGGCATCCAAGAGGAATACAATAAAAACTTTCATATATAGAGCATTGAATACTATGAGAAATTTGATTCCTTACGATTGTTTTGAGATACAAAGATGGTGATATTAGAGTCATGCTAGTGAGTAATTGTGGATTAATAGAAATACTTGTGTTAAAGTTTGTGATTCCCGTAGCATGCACGTATGGTGAACCGTTATGTGATGAAGTCGGGGCATGATGTATTTATTGATTGTCATCCTTTGTGTGGAGGTCGGGAGCACGAGATGGTTAACTCCTACCAACCTCTCCCCTAGGAGCACGCGTCTAATACTTTGTTTCGGTAGCTAATATTTTTTTGCAATAAGTATGTGAGTTCTTTATGACTAATGTTGAGCCCATGGATTATACGCACTGTCACCCTTCCACCATTGTTAGCCTCTCTAGTACCGTGCAACTCTCGTCGGTACATTAAACCCACCATTTACCCTTCCTTAGAACAGCCACCATACCTACCTATTATGGCATTTCCATAGCCATTCCGAGATATATCGCCATGCAACTTCCACCGTTCCGTTTATTATGACACGCACCATCATTGTCATATTGCTTTGCATGATTGTAAGATAGCTGGCATGATGTTTTCATGGCTTCTCCATATTTTTATGTCATTGCTATGCTAGATCATTGCACATCCGGTATACCACCGGAGCATTCATATAGAGTCATATTTTGTTCTAGTATTGAGTTGCAATTATTGAGTTGTAAGTAAATAAAAGTGTGATGCTCATCATTATTAGAGCATTGTCCCATGTGAGGAAAGGATGATGGAAGCTATGATTCCCTCACAAGTTGGGATGAGTCTCCGGACTTTGTAAAATAATAAAAGAGGCCAAAGAATCCCAAATAAAAAAAGAGGCCATAGAAGCCCACAAAAAAGAGAAAAAACGAAAAGAAAAAATGAGAGAAAAGAGAGAAGGGGTAATGCTACTATCCTTTTCCACACTTGTGCTTCAAAGTAGCACCATGATATTCAGGATAAAAGTCTCCTATGTTATCACTTCCATATACTAGTGGGAATTTTTCATTATAGAATTTGGCCTGTATATTCCAATGATGGGCTTCCTCAAATTGCCCTAGATCTTCGTGAGCAAGCGAGTTGAATGCACACCCACTTAGTTTCTTTTCGAGCTTTCATAAACTTATAGCTCTAGTGCATCTGTTGCATGGCAATCCCTATTCACTCACATTCATATCTATTGATGGGCATCTCCATAGGCCGTTACTATGCCTAGTTGATGTGAGACTATCTCCTTCATTTTGTCTTCTCCACAACCACCATATTTTGTTCCACCTATAGTGTTATGTCCATGGCTCACGCTCATATATTGCGTGAAAGTTGAAAAGGTTTGAGAATACTGAAGTGTGAAACAATTGCTTGACAAAAACCGGGGTTGTGCATGATTCAATACTTTGTGTGATGAAGATGGAGCATAGCCAGACTATATGATTTTGTAGGGATAACTTTCTTTCGCCATGTTATTTGAGAAGACAAAATTGTTTTATTAGTACGCTCGAAGTATTATTTTTTTCATGTCAATATGAAACTTTTATTTTGAATCTTATGGATCTGAATATTCGTGCCACAATGATGAAAATTACATGGATAAATATGTTAGTTAGCATTCCACATCAAAAATTCTGTTTTTACCATTTACCTACTCGAGGACGAACATGAATTAAGCTTGGGGATGCTTGATACGTCTACAACGTATCTATAGTTTTCTATTGTTCCATGTTATTATGTTATTTTTGGCACTAACTTATTAACCAAGAGCCCAGTGCCAGTTTCTGATTTTTCCTAGTTTTTGAGTTTCGCAGAAAAGGAATATCAAACGAAGTCCAAACGGAATAAAACTTTCGTGATGATATTTCTTGGACCAGAAGATACACATAGCACTTGGAGAGGAAGTCAGAAGAGTCCCGAGGCCACCACAAGCCCTCAGGGTGCACCCTAGGGGGGGCGCCTCCCTGGATTTTGGGCCCCATAGGACACCTCCAACCCTAATATTTGGACTATAAATTCAGAAATATTCTCAAACCATCAGAACGATCCACGAAAATACATTTCCACCGCCGTAGGTTTCCGATCTCGTGAGATCCCATCTGGAGGCCTTTTCCGGTACTCTGTCGGAGGGAGACTTGATCACAGAGGGCTTCTACATCAACCTTGCTGCCCCTCCGATGATGCGTGAGCAGTTTACCTCAGACCTATGGGTCCATAACTAGTAGCTAGATGGCTTCTTCTCTCTCTCTTTGATCTTCAATACAATGTTCTCCTCGATGTTCTTGGAGATCTATACGATGTAATCTTCTTTGGCGGTGTGTTTGCCGAGATCCGATGAATTGTGGATATACGATCGGATTATCTATGAATATTATTTCAATCCTCTCTTAATTCTTATATGCATGATTTGATATCTTTGTATTTCTCTTTGAATTGTTGGTATGGTTTGGCCAACTAGATTGGTAGTTCTTGCAATGGGAGAGGTGCTTAGTTTTGGGTCCAATCTGGCGGTGTCCTCACCCAGTGACAGAAGGGGTAGCGAGGTGATACGTCTCCAACGTATCTACTTTTCCAAACACTTTTGCCCTTGTTTTGGACTCTAACCTGCATGATTTCAATGGAACTAACCCGGACTGACGCTGTTTTCAGCAGAACTGCCATGGTGTTGTTTTTGTGCAGAATAAAAATTCTCGGAATCGCCTGAAAATCAACGAAGAATTATTTCAGAAAATATAAAAAATACCTGCAAGAAGATCCACACGGAGGGGGCCACGGGCTGTCCTCGAGGGTGGGGGGCGCGCCCCCTTCCCAGGGTGCGCCCCCCTGCCTCGAGGGCCCCCCGAAGCTCCACCGACGTATCCCCAGGTCCTATATATTCTGTTTTGTGGAGAAAAAAATCAAGGGAAAAAGAATTAACGCGTTTTACGAAACGGAGCCGCCGCCAAGCCCTAATCTCTCTCGGTAGGGCTGATCTGGAGTCCGTTCGGGGCTCCGGAGAGTGGAGATCGTCGCCATTGTCATCATCAACCTTCCTCCATCACCAATTCCATGATGCTCACCGCCGTGTGTGAGTAATTCCATCGTAGGCTTGCTGGACGATGATGGGTTGGATGGGATCTATCATGTAATCGAGTTAGTTTTGTTAGGGTTTGATCCCTAGTATCCACTATGTTTTGAGATTGATGTTGCTATGACTTTGCTATGCTTAATGCTTGTCACTAGGGCCCGAGTGCCATGATTTCAGATCTGAACCTATTATGTTTCCATGAATATATGTGAGTTCTTTATCCTATCTTGCAAGTCTATAGTCACCTACTATGTGTTATGATCCGGCAACCCGAAGTGACAATAATCGGGACCACTCCCGGTGATGACCTTAGTTTGAGGAGTTCATGTATTCACTATGTGTTAATGCTTTGGTCCGGTACTCTATTAAAAGGAGGCCTTAATATCCCTTAGTTTCCAATAGGACCCCGCTGCCATGGGAGGGTAGGACAAAAGATGTCATGCAAGTTCTTTTCCATAAGCACGTATGACTATATTGGGAATACATGCCTACATTGCATTGATGAACTGGAGCTAGTTCTGTGTCACCCTAGGTTATAACTTCTACATGATGAATTGCATCCGACGGAATTTCCCATCACCGATCCAATGCCTATGAGCTTTACCTATATTGCTTGTCGCCTATTTACTTTTCCGTTACTACTATCACAAAAACTACAAAAACACTATCTTTACTTTTACTGCTGCTACCACCACTATCATATTACTTTGCTACTAAACTATCTTGCTGCAGATAGTAAGTTTCCAGGTGTGGTTGAATTGACAACTCAGCTGCTAATACTTAAGAGTATTCTTTGGCTCCCCTTGTGTCGAATCAACAAATTTGGGTTTAATACTTTACCCTCGAAAACTGTTGCGATCCCCTACACTTGTGGGTTATCAAGACTATTTTCTGGCGCCGTTGCCGGGGAGCATAGCTCTGTTCTTTAAGTCACTTGGGATTTATATCTGTTTATCACTATGAAGAATTCGAAGGACTCAAAAACCAAGATCTTACCCTCAACTACGAGGGGAGGTGAGGAACTACCATCAAGCTCTGCACTTGATTCTCCTTCTGTTATGCATAAACTTGCGACACCTGCTCCTGCTATTGAATCTGAAATGTCGTATGCTCTTGATGATGCTACTTCTGCTATGTATGATGAAACTACCTCTATGCTTGATACTGTGCCACTAGGTGAATTTCTAGATGAACAAATTGCTAAGGTTAGGGAGAGTGCAAATGTTGATGATATTTATGAAAGTGATGATGAAACTACTCCCAATAGATATGAATTGCCTGTTGTGCCTGAGGGTTATGTTATGGATGAAGAAACTTCTAGAGACTTTCTTGCTTACAATGATAGATATGATCTTAAGAAGTTATTTGCTAAGCTGAAAGAAAAGTCCTTGAATGCTAGAATGAAACATGACCCTGCTTTTGCTACTTCACCTATATGTGTCAGTCATAAGGATTATGAATTCTCTGTTGATCCTGAGTTAATTACTTTGGTTGAATCTGATCCTTTCCATGGCTATGAGTCTAAAACTGTTGTGGCACATCTGTAACACCCCAAAATTTGACCTTGATTTATAAATCAAAATCTTTACCAGGAATTTAAACCTTTCATTCTCTGGATTTTCTTTGATTTCAGAACCCCTTTTTCTTTTGAATTTATGGAGTTTTTCCCCTAGTGAATGTTTTTCAGATTTGTTATTTGGACTTAATTGCCCTAACCAAGAAAAACAATTTTTCTATCAGTGGGTTCATTTGCATTATTATTTTCTCCCTAGGCTTTATCAATCAAAGTGATTTTTTTCAGTTTTAAAGCTCTGTTTGCACTACAACCCTTTGATAGATTTGTTCAAAAATTCCACCAAAAATTGGGGATGTCATGTGAAGTCCCTATATCACTTTTATGCAAAAATCCTTTGATGTTCTTTGAAAAAGTTGAGCAAAACATCCTCTTTTGCTCTCTGGTCCAGTTTGGCACTTTCTACTACAGCCCTATGGTAACTTGCTCTTTTGGCCATAAGCTTTTTCCCGCTTGTAGCCCTTCCTACAAAACCCTTAAGTCCAGGAGATTGGAGCATTTGGATCATTTTACGTCCATGCAATAATGCCTTCTAGTTTCTGTCCAGAATTGGCTTTCTCAAAAAATTACATTGGCAAGTTTCTAGTTTTGCACAACCAACCTTGTCACCATCCCCTACACCTAAAGAGGCACTGGTCTGGAGAGTTTGGCCACCCCAAGAGTTGTCTAGATGACCACAGCATTCAATCAAACACCTTGTGTGCATGGCTAGTTTTGGCTTGGTTTTTGGTTTGCATTGTGGACTTGACCCCCTAACCAAACCACCATGTCCACTAGTCTCCTTGCAAACCCTAACCTAAGCCTGTTAATCCCCAGCCCCACCCGAGCCTTCTAGCTTGCCTTGGCATTTTGCCGAACGGTTGCAGTGCGTGCCCAGAGGGCGAGCAGAGCGTGCGTTTTGCACGTGCGTGCGCATGCGTCGCTGCGTCCCTCTGCAGTATTCCACGAGCTCGTTCTGGTCTCTTCCCCTAGCAGCCAACACACCCCGACCCCTCCCTCACCGCAGAGCCGCCCTGGCCCCCTCCTGGCGCCCCACAGTACCACCACCGCAAGCCGCCACCACCGCTCCGACCAGCTCTGCCATGGACGGCGCCGCCCGAGCCACTCCAGCACACTAGCTGCCCCTGGAACAGTTCATCCTCATCCGCTCAACCTGCCGGACCTCGCCAGCCATCGCCACGCGCCCCCTAGCTACAGAACGGCGGTTTGCCGGTGTTCTTATCCACGGCCGCGGAACCGACCTAGTTGCGCTATAAATGGAGGCCCCCGAACCCGTCCGAGCACTCAGGCAACCCATAGCCATCTCTGTGGAACTCCCGTGACCAACAATTGATGGGGGAAGAGCGGTCACCCTCGTCCCCAGCCAGTTCGGCCGCCGCCGCACCCCAGCTCCATTCACCACGTGCAGACCCTCCCCCGTCCATCCAGCATCACCGTCAGGCTCCCCTTGCTCGTGCGGAGCTGCCCATGCTATCAAACGCGACCAGAACCCACCGTAGCCGAAACCCCCATTTCCACCCGAAGCCACCTCCGCCGCAGAGCTCACCGCCGGCGACTCCCTCCACCCCCGCCGACCTAGTGACTACCGGGAGGTCCGCCTCAGTCTTGCGGATCCATCCCCGCCCTCGGAACCCCTCAAGGAGCCGTGGCTCATCGACGGCGATCGCAGGAGCCCCGCCCCCCGCGAAACAGAGGAGGAAGACGGCGCTGTGACTGGTCAAACCTGACCAGTGGGCCCAAGGGACCCACTGTCAGTGACCCCGCACTGGCCCGCGCTGACTTAAGTGATAGCGCAAACGCTAAAGTACGTCTCCCCGTCTCGAAGGCGTATTCTTCCCCGAATCGTTTTCTTTTCTGGTTTTATTTAAAAATATAACTTTGACTGGCTACAACTTTTTGAATATAAGTCCAAATGACTTGATTCTTTTTCTGTTGTTCCTCAAATTTGGCCTAGTTTATTTTCATGTTTATTTGAAAATTTTCCAGACAACTTTTTTGTGTTGTTTTGAGACTATGTATTGATTTCATATTCTTTCGAATAGGATTTTGAAGAGGGAGAAAACTTCCAAAAGTTTTGGAATGCACTTTACCTCCTCACTACTTGAAGGCAAGCATTTTTGAACCCTCGCCCAATACTTGTGGGTGTTGTTGATTCCATTGCAACGTCACCTCGATATGGATGCATTCAGTTTCTTTCATATGTGATGATATGATCATACCCTTGAGTACATGATGTAGATTCCTTACTGTGGAAATTAATATGCATGACGATGATCCCCCTCGTATGCCTGCCATGCCTAACAGAAGAAAGTCGTGAAAGTCGATGTCTTGTGTAGACACGAGCATGTCACTAGTTCCTCGTCGGTACGGTGGAGTCCGGTATGGCTTGGTGAGGCATGACGGGTGGTGATTCCGAATGTTGTTATGAAATATATTGGTTATGCTAATCATACAAGTGATGCTTGAACCTCCTAAGTCGACTGTAGATCGAGTCTTGCTCCAGTAACCCCCATACTTGTTTCGTACTACCACTTGTCCCTGCCACAGGCAGGGTACGGTTCAGTAAGTTGTCGACCCCTGTTCTAGCACACACTATACAGAGAGGCCATGGTGGAAGATACCAGCTGCATCCGGTAGGCAGGCCACCTGGTCCGGGGGCATGGGTGTTTCGGTTGGAGCCGAAGGGGGTAGCTTCCCCAGTTAGCGCGCGTTATAAATTTTGTGATCCCATGCTAGTCGAGGTTGCAGCCTTCCCACTTAGAGTTTGGCTTAACGGGTGTCGTGGGTGATTCCGGACACTGGTAAGTTAGGCTGGTGTGTGTGGTCAGGTGTGTCTTCAAATTAAAAGACCGTAGACGGAATTAGTCCCGATGGACTGAAGGAATCCGTCATTCGTGGGTGAAGAGTACACCTTCTGCAGAGAATAAATCTATTCGAATAGCAGTGTCCCTGGGTTAGGACTACAGTCTGGGATGGGTCAAGTGTCCATCTTAGCATCGGTCTTCGGAGGACGAACTACTAAAACAGAACGTAGATCATGACTTGTGACCTATGATGACTGTTGCTATTGCCATTATGATTTTTGGACTAACCCCTTTATGTTATTTAAGTCATTGAGTATCCCTGGGATGGTTCTACCTCCTGGATATTCACTGTCTTTTCTTTTATTTACAAGCCCTTTAGGTTGTGTCGCTCAGACGCCCGACTGTGGCATACCTATTTTTTTTCTTTTCTTATAAGCCCTTTAGGTGGTGTCGCTCACACGCCCGACTGTGGCATACCAATTATTTATTTTCCTTATAAGCCCTTTATGTGGTGTCGCTCAGACGCCCGACTGTGGCATACCTATTATTTATTTTTCCTTATAAGCCCTTTAGGTGGTGTCGCCCAGACGCCCGACTGTGGCATACCTGTTATTTATTTTCCTTATAAGCCCTTTATGAGGTGTCGCTCAGACGCCCAACTGCGGCATGATTGTATTTATTTTCACTCCCTGATTTCATATGCATTTTCATACGAACGACCTGCTTGCAATATGGACTGTCATATCATAATTAACTTCATGATCATAAACTATTATCGGGCATGATTATATTTCACCCGTGCTCATAATGTTTGCGAGTACATTCAAAGTACTCACTGGCTTGTCCCTAGCTATTGTCTTGGCCAGATTTCTCGCATGGAGAGGAGCATTGTGACGACCGCCCCGGAACCTACGCAATGGTGATAGGAGACTTGCGAAGATAGGAGTTAACCTGGTCAGCTGTTCCCGTGGGAAATGGAGCCCCACAGACGCCGACGTGTTACAGACCGCTTCTGCCATCAACCACTAGAAACCTTGTGTTGTACTTAAGGACCAGAATGGTCCTGTACTACATATTTTGTACCTTTGCTTGGAATTTCTGTATCAAGTGGTGCCTCACCAGCTAACAGTAATCCTGGGGCTGGTGAGCACAAGGGCCACTTTTGGGGATTTAATACCCCGAAAATCCGGTCCTGACAACATCTTACCAAGTTGAATGATATAGCCACCCTGTTTACCAGTGATGAAAAGATTCGTTACTACTATATCCTTAAGTTGTTTCCGTTCTTGTTAAAGGGTGATGCTAAGACTTGGTTTACTTCTCTTGATCCTGGTTGTGTGCGTAGTCCCCAGGATATGATGTATTACTTCTCTGCTAAATATTTTCCCGCTCATAAGAAACAAGCTGCCTTACGGGAAATATATAATTTTGCTCAAACTGAAGAAGAGAGTCTCCCACAAGCTTGGGGGAGGCTTCTCCAGTTACCTAATGCTTTGCCTGATCATCCTCTTGAGATGCATGATATACTTGATGTCTTTTATAATGGACTAACCGATGCTTCCAGAGACCACCTGGATAGTTGTGTTGGTTGTGTTTTCAGGGAAAGAACAGTGGAGCAAACTGAATTACTATTGAATAATATGCTAGCCAATGAGAATAATTGGACACTTCCTGAACCAGCCCCTAAGCCAACTCCGAAGAAAAGAGGTGTTCTATTTCTCAGTCCTGAAGATATGCAAGAGGCAAAGAAATCTATGAAAGAAAAAGGTATTAAAGCTGAAGATGTTAAGAATTTACAGCCTAGTGAAGAAATACATGGTCTTGATAACCCGACACAGGTAGTAAAGGTAAATTCTCTTTATAGATTTGATGAAGGTGAAATTCCTCGTTATAAGTCTACTAGCCAATGCTTAGATGAGTTTAACAATTTCATTGTGAAACAAGAAAACTTCAACGCTTATGTTGTTAGACAATTACAACACAATGCTCATATGATTGAACGCTTGAGTTATTATCTGTCTATTGCTAAAGATGAACTGAAACTTATTAGTAAACATGCTTCTATGGTCACCACTCAAGTAGAACAAGTACTTAAATATCAGAATGATTTGCTCAATGAATTGAATAGTAAGAATAATGATAATGCCATTAGAGTTGTGACTAGAGGTGGTAGAATGACTCAGGAGTCTCTGTATCCTGAAGGTCATCCTAAAATAATTGAGCAAGATTCTCAAAGAGCTAATTCAGATATACCTAGTTCTTCTAAGAAGAAGAAAAAGAAGAATGATTGGATTTTACATGCTTCTAGTGAACCCGTAGCTGCCACACCTAAGAATCCCAATGATATATATGTTTCTGATGCTGAGACACAATCTGGTAATAAACATGAACCTAGTGATAATATTAATAATGATGTTCATGTTGATGCTCAACCTAGCAACGATAATGACGCAGAGATTGAACCTGCTGTTGATCTTGATAACCCACAATCAAAGAATCAACGTTACGATAAGAGAGACTTTGTTGCTAGGAAGCACGGTAGGGAAAGAGAACCCTGGGTTCAGAAACCCATGCCTTTTCCTTCAAAACCATCCATGAAAAAGGATGATGAGGATTTTGAGCGCTTTGCTGAAATGATTAGACCAATCTTTTTGCGTATGCGTTTGACTGATGTGCTTAAAACAAATTCTTATGCCAAGTATATGAAAGACATTATTACCAACAAAAGAAAGATACCTGAAGTAGAAATTTCCACCATGCTTGCTAATTACACTTTTGAGGGTGGAATGCCTAAGAAATTAGGAGATCCAGGAGTACCTACTATACCTTGCTCCATTAAGAGAAACTATGTTAGAACTGCTTTGTGTGATCTTGGAGCCGGTGTTAGTGTTATGCCTCTCTCTTTATATCGTAGACTTGACTTGAGTAAGTTGGCACCTACTGAAATATCCTTGCAAATGGCTGATAAATCAACTGCTATACCTGTCGGTATTTGTGAGGATGTGCCTATTGTAGGTGCAAATGTTACTATTCTAACGGACTTTGTTATACTTGATATTCCCGAGGACGATAGTATGTCTATTATTCTTGGAAGACCTTTTTTGAATACTGCAGGGGCTGTTGTTGATTGCAACAAAGGCAATGTCACTTTTCATGTCAATGGTAATGAGCATACGGTACACTTTCCGAGGAAACATCCTCAGGTCTATAGTATCAATTATATTGGAAAAATTTCGACTATTACTATTGGAGGTTTTGAGTTTCCTATTCCTACTATCAAGAAGGCATATGGAATTCTTATTGTTGGGGACATACATATCCCCATTGAGGTAACATAGTGTTGTTCGAAAATTCTCTGGTTTCATGTTACTCGGAAAGAGTTTATTAACAAGACCTGATCAACCTTGTTAATGGATTCCATTTGATGAACATGGGATAGATGAATCTAGATGGCACAAATCTTCTGTACCCTCCTTTTACTTTAGCTAAATAGGTTAAATAAAACAAAAATAGCATTAGCTGTCTGTTTCCAGACTTATCCGTGTGTCGGGGGAAACTGCCCACCACGAGCACCTATGGGACCGGAGCCCCTTGTACGTTGCGGTAAGGGAGCGGAGGGAGCACGAAGAGCAGATCGAGGGGATCACGCGGGCAGTTTACCCAGGTTCGGGCCGCGACGGAGCGGGATATTGCTTATATTGCTTCCCAGATGGAAGAGGCCGCCGCAGCTGCAGCAGCAGGAGACTTCGGATTCACCGTCGACGAGGCGCAGGCCGCAGACGAGGTGTGCCAAGCAGAGGAGGCAGAGATCCGCAGACTGCTCAAGCTTCCGCCCGACGAGCTTGCCGGGGTTCCTTCCCTGAGGCATGCCGGGATTCCCGGGATTGTGAGCGAGGCCGCCGCCGCTGGAGGCGAAGTTGCCGGAGGGAGCAGAGGTGCCGGAGGGAGCGGAGCCGCCGGAGGGAGCGGGGCCGCAGGGCAGGATGCTGGACCCAGCGGGCCCGCAGGGGAGGAGGAAGAAGACGTCGGGGCCGATGAAGACACCGACGGATCTCTAGGACTCGACGACGACGCCTCCTCGTCCTCGGAGAACTCCCCGCCTCCAGCAAGTCCCACGCAAGCGCCGAGGAAATGCCTCCGCAAGGCGGCTACGGCGATGAGGACGCAGGCGCCACGACAGGAGCCTGCTCGCCGGGCGGCGCACGCCACCAGAGCGAGCCAAGCCGCGACGGAGGCGCCCCGCGCACCAGCGCCAAGCGGAGGGGGATCCTCCCGGAGCGGAACGGCTGCTCCGCCTGCTCCTCGGACCTCGGGGTCAACGGAGGCTGGGTCTTCGCGGCCCCCAGCCCCGGAGACCGCCAAGCGCCCGAGGGAGCCTTCTCCTCCTGCTCCTCGCGCGGGAGCACCTCAGGTGGCGTTCGATTTCTCCGCCCTCAGTGACGACGACGAGGAAGAGGAGTAAGTGCTTGTAATTTGTAACTTCTTTGATTCTGTCTTGATCCTTTTGTTGATGATTCTGATCTTGTTCTTGTTTTGCTTTCAGGACCCTGACCCAGCGGATGGCGAAGAGGGCCAAGATCCCCGTGGTCGAGGTCGAAGACGACTCGCCCGTCGCGGCGACAGGGGACGCGCCGGCGACGAACTTGCCGGATCAACCCGCTGCTCCGAGGAGCAGCCCCCAGCACAGCCCCCAGCGTAAGTCTGGTCTTGAGCTTTCCGTTCGTCGGGTGCGCTTGAGGTTTCAGCTTGTACTAACATCTTGCGGTCTTGTTTGTCTTGTTTGTCTTGTGTAGAAGTGGAGCCGCAGCCGCAGGAGCAACCGGAGGTCACCCCCGAGGAGCTGCATGTTCCACCCTCCCCGCCAAGGGCGAACTCCCCGGCGAGGGAGAGCGCTCCGCCAAGGACGGGTACTCCACCAAGGGCGAGTACCCCGCCAAGGGCGAGCAGCCCGACGAGGGTGGCCACCCCGCCAAGGGAGGGCACAGGCGCCCCTCCGCCAGCAGGGGCCACCGCTCCACCACCAAGGGAGGACTCCCTGGCGAGAGAGCCTATCGTCGAAGAAGCCCGCGAAGGTAAGTCTTGTAGCTTTATCGTCTTGGATTTGTCTTTTTGGATATTTGCTTGATCTTTTCTTTTCTTCTTCTTCTGTTAGATCCTCCTCCCCCGGAGCGGATGGAGACGGAGGTCACTGTCGAGGAGGAGACGCACGGCGGCGACGGCAACGCCACTGCCACTGAGGGCATGGCTGGAGTCGACGAGCCCGCTGCTGAGGAGACCACCCCGACCGCAGACACCGCGGCTGGGGAGGGGGACGGCGACCACACTGCTGGCCCGGAGGCAGCAGGAGCGTCGAGCGCTGCACCGGCCGCCGACCCCTCCGCCGCCAAGGAGCAGCCAGGCGTCTACCTTGAGGCCCCCAAACCCGAAACTGCCCACCACGAGCACCTATGGGACCGGAGCCCCTTGTACGTTGCGGTAAGGGAGCGGAGGGAGCACGAAGAGCAGATCGAGGGGATCACGCGGGCAGTTTACCCAGGTTCGGGCCGCGACGGACGCGTAAAACCCTACTCCTGCTTGGATTGTATTAAGTTCTTGGGCTCGGGAGCTTGAAGAACTAGCTACACCGAACAAGAAAGCTGTCTAGGTTCCGAACCCTTTCTACGTTGTGCATGGGCCTCCTTTTATAGCTCAAGGGGTCACTGATAAGTGTCAACGTAGAGGAGGGTAAAAATGTAACTTTGGAGGTAGTTGTAACAGTGCGGGAACAGTGTATGAACAATGGATGAACAGTGGCCTTCACCTAATCTTGACAGTGGGGGACAAGGGCCTTAAATGCCCGTCGCCGTCGACCCCAAAAGCGCCCGTCCATGCGTCTCCGTTCGCCACGGCGGTAGCCTCGTCACTGTGGAGTGCCACCGTGTCCCCCAGGCTGCACAGCCATCCGCCACGCGTCCCTGGAAGGCCCCCAGGGTGACGCGTGGGCCGATGAGCTGGAGCGCGGGCACACAGCGCAGGCTTCCCCCGGCAAGCACCTTGTCGGGGGCTTGATCTTGCCGGGCCCGGAAGCTTGTCGCTCCCCGGGTCCTGCCGGGGCGCAGGGTGCGCCGAGGCATGTCTTCTAAGATGCGGTCTTCTAGTCTTCCTGACAAGCTCCTCTTGCCAGGGTCTTATGTTAAGGTGATGATCTTGAGCCTGGGACGACCTTCCCGGCAAGCTCCACTTGCCGGGGTCTTGATCTTCTGTCTTGTATACTTTGTTTTTGAATGGCTTCATAGGGATCAGAAAGGTTTCCGGCAAGCACGTGGTAAACCCCGCCACGGGAAGCTGCTACTGCCCGTGCACAAGTTGGGGTACTAAGGTACCCCTATCTTAGTACACCGACACCGTGCAATAAAAAATATCCCGAAAATATAAGTTCTCCAAATGCCATGAAAATGAAATATGATTTTTTCTAGAATATTTAAGAAAATATGGCCCTGAACACACAGCAAGGGGAGCCAGAATGTGGCCTCGAGGGCACAGGGCGCGCCCCCCTGCCTCGAGGGCCCCATGTGGCCCCCCTCCACTTATCCTTTCACCCATGCTCTTTCTCTTCCTCCCAAAAATATCCCCAACCAGCTCAAACCCGAGTTCTAGCTTGTTTTGCTGCCATTTTCGATCACCTTGCTCAAAGCACCATTCACCAAACTGTTTGGGGAGATTGTTCCTTGGTATGTGACTCCTCCATTGGTCCAATTCGTTTTTGTTCTAGTGCTTTATGTGTTCCAAATTTGTGCTGCTGTGGCGGCCTTGTTCTTGAGCTTGCATGCCAAATTTTCTTGGTACCAAGTAGTTCTAATGCATGATATAGCCTCTAGGCACTTATAGGAGTTGTTGCTATCAATCTTGTTAAGTTTGGTTAACTTTTATTGTGAGTTTTAGAAAAATTCAGAAAAATGTCTAGTAAAAACCTCCAAGGTGGTCCTTTGTAATGCCCAATATGGGACTATACCTCCTACGTGTCGAGGCACGACTTAAAGGTATAAGCCCATTCTGGAATGATCTCAAGTTTGGTATCTTTACACGACTCATGTAAAAATAGGGATGAAATTGCAAAAGGAGATAGTTGGCTTACACTCGCCACTTCACACAATACATTACATAAGCAAACATCATTCAAAACATCACAACCCGACTACGGAAGAAGATCCAAAAGAAAGATACCAAAACAACATAAAGCCACAGGTCTGAATCGCCCCTAGTAGAAAACCACCACTGATCGTCGAAAACGTCACAAGCATACGGCCACACTCATCATCGAGCTCCCAGTGAAGTACTTGAACCAGCTCCTGCTTCATTCTCGACTGAACCTGCATCTGGTGTTGTAGTATCTATGAGCCACGAGGACTCAGCAATCCCATAACCATGGGTATCAAGACTAGCAAAGCTTTATGGGTAGGAAGAGGTAAAGTGGTGAGGTTGCAGCAGCGGCTAAGCATAATATGGTGGCTAGCTTACGAGTACAAGAATAAGATGAGCATCTACGCAAACGGTCGCAAACTAGTAGTGATCGCTAAAGATCCTGAACTACATACGAATCAAACATAACCCCACCGTGTTCTCTTCTGAAAGTGAAAAGAGACAGTCACGGTTACTCACACAGTTGTGTGTTTTACTTCGGATCCTCTGTCAAGTTTTCTACAACCGGACATTAAGAAATTCCAATCTGCCACATAACCGCGGGCACGGCTTTCGAAAGATTATAACCCTGCAGGGGTGTCCCAACTTAGCCCATCACAAGCTCTCACGATTAGCTGAAGTGATAAATATAATATCATCACCCCTTATCTTAGGGAAAATCCGATCAGGCTCGGCATCCCGGTGCACAAGACATTTCGACAATGGTAAAACAAGTCCAGCAAGACCTCCCGGTGTGTCGACACCCTGATAGTAGCCGCGCGTATCTCGTCTCAGGCCACGACCGGATGGGCGATTCTACAGGTTTATATCAATCCTCGAGTTTCCTGGTGGTGACCCCGCAGAACCCCCGTTTGGGACCAACACCATCAGCACTGGCCCCCCCTGCTATGTAGAAAGAATCCTCGGGTAGCGCTAACTCCCTATGCAATTTAATTAATTAATTAAGTTGTTATTATGAGCAAATTAAAACCAATGTTGGGCCTTGCTGGAGGAGTTTTATTCAAAGTCGAACTGTCAAGGGGTCCCCATCCACCCATCGTGTAAGGAACACAAAATCAAGGAACATAATGCCGGTTTATCGGCGCCTAAGGTGGCATGAGCGGAACAAAACACCGAGCAAAAGGCCAAGCCTTCCACCCATGCCCAGTATATAGGTGTGTTAATATTAATAATAATAGATATTGTGATATACCAACAACAAGTTCCCTCCTGGAACGAACTTCATCTTCACCTGCAACTAACAACGTATAAGAGGGGCTGAGCAAGCGGGTAACATAGCCAAACCGTGGTTTTGCTAGGGAGGTTTCAAGGTTAGAGGTTTCATGGCAACAAGGAGAGGCTGACATAAAAGATGGGTAGCGCGACATGTAACGATAGCATCGAGACAACTAAGCATGGCAATGGTAGTAAAGGTATCCAAGGGTATGGTCATCTTGCCTGGGATTCCGCAAGGAAGAAGAACGGGTCCATGAAGTAGACGAAGCAACATAGTCGAGCGAATCCTCACAACTCCGGAACGAAACCGAAGCTAACAAGAGAAGCAACCGGAAAGAAACAAAACAACACGGTAAACACACACGCATAAACATGGCATACGATGCACATCCAAGTATGATGCATGTCCGGTTTAATGATGCATGGCATGGCAATGAGCACAAACGAAACTACAAGTTAAGTGGAGCTCAATATGCAACGAGTTGCATATTGACGAAACACCACATTTTAATTATTTAATTGACTCTCGTTTATTTACAAGACAAGGTTAAATGTTTTTAACATAGCAAGAGGTGAAGCATAATAAAACTACACTATTTAGGCATTTTAAATGAGGCCAGAAATAACAACAACAATTCCGGAAAAATCCCCATAAGCATGTTTAGCAATTTTGAAGCAAACAACAATTCACACATTTTAAATGTTGTTAACATGATGCGGATGACATGATCAAGCTTTATGCAAATTATTAATTAAAGGTTAAAATGAAGAGATATGAAGTATTGTCACCATGGTGGAACGAAAGGGTGCCACGGCAACGATCTGAAAATGATGCAACGCAACATCTCAGTTCTGGTAACCCGTTGAGAGACCGGTGCAAAAGAAAGGTGGCGTGAGCGAGCGGAACAAGATGAAAGGTGGGATGATCCCGTCACCGGGTTCCCACGAGTCGGCGACGAGGCAACCGAGGAGCATGACAAAAGACGATTCGGGCGCGGAGCACACACGTGCAGCAACTCATACAACACACAAGCATTCACAAGCGTTGATGGCTTCTCGCCCTTCGTTGGTTACCCCAAGTGGAAGGTTTGAGATGCAGTGTAGCGGTAGTTTTCCCTTGGCAAGATACCAAGGATCGATTTCCCCTGAGACTCCTAGGTTCAACAAGAAGGTGTCAACTACTAACGGCGCCAGATATTTAACAATCAACTGGACCTGCACACAGATACAAATAACTTTGCTCCCAACGAGTACAGAGAGGTTGTCAATCCCTCCGGCCTTGTCGTTTACAAAGGATCAAACGCAAGAGATAATAATGATAGGTATTACTGCAACTAGTAAGTAAAAGCAGAAAGTAAATAGCGGATGTGATCAGTGATGGTAATATGGACCGGGGTCCCATGATGTTCACTAGTGATGTCTCTCTCCCAAAAGATGATAAAACAGCTATGTGAGGTAAACGAATTACAGCTGGGCAATTGACAAAATTATGTGCGCAAACAATTGCTAACTATGTTGCAAGAAAGGTAGAGGTTCAAAGCATGGGTGGTACGCCAAGGCAAGTAGACCGAAATCCATCTGCATCTACTACTAATCATCCACCTTGAGATATCTATCCAGAACATCTCGTTGGTATTAAGTTGCGAGTCCCACCCATAGTGTAAACTCAAAGCAACAGACAACTGCATTAAAAGAACTTTGCGTAAAGTAAACAATCCTTGTACCCGCGAGTACAAGCACCGTTGTTTTCCCCCTTGTGGCAACAGCACATCCCCTAGACTCATGTTTCTGTCACTCAAGCTAGTCATCGAGGGGCATGAACCCACAATCAAGCATAACGTTCCCTCTTGGAGTCACTACCTACTACTTGGCCAAAGCAATAAATAGCAACGGAGAAATGCAAGAATTACTTAAGAACATAAATATAAAAGAGGTAAATCAAATATATTACTCAAACATAATCTGAACATAATCTCACAATCCATCGGATCTCAGCAAACTCATCATAGCAACAGCATAAGGATTACATATGTGCCTCTATCATGTAGGGCAGCTCACGAGGTCTAATTAGTGAAGCACAAGAAGGGGAGGAGAACATCACATAGCTACTGGTCATGGACCCATGGTCCAAGGGAGACTACTCACAACTCATCCGGGAGGCGTCCATGGTGGTGGAGAGGCTCCCGGTGGTGATCCTCCCCTCTGGCAGGGTGTCGAGAAGAGTTCTCCTGGCGCTCCCGATATTGGAATCGCGGCGGCGGCGGAACAGAGATGAGATCACAAAAAAGGGTTCCGTCCTCGAGGGTTTCGGGACGCGGTGTAAATATATGCCAAAGGGGGCATCAGCGGAGACCTGGGGGGCCCAGGCGCCCCCCCGGCGCGGCCAGGAGGGGGGCCGCGCCACCAGGGCGCCTGGAGCCCTGGTGGCCCCCCTCCGGCCCTACTTCGGCCGTGTGGAACCTTCCGGAACGCTGGTTTTTTATATAATTTTTCCGGGATTTTTCTGGCAGTTTACGTGATGGGAAAACCTGAAATACAAAAACAGCAGAAAACAAAAACTGGCACTGGGGTGCACTGAGTTAATAGGTTAGTCCAAATATGATCAAAAGTGTATGGAAGTGTATAAATATCATAGCAATATCACACAAAATAAGCATGGAGCAAGCAGAAATTATAGATACGTTTTGGACGTATCAACATCCCCAAGCTTAATTCCTGCTCGTCCTCGAGTAGGTAAATGATAACAGGCATAATTTCTGGGGCGACATGCTATTAACCATATAAGGACTTTTCATAGTCACATGACAAAAGCTTAGTGAGACAATGAATCTGTAGTAATTAAGTTGCCTCATGAGAAAATCACAAAGAACTGAAAGTTTTACAACATGATACTGAAACATCAAATAGATTTGTAATGAGCATGCTGTGCAAATATGATAAAGTAATATCTCGCTTACCCCCTTTAGTGAAGCAAAACATAAATGCAGGGGCACCTCCAAGGTTTAAGTGACGACTAGATACAATGATTTCAGAATAAACGATATCACAATCATGCAAAAGACAATGGTACTTTGGGACAATGCACATTACACTCAGAATGACAATCATGCTCTCAGTAGTTGATGCTTTAAAGAAGGTGGAGACTCTCGAACCGTGGCTTTTGTTGGCAAGGTTGAAAACCTGTGGTCGGAAACAAAGACAAAGCATGTACCAGAGCTCTTGGTTTTAAAAACAGAAGTAATAATTATTTTTTTAGATTATGCATGTTTCGTCAACGAATGCTAGCAGATAACTCAATTACTTCTCGAGCTGGACAAGTTTCGAGGAACGGCTCCCGAATGAGGACGATCACATCCTCTTAATCTCCTTTGTTTATCACTGCCAAAGTTTTCTGATTTCTCATGAACAAAGCGTGAAGGAGGGTTTGTTTGTTGTATTATTTTTTAATGAGCCGGGCGCACTCTATGCCAGTTCCTTCTCGTATTATGGGTTTGCACATTAGACATGCAATCCCGGGGTGAAGCTTGTCCAACTTAAAAAGATCATGAATTAACTACTACTTCCTCATGAACTAAAACAGAGGCACAAAAAGAGGAATGCTTTTCTTGAATAATTTCGAGATGGTACATGAAAGTCTTTGTTAGGAATGGCAGGTAAATACCATGTATAGGAAGGTATGGTGGACTCATATGGCATAACTGGTTTAAAGGATTTTGGATGCACAAGCAGTCAGTCCGCTTAGTATAGGTGGAGGTTAGCAAAAGACTGGGAGCGACCAACTAAAAGAGCAATGACGTTCATAATCATGCAGAGCGACAAAGCAACATTGAATCAGGCATGGAAGTTATATCGCTACTCAGAAACTAAAGATCATCAAGGCTTGACAGACTTTCTTTACAGTCTTAAATATGCGTGAGCATACGCCAAGTCAATCAAAATAAATTCTTGAAGGAAGATATTACTAAACCATACCACATCATAGGCAAACAAATCATGTTGGTACTCCAATAACACATTGGGAACCCCCCAGATATTTGAGACTAACCATAAGAAAACATGAACTACTAAGCACCATTATGCACGTAGCATTTTTATCATAGACATATCGACCAGTGCAACAGAAGCCAACTCTCTTAACAAGATAAACATGATAAATAAATAGAGTTCCAGCGACCAACTAAACAAAAGCTCTTTGAAAAGATAAGCATGAAAACTAAGAGCTGAACATGATAGTAGCTATTGAAAGACCAAGAACATACACAGCAAAGATAGACATGAAAATTCTATGTTGTGTTCTAGGTTGAAGTGGAGCATGTTTCTCTCCCACACAAAGAAATCTGAGTTCCAACTCGTTATGAAAAGCTAAAGAAAACTAAAAAGGAAACTAAAAGCAAGACGCTCCAAGCATAGCACATAACACATGAAGTGATAAAAATATAGTGGAACGAAAGACGAACTGATAAAGTTGATGGAGAAGGGGATGCACGGGGGCATCCCCAAGCTTAGACGCTTGAGTCTTCTTGAATATTTCTTGGGGGTGCATGGGGGCATCCCCAAGCTTGAGCGTTTGACACTCCTGAATCTTTTTATCATCTTCCCTCACACACTTGAAAACTCCCTTCATACATAACTCATCATAATCTGATTAGCGAGGTTAGTACCCATAATAAAATAATTTTTCCTTGCTGGAAATAAGGATATTCTTGAAGGTCTACTGTTTCTCAAGATTGCCAAAAGGTTTTTGCAAAGAAAAAGCAAGCTCAAGGTTTGCAAAACGAAGGAAAGGCAAAACAGGACAGAATCTGTGAAAAACAGACCAGCAGGTAGTAAATAATTTTTTCGGGGCACTTCTGTAACTCAAATCAAAAAAACTCAGAACAGACGCCCGAAAGACAATTGTATAGAGCACGCTGTCGAAAAAATTCAGACCAAAAAGATGATCTGGTGATTTTATATGAATTTTTCTGTCCAAGGACAGAATCTGTTTCCTGGACAGCACGTCACAACTTTTGAACTTTCTTGCAATCAGAGGCTACACTTGGCACAAAGTTGAAAAGTAAAGCTACAATGATGATGCTACTGTAGTAACAACATCAAGACACAACAAAAGCAAAATAAAAATTTATTCATTGTGGGCTGCCTCCCAAAAGCGCTTTCTTTTATGCCTTTAAGCTAGGCATAATGCAAAGAGATCAAGTCTTATCAAGAGTAAAAGAATAGCTAGCCCGTCTAACGGACTCAAAAGGTAACTTAATCTTCTTTCTAGGGAAGTGTTCCATCCCTTTCTTGAGAGGAAATTGGAATTTTATATTCCCCTCTTTCATGTCAATGATGGCACCAACGGTGCGAAGAAAAGGACGTCCCAAAATAATTGGACAAGAAGGTTCACATTCAATATCCATAATAGTAAAATCAACGGGAACGTAGTTGTCATTGACAATGATAAGAACATCGTCGATCCTCCCCAAAGGTTTCTTTATGGAAGAATCAACGAGATGAACACCAAAAGAACAAGAATCAAAAGGTTTTAATTTAAGCATATCATACATTCTTTTGGGCATAACGGAGGTACTAGCTCCAACATCACATAAAGCATAGCAAGAGAAGTTATTCAACTTAATTTTAATCATAGGATCCCAACCATCTTCTAGCTTTCTAGGTATGGAGGCTTCTACTCTAAGTTTCTCCTCCCTAGCTTTGATGAGAGCATTAGTGATATGCTCCGTGAAGGCAAGGTTAAGCGTGCTAGCGTGGGGATCTTTAGCCATTCTTTGTAGAAAGGTGACAACTTCCGAGATACTACAATTATCAAAATCAATTTTATCATTATTGAGCAAAATTGTAGTGTCATCTTCTTTGTTTGAATTGCTCTCTATTATAAGAGTTTGAACGTCTTCCCAAGTTTGGGGAAGCATAGGAGCAACTTTAAACTGAGGCTCATACTCTTTTCCTGGAAGACTATGCCATGGGCATAACTCTCCATTAAGACTAACATAATCACAAGGTTTATTACTTTTGTAGATCCCGACAGTGGTGATTGGCGTGATGGAAGAAGGGGTGTACTCCTCCCATTTAGTGTTTTTGGTGGAACCCATAGCAGCAAGCAAGCAAGATAACTATTTTTGTGATTTTTGATAAAAGATACTAAAGCAAAACTGAAAGGTAAACTAACAAGACTAAAAAGCAAAGGTAAAAGATAGCGTGCAACTCCCCTATCTTGAAGAGTGGAGTCCCCGGCGACGGCGCCAGAAAACTTTGCTTGATGGCTTCTCGCCCCTAGTTGGTTACCCCAAGTGGAAGGCTTGAGATGAAGTGTAGCGGTAGTTTTCCCTTCGCAAGATAACAAGGATCGATTTCCCCTGAGACTCCTAGGTTCAACAAGAAGGTGTCAACTGCTAACGGCGCCAGATATTTAGCAATCAACTGGACCTGCACACAGATACAAATAACTTTGCTCCCAACGAGTACAGAGAGGTTGTCAATCCCTCCGGCCTTGTCGTTTACAAAGGATCAAACGCAAGAGATAATAGTGATAGGTATTACTGCAACTAGTAAGTAAAAGCAGAAAGTAAATAGCGGATGTCATCAGTTTTGGTAATATGGACTGGGGTCCCATGATGTTCACTAGTGATGTCTCTCTCCCAAAAGACGATAAAACAGCTATGTGAGGTAAACGAATTACAGCTGGGCAATTGACAGAATTATGTGCGCAAACCAATGCTAACTATGTTGCAAGAAAGGTAGAGGTTCAAAGCATGGGCGGTACGCCAAGGCAAGTAGACCGAAATCCATCTGCATCTACTACTAATCATCCACCTTGAGATATCTATCCAGAACATCTCGCTGGTATTAAGTTGCGAGTCCCACCCATAGTGTAAACTCAAAGCAACAGACAACTGCATTAAAAGAACTTTGCGTAAAGTAAACAATCCTTGTACCCGCGAGTACAAGCACCGTTGTTTTCCCCCTTGTGGCAACAGCACATCCCCTAGACTCATGTTTCTGTCACTCAAGCTAGTCATCGAGGGGCATGAACCCACAATCAAGCATAACGTTCCCTCTTGGAGTCACTACCTACTACTTGGCCAAAGCAATAAATAGCAACGGAGAACATGCAAGAATTACTTAAGAACATAAATATAAAAGAGGTAAATCAAATATATTACTCAAACATAATCTGAACATAATCTCACAATCCATCGGATCCCAGCAAACTCATCATAGCAACAGCATAAGGATTACATATGTGCCTCTATCATGTAGGGCAGCTCACGAGGTCTAATTAGTGAAGCACAAGAAGGGGAGGAGAACATCACATAGCTACTGGTCATGGACCCATGGTCCAAGGGAGACTACTCACAACTCATCCGGGAGGCGTCCATGGTGGTGGAGAGGCTCCCGATGGTGATCCTCCCCTCCGGCAGGGTGCCGAGAAGAGTTCTCCTGGCGCTCCCGATCTTGGAAGCGCGGCGGCGGCGGAACAGAGATGAGATCGCGAAAAAGGGTTCCGTCCTCGAGGGTTTCGGGACGCGGTGTAAATATATGCCAAAGGGGGCATCAGCGGAGACCTGGGGGGCCCAGGCGCCCCCCGGCGCGGCCAGGAGGGGGGCCGCGCCACCAGGGCGCCTGGAGCCCTGGTGGCCCCCTCCGGCCATACTTCGGCCGTGTGGAAGCTGCCAGAACGCTGATTTTTTATATAATTTTTCCGGGATTTTTCTGGCAGTTTACGTGATGGGAAAACCTGAAATACAAAAACAGCAGAAAACAAAAATTGGCACTGGGGTGCACTGAGTTAATAGGTTAGTCCAAATATGATCAAAAGTGTATGGAAGTGTATAAATATCATAGCAATATCACACAAAAGAAGCATGGAGCAAGCAGAAATTATAGATACGTTTTGGACGTATCAAGCGTTCATCGTCTCGGGATTATACCTTCGAAACATTCGTTTCGGGGCGGTTCGAGTCGTCGAGGGACGTAGTGGAAGTAGTGGAAGTAGTCGTTCACGGTCATCGGTAGGGGTACTCGTTCCGTAGTGGGAAGTAGTTGTTCCGTTCGTAGTCGTACACGGGGCGACGGTAGTGGAAGTAGTTGTTCACGGGGTCGTCGTGGAACTTGTCGGTCTCGGGACTTGGCGACGGTAGTGGTACATGCATGTAGACGAACTTGATGCATCCGAGGGCTCCGGCCACCGTGGTACTTGTCAAAAACCGCATCGGATGTAGTCGTACAGGCGTCGGGCGGTCTTGCAGGTCTCGGTCTCGCGTAGTCGTACACGGGTCCTCTGTCAAAACAGCAGCACGGGGCAACACAAAAAGAAACACAGGACACGGCAGCAGCAAGGGGGTGACGAGGCCATGGCAGCGGCATGACCGGCGGAAGCAGCAGCAGGTCTAGGCGGCGACGGGTTGCAGGGCCGACAGAGCAGCGGCATCTCTGCTGCTAGGGGAGGCCGGCGACGACGGTGTCGTGGTGGCCGGCGGTGGCCTGGGCTTGCCGGCGCGGAGGAAGGGCGACCGGAGATGGCGGCCTGGACGGAGGAGCTGCACGGGGCGACGGTAGCGCTGGTCGCGACCTTGGTGAGCCGAGGCGACGCGCTGGACGCGGGCAGGAACGGCGCTGGTCCGTGCGGATCCTGGCCGGCCCGCGGCTCGTGCGACGGGGAGGCCGGAGGGACCAGGTCTCCGACCGCGGCGCTGCGGCCTGGCTGGTCGCGCGACTGAGGGAGGAGCGAGGAGGGACGGCGCGGCTTAAGGAGGAGGGCGGTCTCAGGCGATGCGGGGCGATGCGGGCTGCTCCTGGGGTCGAGGAGGGAGAGGCGCACTAGCGAGGGAGAGGGAGCGAGGGAAACGGGATCGCTGCTGGCGGCGCGAGGGAATAGGGAGAGGACGTGCGAGGGGATCGGTAGGAGATGGCTCGGGCTAGGGTTTAGGCGACCTGGGCCTTGGGCCAGGAGGGAGTTGGGCCGGCCTGCGGCGCTGGGCCGGCTTGGCAGCTGATTTACCAAATACAGAAAAAAAAACAAGGAAGAAAGAGAGAGAGAAAAGAAAGAAGGGTTAGGAACAGAATTTGGACAAGAGGTTAATTTTACTGGACTCGTAAAAATGTCCACGGTCCACGAAAAATAGGAGAGGCAAGAAAAGAGAAAGAGAAGGCATGGGAAAAAATATGCAAGTGTGTTGGTTAATTCCAAACAAATGGAATATTATAATATAGCTCCCTAATAATAATGAGAGGCTTTTATATGTTATAAAGAGAAGTCATTCTTCCCTCGATTTAAATGGACCGAAGGTCCACACAATTTATTTAGGTTGACATGCAAAAGAAAAATGACATGATGGCATGATGACATGATGCAATGCAAAAATAAATAACACAAGCACAAATGAAACACACGGGAGAATCCGGAACATCTGGAATCTTCTGGGATCTTCTGGGACGTCGGTCTTCGGGCGTCACAACTCTCCCACACTAACAGAGGATCTCGACCCGAGATCCTAGAGATAGCACCGGGTAAAAACGGAAAAGGAAGAGGTAAAACAAAGTTGCTTCTTTGACAAACGAGTGAAACCAGGAACCTGAGAGGTAGAACAATCTTGAAATAAAGAATAGAATGGAGATGAACGAAGATGAAAGCACTCCATTAGAAAAGAGGAACAAGTAGCATTACAAGAACCTTGTAGGTTGAAAGACATGAAACAAGAGCTTACGAACCAAAAGAATATGAAACCATAACGGTATAGCCAAGGAATAAGAATGACATAATTTGGACAGCACTCTGTCTAAAAATGGAAGGAATTAAGAAGAACTTGAGAAGATGGGATGATACTTGATGAAAACAACAACACACAGTCTCCGAAACAAATGAAAGAATGGCACAAGAGGTAAGAAGGATGCAGACAGCACTCCATTTAAAAGATAGGCAAAAACTTGATAAAATGACGGAACTAGAATGGAGGACACAACACTCCGGTTAAATGATAAGCAAGGGAAAGAACAAGATCTCGATAAAATGAGATGCTGGTCAAAGAGAGCAACATCACAATGCCTCCGGAATGAAAGAATAGCATATAAATCAATGAAAGAAAAGAATGGAGAAGAAAATGACAACTTCTCTCAAAATGAATTTGGAAATCCTCCTTACCAAGAAGGGTTGAATGGGGTTGATGAAAAATCAACAACGAAAACGAATAAGCTTGATGTGGGCTTATGGTAAACATCTCAAAATTATGAGGTGACAACCGGCCACTAACAGAAACGAATTGCTTGGAATGAGATCAACAAGGAGAAGAAAACTTATTCCACCGGAATGGTAAATGAAGAACTTGGGTCATTTATAAGCACCATAATTAGCAACAATTCTCAGGGAAAGCTTTTGGTGAAAAACAACCCAAGATAACTCCAACGAATAATTAAAGGGTTGAAAAGATCTCCTGAACAAGGAAAATGATGGTTTTAAATATCTCATTCTTGATAACTCGTGAATCATGAAACATGAAGGAATTGTCAAGAATGACATAACACCATCTGAAAAGATAAGGTAGAAAGGATTACAATTGGAAACATGATGAAGAATGCTTGAGCTCCAACAAGAATCTTGATGAAGACTTCGAGGATGAATTAAATCTTGATGAACCACCATGAAAACTCCGGTAATGAAAGCATGAGAAGTGAAAGATGAAAAGAATAAGATTCAAGACCCGCGATGAATTAGATGGAGCTTCGAAATGATATAATTTAAATAACTTGGAGCTCCGGAAAACAAGATGAAGAATTTAGAACCAAGAATATATATGATGAACAAGCTCCGAAGGAAGGGATTAACCTCTTGGAAGAAACTAGAATAAGGTTTATGTTATGCATATCCTTCACCAATTTAAATTGATGACAACCAAAGGATTTGGCATACTACTTATTCTCGTTGGAAAGGATTAAAGAGAGATCTAGCACAAGCTTGGGTAAATCTTCAACAAAGCACCGGTAGGATTATGAAAAGAACAAATGAATTAAAACGATAACAACGGAAGGGTAATCTTGAAATAACCACCGTAAAATATGGAGATGAACGAAGAGACATCAATGAAGAATAGTTGGAGGACGAAGTTGCAAACAGAGAACGAAGAAATATTCTGAAATGATGGCCTTCGGAGGATCACAATAGGAAGAATTCATGAAAAGCTTCGGATGGTAAAAAAGAATTCCTCACAGTCTGAACAATAATGAGGATGGCATGAAGCTAGAACCACAACTCATCAAGAGAACGGGTCAAAATTTAAGAGAAACACTTCTCCGGTCTCCAAAATCTGAGAAGACGGTGAGAAATGCCATGAAGAATTTGAGATACTCCGGACGAATGACAAGAGGAAGGTGGAGCTAAAGATGGAAATAATTGAAAACAAGCTTGGAGAAGGCATGTGACTGATGGAAATCATTCTTACGTCACACTTTGAAAAGAATTTCAGAATAACTCAGGAAAAATAGAAGAGTCAGGTAAGATCCTGGGAAAAGACCTGTGGGTTAGGGCCCACTGGAAAGAAATCACCGTTGGAAAAAAATTGCTTAAGAGATATTGCACCGATTGAATTAAATGACTTGAATAAGATGATAATCCTCAAAATAGCTTGAACGGATTAAGAATGGAATTATGAATCTTCAGCACTCCGAATATGAATAGCGAGAGGAGAATGATTAATTGGTGCACCGGAATAAGAAAGCATTGTGAAATGAGGAAAAGGATAAGATCAACACCGAAATCTTGAATTACATCCACCGGCAGAATTTGAGAACAAAAGAATGATGAGCTTGAAGCTCTTGAGCATCTTCACGATAAATCACCGGATAAGAACATTGAAGGAAAAGAATGAAAAATATCACATGAATAAAATGGATACTTCATTTGAGAATTTCTTGCTCCGAGAAGAAGAAGGGTGGGAGGGTGGGGAAACAAAGACAACTTGGGATGAATGAAACAGACAATCGTCAGATTTCTCAACGGCGTCCGTATGGAGTAACTTGAAGAGAAGGCACACCGGTTGAAAAGGGTTAACATGAAGATCTTGATGGTCAAGAAGAATTAGCACTCCCATAGAAATATGAGAACACCGATTAGAAAGGTATGGAATCAACATTTGACATCGAAGCAACTCGAATACCAGAATCAAAACAAGAACAAAGGATAGATATGTTGCATCAGCTTGAATTCCGTAGGTACATCAGCTTGACGAGAAGCCACTTGGGAGAACAAAAGGTAAATAACACAACAAAGCGCAGATGGAACAAATACAAGAAAGAAGCTTCGTCCCACATACTCGTGCTGAAAGCTCATGGAACGTGTTACAAAAGGGTTTTGCAATCCCCAGATCAGCATAGCCAAGGACCCTTTAAGATGCAACTCCCGATCGGAACAAGCGCCCATAAAACCACTTCACTCAATGTAGAACCCCGAACTTCATATCATGCACTCGTTGGAAGAATGCCTACGAGCTACTAGATGAACCCACCTATTAATTTCCGAAAGTCTCCAGTTATGCAATCAGGTGTTGGGGATACAGGGGAAGCACCGCGCACTCAACTCTAATCCTACATCCAGTTGTATCCATCCTTCAAAACATAACCAGTTGTTTCCAGAAACTGTTTACCTCGGACCTTCGAAACGCATCTGCTATACAAGCTATGGCAATACTCCCGAACTACCTCCCCGGTACTGGGTGATGTCGGGGTTATCTTGACACTAACCGCATAGGAGAGTTTTCGATGTCGGCCGTCTTAAGTATTCTAGAACTGATGCGATATATTTGTGACGACAACACCTCGGAGCTCAACTCCCCGAGACACTGCCACAACCCCTAATGACAGGAGGCATCGAGAACAATGTTCTCGTCACAAAGACATCGGAACAATCCAAACAATACTCGCGTGATCCTAAAAAAATTTGGTGCGATTTTTGAAAGTAGAAGAGGCAAGAGTAATCGTCAGGAGTCCTCACCAGAGTGAAAAGAGATGAGGAGCAAAAGAAATCCTACTCTCCGATATAAATATAGGACTCAAAACATTTTAAGTGTGTGCCTAGACTCAACCGTCAACGATTCGATCAATCAGTGGGGGCTTCTAGGTCGGAGAAGGCTCTGATACCAACTTGTAATGCCCAGGATGGGACTATACCTCCTACGTGTCGAGGCACGACTTAAAGGTATAAGCCCATTCTGGAATGATCTCAAGTTTGGTATCTTTGCACGACTCATGTAAAAATAGGGATGAAATTGCAAAAGGAGATAGTTGGCTTACACTCGCCACTTCACACAATACATTACATAAGCAAACATCATTCAAAACATCACAACCCGACTATGGGTGAAGATCCAAAAGAAAGATACCAAAACAACATAAAGCCACAGGTCTGAATCGCCCCTAGTAGAAAACCACCACTGATCGTCGAAAACGTCACAAGCATACGGCCACACTCATCATCGAGCTCCCAGTGAAGTACTTGAACCAGCTCCTGCTTCATTCTCGGCTGAACCTGCACTGGTGTTGTAGTATCTGTGAGCCACGAGGACTCAGCAATCCCATAACCATGGGTATCAAGACTAACAAAGCTTTATGGGTAGGAAGAGGTAAAGTGGTGAGGTTGCAGCAGCGGCTAAGCATAATATGGTGGCTAGCTTACGAGTACAAGAATAAGATGAGCATCTACGCAAACGGTCGCAAACTAGTAGTGAACGCTAAAGATCCTGAACTACATACGAATCAAACATAACCCCATCGTGTTCTCTTCTCAAAGTGAAAAGAGACAGTCACGGTTACTCACACAGTTGTGTGTTTTACTTCGGATCCTCTGTCAAGTTTTCTACAACCGGACATTAACAAATTCCAATCTGCCACATAACCGCGGGCACGGCTTTCGAAAGATTATAACTCTGCAGGGGTGTCCCAACTTAGCCCATCACAAGCTCTCACGATTAGCTGAAGTGATAAATATAATATCATCACCCCTTATCTTAGGGAAAATCCGACCAGGCTCGGCATCCCGGTGCACAAGACATTTCGACAATGGTAAAACAAGTCCAGCAAGACCTCCCGGTGTGTCGACACCCTGATAGTAGCCGCGCGTATCTCGTCTCAGGCCACGACCGGATGGGCGATTCTACAGGTTTATATCAATCCTCGAGTTTCCTCGTGGTGACCCCGCAGAACCCCCGTTTGGGACCAACACCATCAGCACTGGCCCCCCTGCTATGTAGAAAGAATCCTCGGGTAGCGCTAACTCCCTATGCAATTTAATTAATTAATTAAGTTGTTATTATGAGCAAATTAAAACCAATGTTGGGCCTTGCTGGAGGAGTTTTATTCAAAGTCGAACTGTCAAGGGGTCCCCATCCACCTATCGTGTAAGGAACACAAAATCAAGGAACATAATGTCGGTTTATCGGCGCCTAAGGTGGCATGAGCGGAACAAAACACCGAGCAAAAGGCCAAGCCTTCCACCCATGACCAGTATATAGCTGTGTTAATATTAATAATAATAGATATTGTGATATACCAACAACAAGTTCCCTCCTGGAACGAACTTCATCTTCACCTGCAACTAACAACGTATAAGAGGGGCTGAGCAAGCGGGTAACATAGCCAAACAATGGTTTTGCTAGGAAGGTTTCAAGGTTAGAGGTTTCATGGCAACAAGGAGAGGCTGACATAAAAGATGGGTAGCGCGACATGTAACGATAGCATCAAGACAACTAAGCATGGCAATGGTATCCAAGGTATCCAAGGGTATGATCATCTTGCATGGGATTCCGCAAGGAAGAAGAACGGGTCCATGAAGTAGACGAACCAACATAGTCGAGCGAATCCTCACAACTCCGAAACGAAACCGAAGCTAACAAGAGAAGCAACCGGAAAGAAACAAAACAACACGGTAAACACACACGCATAAACATGGCATACGATGCACATCCAAGTATGATGCATGTCCGGTTTAATGATGCATGGAATGGCAATGAGCACAAACAAAACTACAAGTTAAGTGGAGCTCAATATGCAACGAGTTGCATATTGACAAAACACCACATTTTAATTATTTAATTGACTCTCGTTTATTTACAAGACAAGGTTAAATGTTTTTAACATAGCAAGAGGTGAAGCATAATAAAACTACACTATTTAGGCATTTTAAATGAGGCCGGAAATAACAACAACAATTCCGGAAAAATCCCCATAAGCATGTTTAGCAATTTTGAAGCAAACAACAATTCACACATTTTAAATGTTGTTAACATGATGCGGATGACATGATCAAGCTTTATGCAAATTATTAATTAAAGGTTAACATGAAGAGATATGAAGTATTGTCACCGTGGTGGAACGAAAGGGTGCCACGACAACGATCCAAAAATGATGCAACGCAACATCTCAGTTCCGGTAACCCGTTGAGAGACCGGTGCAAAAGAAAGGTGGCGTGAGCGAGCGGAACAAGATGAAAGGTGGGATGATCCCGTCACCGGGTTCCCACGAGTCGGCGACGAGGCAACCGAGGAGCATGACAAAAGACGATTCGGGCGCGGAGCACACACGTGGAGCAACTCATACAACACACAAGCATTCACAAGCGTTCATCGTCTCGGGGTTATACCTTCGAAACATTCGTTTCGGGGCGGTTCGAGTCGTCGATGGACGTAGTGGAAGTAGAGGAAGTAGTCGTTCACGGTCATCGGTAGGGGTACTCGTTCCGTAGTGGGAAGTAGTAGTTCCGTTTGTAGTCGTACACGGGGCGACGGTAGTGGAAGTAGTTGTTCACGGGGTCGTCATGGAACTTGTCGGTCTCGGGACTTGGCGACGGTAGTGGTACACGCATGTAGATGAACTTGATGCATCCGAGGGTTCCGGCCACCGTGGTACTTGTCAAAAACCGCATCGGATGTAGTCGTACAGGCGTCGGGCGGTCTTGCCGGTCTCGGTCTCGCGTAGTCGTACACGGGTCCTCTGTCAAAACAGCACCACAGGGCAACACAAAAAGAAACACAGGACACGGCAGCAGCAAGGGGGCGACGAGGCCATGGCAGCGGCATGACCGGCGGAAGCAGCAGCAGGTCTAGGCGGCGACGGGTTCCAGGGCCGGCAGAGCAGCGGCATCTCTGCTGCTAGGGGAGGCCGGCGACGGCGGTGTCGTGGTGGCCGGCGGCGGCCTGGGCTTCCCGGCGCGGAGGAAGGGCGACCGGAGATGGCGGCCTGGACGGAGGAGCTGCACGGGGCGACGGTGGCGCTGGTCGCGACCTTGGCGAGGCCGAGGCGATGCGCTGGACGCGGGGAGGAACGGCGCTGGTCCGCGCGGATCCTGGCCGGCCCGCGGCTCGTACGATGGGGAGGCCGGAGGGACGAGGTCCCCGACCGCGGCGCTGCGGCCTGGCTGGTCGCGCGGCTGAGGGAGGAGCGAGGAGGGACGGCGCGGCTGAAGGAGGAGGGCGGTCTCACGCGATGCAGGGCGATGCGGGCTGCTCCTGGGGTCGAGGAGGGAGAGGCGCACGGGCGAGGGAGAGGGAGCGAGGGAAACGGGATCGCTGCTGGCGGCGCGAGGGAATAGGGAGAGGACGTGCGAGGGGATCGGTAGGAGATGGCTCGGGCTAGGGTTTAGGCGACCTGGGCCTTGGGCCAGGAGGGAGTTGGGCCGGCCTGCGGCGCTGGGCCGGCTTGGCAGCTGATTTACCAAATATAGAAAAAAAACAAGGAAGAAAGAGAGAGAGAAAAGAAAGAAGGGTTAGGAACAGAATTTGGACAAGAGGTTAATTTTACTGGACTCGTAAAAATGTCCATGGTCCACGAAAAATAGGAGAGGCAAGAAAAGAGAAAGAGAAGGCATGGGGAAAAATATGCAAGTGTGTTGGTTAATTCCAAACAAATGGAATATTATAATATAGCTCCCTAATAATAATGAGAGGCTTTTATATGTTATAAAGAGAAGTCATTCTTCCCTCGATTTAAATGGACCGAAGGTCCACACAATTTATTTAGGTTGAGATGCAAAAGAAAAATGACATGATGGCATGATGACATGATGCAATGCAAAAATAAATAACACAAGCACAAATGAAACACACGAGAGAACCCGGAACATCTGGAATCTTCTGGGATCTTCTCGGACGTCGGTCTTCGGGCGTCACATCCTTCAAGGAAGCAAGGACCGAGGCTCGCGTTCCGTGAGCCCGACGATGAACCACCAAGGGATGCTGATGTACGGCCTTGTGAATGGCGGTCGGATGAATTTATGAGTCAAGCGGGCATCAAAGATGAATTTTATGCATATGTGCGTAACGCCGACCTCGAGGACTTCATGCAAGATAAGTGCCTCCAATACCGTGGATTAACTGATAGCTTTGTGAGAAGGTTTAAATTTTCATCCTCACATAATTCTCACACTATCCTATTTGATCTTTATGATAAATCTTATACCATGGACTTAGATGATTTTAATGAAGCCTGCAAGCTCCCACGGTGGGGCAGTATGAGTGATCCTGGTAAATCTGAATTTAGAGAATTCCTTGATAGTATTATCGTAGGAGAATCCAGGGACATCACACAAGCCACCACGGGGAGCATACATTTTCCTGCTATTCATTACTTTGCTCTCTTTATTGATAGATGCATAAATGGTAAAGATGAAGCCTGTCACATGTGTGTCCCCGACCTCAGCATTCTCAGGAGTGATGTACTAGGTGATAGGCAATATAATTTGGGAGCTATTGTTGCACGTAGACTGCACCATAATGGTTTGTATGGAGATTTATTTGGTGGGATCTATGCTACCCGCATAGCCCGCTATCTTGGTGTGTCTGTGCATCCGTATGATGAACCTTTACCTGCTGCTTATTCAGACTGTAATGCTATGGCTAGTCACCGGTTTATAGAGTGGGATAATCAAACTCCCAAATATCGACTAATCTTTAACCGACAGCATGCCATTCCTATTGTTCTTCCTGCCCCTACTTTGTTTAACTTTCAGGAAAAGGGAAGACACACTATAACTATGGAGTAGGAAAATGCCCATTATAACATGACGGAGGGAGCCCATCTTCGAGCTGCAGCTCAGCAGGCAGCGTCTGCTGCATCTCAGTAGGACCCCAACTACAACTTTGGATATCCGCCCGGCCAGTACTGGCCATAGAACAACTTAGGCCAAAAGCCTAAGCTTGGGGGAGTACGTGTTTCTCACTGACTTACATTCATGTTCACACACTTATTCTAGTTGTCGGTGCTCACACTCTTTCACTGTACCATCCATGCTTAGTTTCAATTTCCATTTTCTTAGTCTTTTTTCTTGTGTGCTAGAAAAACCCAGAAAAACAAAAAAATATTAGTTGTAGCTTCTAGCTAGTTTACTTTCTTTGCTTGTAGTAGTAACTAAAAATGAAAACCCAAAAAGATTTCCCGCTCTTCTTTTGCTTGTTGGGAGCTTTCCCGTGTAAATAGTTTCTTTTCTTTAGGGGTTAAGAGTAGAAGACCATGATTAAAATGCTTAGTGGCTCTCATATGCTTTGTTGTTGATTTAACCTTGAGCCATATTACCTTGTCTTCTCTCTTGTATTAAATGTCTGCATATTCCAGCTTAGTCCAATGCACGTGCACTATTATTATTATCCTTACCGTTCGGTCGTGCGAGTGAAAGGCAAAAAGGATGATATATGATGAACTAATTGAGATGAGAAAAGCTGGTATGAACTCGACCTCTTTTGTTTTTGTAAATATGATTGCTCGTCATTCTTGATTCAGCTTGTTATGAATGAAACATGTTTGCAATGACAATTAGAGATCATAGCTGCTTATGCCATGCTTAATTAGCTGAGAGTTTATAATGGTCTATCTTGCGTACCAACATGATATTAAAATGGTTGTGATGTGGTATGATGGGTGGTATCCTCCTTTGAACGATTTAAGTGACTTGACTTGGCACATGTTCACGCATGTAGTTGAAACAAATCAACATAGCCTTCACGATATTTATGTTCATGGTGATTTATATCCTACTCATGCTTGCATTCATTGTTGATTAATTTTAATGCATGTTCATGACCGTTGTTGCTCTCTAGCTGGTCGCTTCCCAGTCTCTTTCTAGCCTTCACCTGTACTAAGCGGGAATACTGCTTGTGCATCCACTTCCATAAACCCCAAAGTTATTCCACATGAGTCCACCATACCTACCTATATGTGGTACTTACCTGCCGTTCCAAGTAAATTTGTATGTGCCAAACTCTAAACCTTCAAATGAAATTATGTTTTGTATGCTCAAACAGCTCATGTATCAACTAGGGTTGTCTATATCTTCCATGCTAGGTGGGTTATTCTCACGATGACTGGACTCCGCTCATCATTCACGAGAAAATGGTTGGTAACCAGGATGCCCAGTCCCATGCTCAAAATCATAATAATTAAACAAAACTCCCCCAGGGTTGTTGCTTGTTTGGACGGTAACCCGTGAATTCGGCTGGCCGTGGAGTGTGCTTGTTGGTGGTTGGGGGCGTTTAAACTTTACCATTCTGTTTGGGAACCGCCTATAATGTGCGTAGCATGGAAGATATCGAGATTCTTGGTTGTTATGTTGACAATGAAAGTATACCGCTCAAAATGTTATTCAATCTCTATTTAAAAATCGAGCTCTGGCACCTCTACAAATCCCTGCTTCCCTCTACGAAGGGCCTATCTATTTACTTTTATGCAGAGTCATCATCCTCTTATCAAAGAGCACCAGTAGGAGAGCACCTCTGTCATTGCATGTATTACTATTAATTTGCATTGAGTATGATCATGACTGGATCTCTTTTACCATGAATTACAATGTCTAGCCAGTCCTTGATCTTTAAAGGTGCTCTACATTTATGTTTTGCGATCTCAGAAAGGGCTGGCGAGATACCATCCTGTTATATCATATCATGATTGTTTTGAGAAGTGTTGTCATCCAAGGTTTATTATTATTGGTCGCTAGTTGATTATGCTATTGATGTGAGTAGTCTTGAGACCTGAAAGTTATTGTGAATGTGGTTAGTTCATGATCTTCTTGAAAACCTGAATGCTAGCTTACATATTTACAACAACAAGAGCAAACAGAGTTTGTCAAAGTTTTTCTTTATCACTTTCAGTTTATCAACTGAATTGCTTGAGGACAAGCAAAGGTTTAAGCTTGGGGGAGTTGATACGTTTCCAACGTATCTACTTTTCCAAACACTTTTGCCCTTGTTTTGGACTCTAACCTGCATGATTTGAATGGAACTAAACTGGACTGGCGCTGTTTTCAGCAGAACTGCCATGGTGTTGTTTTTGTGCAGAATAAAAATTTCTCGGAATCGCCTGAAAATCAATAGAGAATTATTTCAGAAAATATAAAAAATACCTGCAAGAAGATCCACACCGGGGGCCCACGGGCTGTCCTCGAGGGTGGGGGCGCGCCCCCCTTCCCAGGGCGCGCCCCCTGCCTCGAGGGCCCCCCGAGGCTCCACCAACGTATCCCGAGGTCCTATGTATTCCATTTCGTGGAGAAAAAATCAAGGGAAAAAGAATTATCGCATTTTACGAGACAGAGCCGCCGCCAAACCCTAATCTCTCTCGGGAGGGCTAATCTGGAGTCCGTTCGGGGCTCCGGAGAGTGGAGATCGTCGCCATCGTCATCATCAACCTTCCTCCATCACCAATTCCATGATGCTCACTGCCGTGTGTGAGTAATTCCATCGTAGGCTTTTTGGACGGTGATGGGTTGGATGGGATCTATCATGTAATCGAGTTAGTTTTGTTAGGGTTTGATCCCTAGTATCCACTATGTTCTGAGATTGATGTTGCTATGACTTTGCTATGCTTAATGCTTGTCACTAGGGCCCGAGTGCCATGATTTCAGATCTGAACCTATTATGTTTCCATGAATATATGTGTGTTCTTGATCCTATCTTGCAAGTCTATAGTCACCTACTATGTGTTATGATCCGGCAACCCCGAAGTGACAATAATCGGGACCACTCCCGATGATGACCTTAGTTTGAGGAGTTCATGTATTCACTATATGTTAATGCTTTGGTTCGGTACTCTATTAAAAGGAGGCCTTAATATCCCTTAGTTTCCAATAGGACCCCACTGCCACGGGAGGGTAGGACAAAAGATGCCATGCAAGTTCTTTTCCATAAGCACGTATGACTATTTTCGGAATACATGCCTACATTGCATTGATGAACTGGAGCTAGTTCTGTGTCACCCTAGGTTATAACTTCTACATGATGAATTGCATCCGACGTAATTTCCCATCATCGATCCAATGCCTACGAGCTTTACCTATATTGCTTGTCGCTTATTTACTTTTCCGTTGCTACTATCACAAAAACTACAAAAACACTATCTTTACTTTTACTACACGAAAGAGCAATCCAAAAGGAAATCATAAATATAGCAATAAGATCTTTGCTTTAAAGCATAGACATGGCTTAATATTGTCATATTGTATATCAATGAATTCCACACATAGAAACATCAAAGACATAACTACTCACAACAAGAGATCATTGTTGAGATGCTTTGAGAAAAGAAACAAGTAGCACAAGAACTAATCAAGAAATTAGTGACATGATGCAACCTACACAAGGTTGAACACAAGAAATGCATGCATGAATAGATACTTGTTACCAAGATAGTATTGGAAGGATGCAGTAGATACCAATTGAATGTAGTAGTTAGTAGTTCATCGGTCATCCTAGCTTGGTCCCATTAAGCACATGGTGACAACACCTTCCTTGTGAGTGAGACGAGCATCCAATGCATCTCCAATTGTTCCTCGAACAACAACACAAAAAATGGTACCACACACATTGGGACCAAAGAGTTAGAAACACCAATACATAGGACAAACTCCACATACATTTGTGCGTATATATATGAAAATGAATTTCGTGCACATCTCATCCAAATTGAGACCTGGTGGAGTTTCCCCTATATATTGGGTCAAAGAAAGAAAGCACGCCAAAGAAAATACATGAAGTAAATACGCATGCTCAAGACTTTCAAGAACCGATACCAAATGAAAAAGAAATACCAAGTGAAAATAGGATACCAAATGGAGAAATCATCACTTGAAATATATCAATTAAAAGATACATCAAGGAATGAGATATCCATTGAAACACGCAAAATGAAAGATATCGAACTGCCAAAAGAGAGGATGGTTCCAAACAAACCAAGCCCTCTACAAAGTTTCATGATGGAACAAAGTACCAAAAAGAAACGGCTTGCCTTCCACCAACACATACTAGATAAGGATCAAAATATGAGTGTTCGATAGAAAATAGGATAGCTACCCCAAGAGTTGTGCATTATAGAGAATTTGCATTTGAATACACAATGCACAAGGTGGGGTCATCACTTTCACTATATCTTGGAAACACTAGACATGATCAAGAAATCAACAATATCCACAAGTGGCACAAAAGGCAATGGGAGTTCACACAATCCTTGGCAAGAGATAAGGAAAACATAAGCAAAAGCCAACATAAAGATGACCAATAATTTCTACCACATAAGTGAGTACCAATTGTCAAACTATAAGGAGTATTTGGAAATAATTCCCGATGGTAGATAGCAAAGATATCCAACATCATCTTCACACCAAACACATAATCAAATTTGCAACTTGTAGAGCTAACATGCCACCTAGGAACACGATAATTTACAATATGAACCCTACGTGGCAATACCTCAAATGTACACATTTTCTAGGCTTGCAATATGCATATAACATATTACTCCCCCATAACGTGATACCAATGGAAACTTAACACAAGGTAAATAACATCCAATAAGATATACTTAATGGACCATTTAGAATTTGAATTTCTCATGATAAGGCCTACCACATAGAGACTATATAATCTTGCAATATAGATACTAGGTGGTATTCCTCATGTACACACATTTGTGGGATCGTGAGGTGCACAAAGCACATCACTCCCCCAAAATGGGATGTTCCATTAATCTCTCACAAGAGCCAAATAAGATACACACAACATGCAAAAAGGCTTAACACAAGACTCACATGTACATGATGTGTAAACCAACATTCACATACTTGATTACTCAAGATAAGCAAATTGGAAGCACAACATATACAAACACATGCAAGGTACAAAACCACAACATGCTAAGGGTCAGGTAACTTTCAATGTAAACAATTTAAGTACATGTTACCGCAAGGAGGCACATTGGATATGAGATAGGCACATGATAATCCAAATGACTTGGCTTGAGAAAAGATAATTAATGAAGACCCCTTAATTCTTCATGAGGTAGCCAAGTCTCCAATGCCCTCCAACAATACCTATTGATAACATTTGAGCTTGTTGGTCCCCAACCGAGTTGAGTCCTAAGAGGTTAGTCACTATAGGCTTGACTACCAAATGGTTATTTTTTACACCACTTTGATTACCAACAAACTTGGCAAACACATTGCCAACCTTATCCTTCCTAATAGAATATATATCATCAATTATAATGGGGTTGGATAAGGTACCAATCATGCATGAAGAAGCGACGTGACCTTTCTCACGACATAAGTAGTAACGTCTGCTCTTCACTTTCTTCTCACTTGATATCTCAACATTAGAAGCATTAACTTGAGGCTTCTTGGGGCATAGCATTTCTTCAACTTGTGGTTGATCATGAGATTGAACTTGCAGCCGCTTTCCTTGTTGCTTGTCACTATACGACTTCTTCTTCAATGGGCAAGATCTAACATGATGCCCTTCAATTTTGCACTTGAAGCAAACAACCTTGGCCGAATTATTGACTTGTTCTTGGCCCTTCTTCTTGTTAATCTTGGACTTCTTCTTATTGTTGGATTTAAATCCATGTCCACCTTTGTCATTGGGGGACTTTTGCACACTCAAGATATTGTTGAGTGTGGACTTCCCTTCTTGTCACTTTTCCAAGTCTTTCTCCAAAGAAATGACTTTGGCCTTGAGCTCTTGGATTTCCTCTACATGGTTAGTATCAACACAAGTACTAGAGGAAGTATAAACTTCATCGTTAGAGCAACAGGGCAAGGAAATCAATTCATCACAATATGTAGCAACATTGTGAGTAGATGAATTACAAGGACTAGCACATGACAATATAGCATTTTGACTTGAAGCAGAGCTAGTATCCACATGAGGCTCACTAGATGTTACCTTAGTAGTCATATCCTCATGATCTATCTTTATCACATTATGGGAGACTAGAAGATCATCATGAGAGCTTGTGAGCTTTACATGGATCTCTTCTAATTTCCCATAATTGTTAGATAGCAACTCAAGTTGAGTGCTTAGCTCAACATTCTCCTTCAAAATGGATGATTTACAAGAAGTAGAGTTAGTAGCACAAGCATCATCATGAACAACAAGAGGAGAAGACAATTTGGCAAGATCTTTTGAATGTGAAGCTTTAAGTTGAGCATGAGACTCGGTGAGTTTTATGAGCTCACTCTTAATGACCCTTGAGCAATTTTCAAGGTGCTCAAAGTCATCAAGGAGTTTAACATGTGCAACTTCAAGCTTCTCATTTTCAGTTTTCAAATCATTGGCCACATCAAGAGCTCTATCATGAGATTCCCTCACTCTAGATAATTCTAGAGCAAAAGTCTCCTCAAGAGATTCCTTGGTGGTTTGTTCAAGTTCAAGAGCTTGAGATAGGTATGCAATCTCATTAGCGTAATCACGCTCATGGCCTTCCATTTTCTCAATGGTGACCTCATGCTCCTTGAGATGAGATTCCAACTCCTTAATGTATTTCTTGCCCTCAATGTCAATAGACATGATTTCCATGAAGTTGCAAAAAGCAATTTTATTCTTTTGAAGAGCTTTAAAAATCATTTCCCCCTTCATTTTTAAGGAGGCAACATTATCATTCTCTTCATCAGTATACTCATTCTCATTCTTATCAACATCATTATCAAGAGACATATTGGGGTTCAAAGTAGGAGATACCTTTGAAGCCTTAGCCATAAGGCAAAAGTGAGAAACAATAGATGATGATGTAGGATCCCTTGAAGCACCATGCAATACCGCATCTTGTTCCATGGAGTGTTGAGTTTCATCTACATTGTTATCACAACAACTCGAGGAAATAGATACATTTTTATCATGGAAACAAGGCATAACAAGCATATCATTATGAGATTTGGTCAATAATTTCTACATGATATGCATGGACTATTAACACAAGCATGTGAAACTTGTATGGTGCTCGAAGTGTTAAAGTCGAAAGATGGAGCATTGCACTAAGATAATGATGAGGGATCATCAACGATAAGCACACTATCATCATTGCAATGACCAACACTACTCGTCATATCTTTACCTTGCGGCAATCCACATGTAGGTGAAGTAGAAGAAGTTGAGAACACAACACGGCCTGAGGTGGAGGGAGAACAATCATCCCCACAAATCTAGGACACACCATATTTATCTTGAAGCTTTGTCCACAACTCATGAGCATCTCAAAATAACTGAGGCACGCTGAGACGATGATGTATCCCGAAGCATCGAAAATCACATTAGAAGCTTGAGCATTGTGATAAAAAAAATCTCATCCTCTAAAGATAAGCCTTGAGAATCCTTTGGAGGAGAAAACACCATACCTACAATTCGCTCTAAATTTGGGTCCATGACCCTATAGAAATTAAGCATGCAAATTAACCAAGCATCAAAATTTATGCCATTGAAAATAGAGTGTCAGACAATCCTAATCCTCTAGTTGACATCTTTACTCTCTAGGAAGTTATGCCTAATAAAGAGAGACGAGGCTCTCATACCAATTTAAAGATCGTTGATGTTGCTTAGAGGAGTGATGGATTGGTGCTTTTAAAATTATTATGGTTTAGGCTTGAAAAATGCGTAATAAAACTAGCGGTTAATTTTTCAGGCACAAAACCTACAACAACAAAGCTCACATGTGTGCACCAACAACTTAAGCTAAGCAAGATAAACAAATAAGTGATAGCAAGATATATAACATGAAACACTATGGCTATCACAAAGTAAAGGTCTCGGGTAAGAGATAACCGAGGCACATGCAGACGATGATGTATCCTGAAGTTCACACCCTTGCAGATGCTAATCTCTGTTTGGAGCGGTGTGGAGGCACAATGCTCCCCAAGAAGCCACTAGGGTCACCATAATCTCCTCACTCCCTCGCACAATGCAAGATGTCTCGATTCCATTAAGGGACCCTTGAGGGCGGTCGCCGAACCCGTACAAATGGCAACCCCTGGGGGCGGTTACCAAACCCGTACACCTTGGAAACCCTTGGGGCGGTCACCGGAGCCCGTATAAATTGCTCGGGACAATCTCCATAACCTAACTAGAGACCCCCGACGCTTTCCCGGAGCATTACACCACAATGATTGAGATTTGAAGCACCACCAACCGTCTAGGGCGCCCAAGCACCCGAGAGGAACAAGCTCTAGGGTACCAAGAACCCAAGAGTAATAAGCTTCTCAATTTTTCACTTCCATGTATCATCGTGGAGAACTCAAACCGATGCAACTAATGCAATGGAAAGGGCACACGAAGTGCCCAAGTCCCTCACTCACAAATCCCGCCAAAGCAACAAAAGCTATGGAGGAAAATGAGAGGAAGAACAAGAAGGAGAACACCAAGAACTACAAGATCTAGATCCAAGGGGTTCCCCTCACATAGAGGAGAAAGTGATTGGTGGAAATGTGGATCTAGATCTCCTCGCTCTTTCCCCCCAAAACTAGCAAGAATCCTTGGAGGGATTGGGAGATAGCAAGCTCGAAGAAGGTCAACAATGGGGGGCACCCCCAAATCCAACTGTTATGCCCATAAGTCGTGCTCAAGCGGTAGTACCGCTCGGGGGAGCAATACTACCGCTTAGCACAGAAAAACAGCCCAACGAGACAGATAAACATGAGCTATAGCTCTGCCAGAGAGGTAGTACTGCTTGGGGGAGAGATAGTACCACCTGGGGAGGTAGTACTACTTATAAGAGGTACTACCGCTTGGAGAAGTATTATACCGCTTATAAGAGGTACTGCTGCTCTACTACCTCGAAATTCATGACGAGTTCAGGAGGAAAAAATATTAGCAGCGGAAGTAGCTGGCCAGTAGTACTGCTTATAAGCGGTACTACCGCTCTACTGCCACTCTACTACCGCTGAGAGCTGCCGCCCAAGCAAAACAAAAGGATGCTCCAATACTGAAACTGCTATAACTATTGCATATGAGCTCCGAATTGAGGAAACTCGAGCTTGTTGGATAGATGACGACGGGTGCTATCCAAACAGAGAATGGTTAAAATGATAGGATGTAGAAGAAAAATGTCAATGATATAGAGATGTGAAACCTCTATGAAAGAGGAACCGGCAGAAACTCCAATAGAGAAAACATCATAGAAGATGCATATGATCTTTGTTTTTGATGAACTCGAGCTTGTCATGAAGATGACCATAAGCTATAAAACTCACAAATAGAAACACCAAACAAGAATCAAGAAAGATGATGCAAGGATGCAATAGTTTGAGCTCTCTATGAATGATACGATCAAGCTACTTACTTGAGAGCCCTCCTTGATAGTACGACAATCAATCCTATAACCCAGTCTTCCAACTAGCACCATGAGACCGGTAAAATAGAAAACCTATCAAGGGAAAACCTTTGCCTTGCACATAGTCCACTTGAGCTAGATGATGACGATCTTGACTTCCTCAAGTTGGACCACCTTTGTTGATTGTGTTGGCTCGATGAATACTAGTAGATTGCTCCCCCATATTCCACTATGGGTGAGCCACTAGAAAGGACACGCGGTGCCCCCATGTTTGGTTTTGGTAATTGATGACAATCTCTATGGACTAATGGTTTCCTTGAGTTATATTTGAAGGGTTTGTCCATAGGCTTTTATTGGAGTCCATGTGTTGGTTTCAAGGAGAGTTTGTGATGACCAAGGTGCTATTAAGGAATTATCCAAAGATTGGTCTTGTGAGTGTTGAGCTTATTGCAAGCATGTCTTGAAGAAGAAGAGTGTGTTATCATTCAAGTTTACCTTCAAGACATCATCCAAATGAAAAGAGTTGGAAAGATTCAAGGTTGATCAAGACTAAGTCAAAGAGTGAATCAAGTTGATCAACACACAAAGCATAGAAGATGTACCGAGAGAGATCAAGCGATCCCATAGTATGGTAAGCATTGTCAATTATGCTTTGTGTACTAAGCCATGGTCTTTGTGAGAGTTCTATGTGGGGTTAGGTTATCTTCGATGGGCTTGCGTCAAGAGGTAGATCACATACAACCCATGGAGGATGACATCAAATCAAGGTTGTGGTGTGCAAGTTCAAGTGATGCATCACGAAGAGATCAAGTGCTTGAAGCATCCCGTTCATTGTGGTCACAATGAACTTGTGAAGATGTGCCGAAGAGTGGCTCACCCATAGTGGAGTATGGGGGAGCAATCTACTAGTCTTCACCGAGCCAACGAAATCAAGAAAGGTGGTCCAACTAGAGGAAGTCAAGATCGTCTATATCTAGCTCAAGTGGACTTTGTGCAAGGCAAAGGTTTTCCCTTGATAGGTTCTCTATTTTACCGGTCTCATGGTGGTAGTTTGGAGACCGGGTTATAGGATTGTTTGTCGTACTATCAGGGGGGGCTCTTAAGTGGGTAGCTTGATTGTATCGTTCGTAGAGAGCTCAAACCATTGCATGCTCGCATCATATTTCTTGGTTCTTGTTTGGTTTTCTTCTTGCGAGATTTGGATCTTATGGTCATCTTCTTGACAACCTTGAGTTCATCGAAAACGCAGTTCACATGCTTCTTCTATTGCGTTTTTGGTTTTGGAGGTTTTACCGGTCTCTTTCGAGGAAGGGTTCTCTCCATTTTCTTATGGGCCTTTTCTCATTTGCGTCTTATTGTTATTTCTATCAAGATTGTGTTAGGCCATGTCATTAGCTTTCCAACACACTTGGTTTCGTTGAATTCATAGTCCGTTTGCAAAAGTTGTGTCAGTTTTGGTGTCCTCAAAAGGGCTGCAGCGGTACTACCGCAAATGGGAGCGGTACTACCGCTTGGAGCGGATGTAATTTTTTACTTCCGTGGTTTACTTCCGCTCCGGACCAAAAACTCGTCATAAGTCCAGCGGTGGTAGGCACGGATGTAATTTTTTAGTACCACTCGCAAGCAGTAGTACCGCTACCCTTAGCAGTAGTACCGCTACCCCTAGCGGTAGTACCGTGAGGCCAAGCGATAGTACCGCTCCGACGGTTCTTCTGGCCTTTTGCCTCCTCGCTGTTGTGTTTCAAAGGGCTACTACCTCCCTAGCGGTAGTACCGCTCGGTGCGGGCTGTGAGCATAACGGTTGGATTTTTCCACACCTATAAAAGAGGGTCTTCTTCCCCAATGAACCTAATCCTTTGAGCTCGTGTTCTTCCTCCATTGTTGACCTTCTTCGAGCTTGCTATCTCTCAGTCCCTTCATGGATTCTTGCTAGTTTTGGGGGGGGGAGAGAGAGTAGATCTAGATCCACATTTCCACCAATCACTTTCTCCTCTTTTTGAGGGGATCCCTTTGGATCTTGTTCTTGGAGTTCTTCGTGTTCTCTTCTCCGTTATTCCTCTCATTTTCCTCCCTAGCATTACTTGCTTTGGTGGGATTTGCGAGAGAAGGACTTGGGCACTTCGTGTGCCCTTGCCATTGCATTTTGTGCATCGGTTTGAGTTATCCACGCTGATATGTGGAAGTTACTAGTTGAGAAGCTTATGACTCTTGGGTGTTTGGTACCCTTGAGCTTGTTACTCTTGGGTGCTTGGGCGCCCTAGACGGTTGAGGTAACCTCGGAGCCATATTCCATTGTGGTGAAGCTTCGTGGTGTCGTTGGGGAGATAGCCCCAACTTTTGTGGTGTTTGGAGCTCAATCATTGTGGTGTAAAGCTTCGGGCAAGCGTCGCGGTCTCCAATTAGGTTGTGGAGATCGCCCCGAGCAATTTGACGGGTTCCGGTGTCCGCCCCCTAGGGTTGCCAAAGTGTACGGGTTCGGTGACCAATCCCAAGGGTTGCCATTTGTACGGGATCGGTGAGCGCCCTCAAGGGTCCCTTAGTGGAATCACGACATCTTGCATTGTGCGAGGGCGTGAGAAGATTACGGTGGCCCTAGTGGCTTCTTGGGGAGAATTGTGCCTCCAAGCCGCTCCAAACGGAGATTAGCATCTGCAAGGGTGTGAACTTCGGGATACATCGTCGTCTCCGCATGCCTCGGTTATCTCTTACCTGAGCCCTTTACTTATGCACTATACTTTGTGATAGCCATATTGTTTCTTGTCATATATCTTGCTATCACCTAGTTGTTTATCTTGCTTAGCATAAGTTGTTGGTGCATATAGGTGAGCCTAGTTGTTGTAGGTTTTGTGCTTGACAAATTAACCGCTAGGTTTATTCCGCATTTGTTCAAGCCTAAACAGTAATTATTTTAAAGCGCCTATTCACCCCCCTCTAGGCGACATCCACGATCTTTCAATTCGTATCAGAGCCACGTCTCTCTTTATAAGGCTTAACCGCCTAGAGAGTAAGGATGTCGACTAGGGGCTTAGGATTCTCTGACACTCTTAGTTTCGATAGCACAAATTTTGGTGTTTGGGTAATTTGCATGCTTAATCTCTTTAGGGTCATGGACCCAAATTTAGAGATAATTGCAGATATGGGTTTTTTTTCCTCCAAAGGATCCCCAAAGATTATCTTTAGAGGATGAGAAAAAACTCTTATCTCAATGCTCAAGCTTCTAATGTGCTTTTGATGCTTTGAGCAATGTAGTTATATTTCTACTCATGTCGTTCCGGGATGCTCATGAGTTGTGGACAAAGCTTCAAGATAAATATGGTGTGTCCAAGAATTGTGGGAATGCTTGCTCTCCCTCCACCTCCGGCCGTGTTGTCTTATCAACTTCTTCTACTTCACCTACATGTGGTTTGCCACAAGGTAAAGATATGGTGAGTAGTGTTGGTCATTGCAATGATGATAGTATGATTATTGTGGATGATCCTTAATCACTATCTTATTGCAATGCATCTTCTTTGGACTTTAACACTTCGAGCACCCTACATGTTTCACATGCTTGTGTTGATAGTCCTTGCATATCATGTAGAAATTGCTTAACTAAAACTCATGATGATATGCTTGATATATCTTGTTTCCATGATAAAACTGCATCTATTTCCTCGAATTGTTGTGCTAACAATGTAGAGGAAACCGAACACCCCATGGAACAAGATGTAGTCTTGAATGGTGCTTCAAGGGATCCTACATCATCATCTATTACGTTTTGCCTTCTGGATAAGGATTCAAAGGTATCTCCCACTTTAAATCCCAATATATCTTGTGATGATAGTGATGGTGACAATGATGATGATGTTGATAATTGTCAGGCCCAAGATGCGATTCTATCTCGATCACGTGACACATAAGTGATTGGGGCACAACCGCATATCAGGCGCTTAGCAAGATGGATATCATTACATCGTACCATTACATACATACATGGGGGATACAACAATACATACAAGTCACTTGAATACAACAACATCAATACAAGGCATCCGACTACGGATGCAAACATGAAAAGCACAACGACATCCATCTACTATCCCAGGCTGCCGACCAGGAACCTAACCCAAGACTGACGAAGAAGAAGAAGAAAGAACACCAACAAGTAAACGTCGCTCTCACGTCAAGTCATTGAAAACCTGCACCTGCAACTGTTCTAGTAGTATCTGTGAGCCACGAGGACTCAGCAATCCCATAACCATTGGTAACAAGACTAGCAAAGCTTAACGGGTAGGAAGAGGTTAAGTGGTGAGGTTGCAGCAGCGGCTAAGCATTATATGGTGGCTAACTAACGAGTACAAGAATAAGATGAGCATCTACGCAAACGGTCGCAAACTAGTCGTGATCGCTAAAGATCCTGAACTACCTACGAGTCAAACATAACCCCATTGTGTTATCTTCTCAAAGTGAAAAGAGACAGTCACGGTTACTCACACGGTTGTGTGTTTTACTTCGGATCCTCTGTCAAGTTTTCTACAACCGGACATTTACAAATTCCAATCTGCCACATAACCGCGTGCAGGGCTTTCGAAAGATCATAACCCTGCAGGGGTGTCCCAACTTAGCCCATCACAAGCTCACACGATCAGCAGAGATAATAATAATATTACCCCTTATCTTAGGGGCAATCTAATCAAGCTCGGAATCCTGGTGCACAAGACATTTCGACAATGGTAAAACAAGTCCAGCAAGACCTCCCGACGTGCCGACACCCTTATAGTAGCCGCGCCTATCTCGTCTCAGGCCACGTCCGGATGAGCTATGGTTACAGCGACCAGATACCCCAAGTTGCCAAGGGGCGGCACCACAAGCTGCTCTATTTGGGACCAACACCATCAGCACTGGCCCCCCCCCTGTATGTAGAAAGAATCCTCGGGGACGCGACCCCCTATGCAATTTAATTAATTAATTAAGTTATCATTATTTTGCAAATTAAAACCATTGTCGGGCCTTGCAGGAGGAGTTTTACTCAAAAATGAACTGTCAAGGGGTCCCCATATACCCAACCGCGTTAGGGACGCAAAATCAAGGAACATAACACCGGTTTATCGGATCTTAAGGCGGCATGAGTGGAACAAAACACCGAGCAAAAGGCCAAGCCTTCCACCCATGCCAAGTGTATAGGTGTGTTAATATATATAAGATATATTGTGATATTCCCAAAACATCAAGTTCCAACATGGAACAATCTTCATCTTCACATGCAACTAACAACGCTATAAGAGGGGCTGAGCAAGCGGGTAACATAGCCAAACAACGGTTTTGCTGGGAAGGTGTCAAAGGTTAGAGGTTTCATGGCAACAAGTTGAGGGGCTGACAATAATGATGGGTAGCGCGACATATAATGACAGCATCGAGACATCTAGCATAGCAATGATAGTAAAGGTATCCAAGGTGATGGTCATCTTGCCTGAGATCCCGAAAGTAAGAAGAACGAATCCATGAAGTAGACGAAGAAGAAGCTGCGAAGACGAACCACGTGTAGACGAACGAATCCTCACGATCGCAACGGAAAAGAACTAGCGAGAAGAAAGCACACAACATGGTAAACACACAACACAAGAACATGACAAGATGCTCAACCAAGTATGAAGCAAGAAAAGTCTATATGATGCAATTCATGGCAAGGGATGAAGCACACAAGAACAACACAAACCAACAAGTTTAAATGAGGCCGGAATAACCATATAACTATTCCGGTAAATCCTCATATGCATATTTGGAAATTGGTCCTGATCTGAACAAACCTTAAGTTAAAGTTTTTAAACAGAAGTTAAAATGCACCATGATGATCTACTCGAAATTCTAGTCAAGTTTCATATAAAGTTTATTTAATTCGGAGCTACGGCCTAGCAGATATGAGCATAACAAGACAAGCATGGCAAATATGCAAGATGCATCCAAACATGAAGCTAACACACTCCAAACATGAAAACAACATGATATTATGCTTCTACATGCAAAAACACACAAGTTTTATATAGGACACACTCAAAACAGAGCAACAGTTCAACAGATACACATGAAACAAGATATAACAACAAGCTGTCCAAAATCAGCAACATAGCAACTTTGGAGCAAGATAAATATATGCTACAGCACCCAAACAAGATAACAAGAGGCATGGATGTGAAATAGACATGATACTTAACAAGCATGAACTTAGAGCACACCCAAAAACTTGCTGGAACACAACTAAACAAGCATGGCAAGTTGCAATAAATTTATCCAGACTTGTTATAAACATCATCACGATGCTGCCTTCGGAGGCACAAAACAACAAGCATATCAACTCAACTAAGTATATAAAGATCATGGGCATGTAATAGACATAGCATACATCAAACAACTCCATTGGAGCAACTCCATAGGAGGCATGGATCAATAACAACAAGCTCCACCAAATTGATCGTGCTGATAACAGGCTGACAGGTAAAATTATAGCAACTTGAGAGCAAGATATAAATAATCTACAGCAAGTCATATGTGCAAATAAGGGCATGGATGGATAGAGCATAACATGTACAGCAAGACATGATCATTTGACATACTAAAACATGCATGAATTTGAGTGGGGCATCAAGCAAACATGGCATCAGGTTTTAACAGTTTCCAGACTTAGCAGTTTTTTCACCAAGTATAAAACAGCAACATTGGCATGGCATGTTTACAAGCTTGTTGCAAACACCACAAGGTATATCATGAAAAGTGGATTGCACCACGGCAAAGATGGCATCATTGTGCTTCTAAAACATATTAACATGTGGCATGAAAGACAAACACATCAATAGCTATGAACAAGTCAAAACAGCACCTCATAACTAGTTTCAGCACTTAACAGCCAAATGCACTTTTGCAACAGAGATTAACATGGCAATATGGCACCTAACATGAATGCTACAGCAACCAACATGTAGAGCACTTCACAATGAACATTTTGACATATCACACACTCCATTTGGACCAACATGCACAAAGTTATCACCCTCACAAGCATGCAACAAAATTACAGTTAACATCAGTTTTAAACATATAGCACTTATGCAACGATGATTAGGGCATCAAGATGAACTCAAACAAGCATGCCACAATGGAACAAAATGAAGAGCATATCACAACGATCATTCTGATATATTACATGCATCATTTGGATCTATGCACAAAAAGTTACAGCCACTCAAACATGCATATATATTGACAAAGATCTGGGGACTTAGAAAGAAAACCACCTCGGGGAGGAGTGGCTGGACGGACATGTCCAGAGGTCATCGGACACGTCCGATGGGCTGGGCCTACACGTCAGTGATAAGAGGTTGCACACATCCGGGCTCCTCCTGGACATGTCCGCACGGCCAGAGGAGGAGCTCGGGGCTGGCGTCTGGCAACTCACCGGCGAGGGAGGTCGACGGCGGGAGGGTGGCAGGTAGATCTGGCCACGGGGCGCCGGATCCGGGCAAGCGGCAAGGCACAACGGGCGGCGCGGCTCACGCACCGGCCGGCGGCGGCTGTCGTTCGAGCTCGTGGCGGGAGGTTCCAGGCGGCGAGGGCTCGGGGCCCCGGCGGCGCCGCGGGTTGTCGGAACCGCACCGGCGGGTTGTCGGAACCGCACCGGCGGGTGGCGGCTCGCCGGCCAGCGGGTCGAGGCGGAGGCGGGGTGAAGCGGCGGCGGGGGGAAGGAACTCCGACGAGGGACTTGGCCGGCATCGGGAGCGGAGAGCCAGGCGGCTCAGGAGCGAGCGGCGGCGCTGGTTCGGGCCTCGGGCCCAGATCGGCCCGGGGGCGAGCCTCCGCACGTGCCTGGCAGGCTGCGGAGGGAGCCGGCGCGGTGGGAGGCTGGGGACGACAACGGATTCACTAAGGGCGGCGGCGGACGTGTCCGGCGGCGGGGTGGACATGTCCGGCGCACGGAGGAGGAAGAGGCTAGGGTTTCGTCTGCAATTTCGGGGGGAGGGGGCTGTTTTATAGGTAGAGGGAGCTAGGAAACTCCAAATGAGGAGCAGTTTTCGACCACGCGATCACGATCCGACGACCGAGAGCATGGAGGTGGTCGGAATGGACTAGTGGGCTGTTGGGAGGGGTGTTCGGCCAAAAGAAAAAAGGCTTCCGGCGGTTAACACGATTAACCGTTAGGCTATCAAATGAACTCCGAACGCGACGAAACTTGATAGGCGGTCTACCTATGCTATAATAAGACCACACGCCAAGTTTCATCTCATTCCGAGAACATTTTCCGGGCACTCATAAAATAAATATCTGGAGGTGCCGCGGGCACGTGCAAGTGTGTCTGGGCTCAGAACGGACAACGGAAAGGACAGGGGGTTCGGTCGGATGCAAGTTTTGAAAACATGCTGATGCAATGCACATGATGACAAGGGCAAAGATGCAACACGCAAGCAGATGACATGGCAACGGCGACGAATAACTAGCTGACACCTGGCGCACCGGTCTCAGGGTGTCACAACACTCCCCTTCTAACAAGAGATCTCGTCTCGAGATCTTAGGAACAAGACGGAAGGGAAAAGGAAGAACAAAGTTCTTCGAGGACAAAAGGGTGAAACCAAAGAATATCGAGAGGTTGAGCCACTCGAAACGAAGAATGCAACGAAGAAGAATGAAGTTGGAAGGACTTCGTTAAACAAGAGGAACAAGAATAAGACGAGAATCAAGGGGGTTGAAAGACACGAAGCAAGAGCTGAAGGAACGAGAATGAATTCGAAACCACTCCGGTTAAAAGAGATATAAAAGGAATAAGAACAATAAAAATTTAGCTAGCACCCTCGTTGAATATGAATTGAATAGAACAAGAGCTTGAGAAGAAGGAATAATACTTGATGAGAAAACAACACAATGCCTCCGGAAGAATTGAAAGAGTGAAACAAAAGAACGGATAAGGGAACAACAACTTCTAGCACAAAAGAATTCGAAAGAGCATCTTCAAAAGAAAGGCCTGAACGGAGCTGTTGAGAAAACCAAAGAATAAGCTTGATGTGGGCTTATTTAAACATCTCAAAACTTGAGGTGAATTATGCCACAACCAAAAGATTGAATAGATGAGATGAAGAAAGAAATGCAAAACTCCATTTCAAAAGAATACGGAGAATTATTTGCATCTCAAGGGGCAAGAAGAAAGAATGCTTGAGTCTCCAACAGGAATCTTGATGAACACTTGAAGAATAAATTAAATCATGATGAACCACCATGAAGAACTCCGGTAACGAAAGGATGATGAAGGATGAGAAGAATAAGAGTAAGTTCTTGCGATGATTTAGACGAGGGTCCGATGAGATAGCCAAGAAACTTTGAGCTCCGGGGAAGAAAAGATGAAAGCACTTGGAACTAGAATTTATTCATCAAGAACAAATTCTGAAGGAAGGGATTAATCAATTTCACAAAGAAGAATAAGAATTATGTTATGCTTATCCTCCACCAATAAGTTGATGAGAACAATGGATTCGCATACTACTTATTCTCGTTGAAATGATTAAAGAGGGATATATCGCGAACTTGCGAAAATCCTCATGAAACACCGGTAGGATTGGAATAAAAATGAATGGATTGATATGATAACACCGGAAAAAGGAATTATGAACGAACCACCGAAAACTTGAATTGATTCCACCGGAAAAGAAATAGATGAAGAAGGACGAACGAGAGGAGAATTCTCCAGTTGAAACAATTGATGAAAGAAAGAAAACACTTCACACGAGTAGGATGGATACTCGATTAAGGAATCCGGCTCCGAGAAGCAAATGGGTGGGCGGGTGGGAAAAAGAAAGAGCACATCGGATGGGGAGAACGACGCTGGTCGAAAAGAACTGAGGATTGAACTTGCAAAGAAGAAGAGGGTCGAATCCACTTGACGAGAGATGCACCAGATGAAAAAAACAGACAACACAACGAACGAAACTAACCGCGTGATCCCAAAAAAATTTGAAGGGGGAGAGGAGTAATGCAAAACACCTACGTCAAGATTCCTTACCAGAGCGATGAAGGGGTTGAGGAGTAAAAAGAAATCCTACTCTCCGATATAACTAGACTCCAAAATAGTTTTATTCTAGACTCAACAACGGCCAGACTACGATCAATCAAGGGGGCTCCTATGGTCGGTCGAGGCTCTGATACCAACTTGTCAGGCCCAAGACGTGATTCTATCCCGATCACGTGACACATACGTGATTGGGTCACAACCGCATATCAGGCGCTTAGCAAGATGGATATCATTACATCGTACCATTACATACATACATGGGGGATACAACAATACATACAAGTCACTTGAATACAACAACATCAATACAAGGCATCCGACTATAGATGCAAACATGAAAAGCACAACAGCATCCATCTGCTATCCCAGGCTGCTGACCAGGAACCTAACCCAAGACTGACGAAGAAGAAGAAGAAAGAACACCAACAAGTAAACATCGCTCTCATGTCAAGTCATCGAAAACCTGCACCTGCAACTGTTCTAGTAGTATCTGTGAGCCACGAGGACTCAGCAATCCCATAACCATGGGTAACAAGACTAGCAAAGCTTAATGGGTAGGAAGAGGTTAAGTGGTGAGGTTGCAGCAGCGGCTAAGCAATATATGGTGGCTAACTTACGAGTACAAGAATAAGATGAGCATCTACGCAAACGGCCGCAAACTAGTAGTGATCGCTAAAGTTCCTGAACTACCTACGAGTCAAACATAACCCCATCGTGTTCTCTTCTCAAAGTGAAAAGAGACAGTCACGGTTACTCACACGGTTGTGTGTTTTACTTCGGATCCTCTGTCAAGTTTTCTACAACCGGACATTAACAAATTCCAATCTGCCACATAACTGTGGGCACGGCTTTCGAGAGATCATAACCCTGCAGGGGTGTCCCAACTTAGCCCATCACAAGCTCTCACGATCAGCAGAGATAATAATAATATTACTCCTTATCTTAGGGACAAACCGATCAGGCTCGGAATCCTGGTGCACAAGACATTTCGACAATGGTAAAACAAGTCCAGCAAGACTTCCCGGCATGCCGACACCCTAATAGTAGCCGCGCGTATCTCGTCTCAGGCCACGTCCGGATGAGCTATGGTTACAGCGACCAGATACCCCAAGTTGCCAAGGGGCAGCGCCGCAAGCTGCTCTATTTGGGACCAACATCATCAGCACTGGCCCCTCCCTGTATGTAGAAAGAATCCTCCGGGATGCGACCCCCTATGCAATTTAATTAATTAATTAAGTTATTATTATGTTGCAAATTAAAAACCAATGTTGGGCCTTGCTCGAGGAGTTTTATTCAAAGACAAACTGTCAAGGGGTCCCCATATACCCAACCACGTTAGGGACGCAAAATCAAGGAACATAACACCGGTTTATCGGTTCTTAAGGCGGCATGAGTGGAACAAAACACCGAGCAAAAGGCCAAGCCTTCCACCCATGCCAAGTGTATAGGTGTGTTAATATATATAAGATATATTGTGATATTCCCAAAACATCAAGTTCTAACATGGAACAATCTTCATCTTCACCTGCAACTAACAACGCTATAAGAGGGGCTGAGCAAGCGGGTAACATAGCCAAACAATGGTTTTGCTGGGAAGGTGTCAAAGGTTAGAGATTTCATGGCAACAAGGAGAGGGGCTGACAATAATGATGGGTAGCGCGACATATAACGACAGCATCGAGACATCTAGCATAGCAATGATAGTAAAGGTATCCAAGGTGATGGTCATCTTGCTTGAGATCCCGCAAGGAAGAAGAACGAATCCATGAAGTAGACGAAGAAGAAGCTGTGAAGACGAACCACGTGTAGACGAACGAATCCTCACGATCGCAACGGAAAAGAACTAGCAAGAAGAAAGCACACAACATGGTAAACACACAACACAAGAACATGACAAGATGCTCAACCAAGTATGAAGCAAGACAAGTCTATATGATGCAATTCATGGCAAGGGATGAAGCACAAAAGAACAACACAACCAACAAGTTTAAATGAGGCCGGAATCAACATATAACTATTCCGGTAAGTCCTCATATGCATATTTGGAAATTGGTCCAGATCTGAACAAACCTTAAGTTAAAGTTGTTAAACAGCAATTTAACATGCACCATGATGATCTACTCGAAATTCTAGTCAAGTTTCATATAAATTTTATTTAATTCGAAGCTACGGCCTAGAAGATATGAGCATAACAAGACAAGCATGGCAAATATGCAAGATGCATCCAAACATCAAGCTAACACACTCCAAACATGAAAACAACATGATAGTATGCTTCTACATGCAAAAACACACAATTTTCATATAGGAAACACTCAAAACGGAGCAACGGTTCAACACATACACATGAAACAAGATATAACAAGTTGTCCAAAATCAGCAACATAGCAACTTTGGAGCAAGATAAATATATGCTACAACACCCAAACATGATAACAAGAGGCATGGATGTGAAATAGACATGATACTTAACAAGCATGAACTTAGAGCACACCTAAAAACTTGATGGAACACAATTAAACAAGCATGGCAAGTTGCAATAAATTTATCCAGACTTTGTCAAAATCTAGGAAGGCAAAAACATCATCACGATGCTGCCTTCGGAGGCACAAAACAACAAGAATATCAACGCAACTAAGTATATAAAGATCATGTACACGTAATAGACATAGCATACTTCAAACAACTCCATTGGAGCAACTCCATAGGAGGCACGGATCAATAACAACAAGCTCCACCAAATTGATCATGCTGATAACAGGCTGATAGGTAAAATTGTAGCAACTTGAGAGCAAGATATAAATAAGCTACAGCAAGTCATATGTACAAATAAGGGCATGGATGGATAGAGCATAAAATGGACAACAAGACATGATCATTTGACATACTAAAACATGCATGTATTTGAGTGGGGCATCAAGCAAACATGGCATCAGGTTTTAACAGTTTCTAGACTTAGCAGTTTTTTCACTAAGTATAAAACAGCAACATTGGCATGGCATGTTTACAAGCTTGATGCAAACACCACAAGGCATATAATGAAAAGTGGATTGCACCACAGCAAATATGGCATCATTGTGCTTCTAAAACATATTAACATGTGGCATGAAAAACAAACACATCAATAGCTATGAACAAGTCAAAACAGCACCTCATAACTAGTTTCAGCACTTAACAGCCAAATGCACTTTTGCAACAGAGATTAACATGGCAATATGGCACCTAACATGAATGCTACAGCAACCAACATGTAGAGCACTTCACAATGAACATTTCGACATATCACACACTCCATTTGCACCAACATGCACAAAGTTATCACCCTCACAAGCATGCAGCAAAATTACAGTTAACAGCAGTTTTAAACATATAGCACTCTTGCAACGATGATTAGGGCATCAAGATGAACTCAAACAAGCATGCCACAATGGAACAAAATGAAGAGCATATCACAACGATCATTTTGATATATTACATGCATCATTTGGATCTATGCACGAAAAGTTACAGCCACTCAAACATGCATATATATATATACAAAGATCTGGGGACTTAGAAAGAAAACCACCTCGGGGAGGAATGGCTGGATGGACATGTCCAGAGGTCATCGGACACGTCCGACGGGCTGGGCCCACATGTCAGTGAGAAGAGGTCGGACACGTCCGGGCTCCTCCCGGACATGTCCGCACGGCCAGAGGAGGAGCTCGGGGCTGGCGTCTAGCAGCTCACCGGTGAGGTTCTCCGGCGAGGGAGGTCGCCGGCGGGAGGGTGGCAGGTAGATCCGGCCACGGGGCGCCGGATCCGGGCAAGCGGCAAGGCACAATAGGCGGAGGGGCTCACGTAGCGGCCGGCGGCGGCTCGCCGGCCAACGGGTCGAGGCGGAGGCGGCGTGAAGCGGCGGCGGCGGCGGGGAAGGAACTCCGACGAGGGGCTTGGCCGGCGTCGGGAGCGGAGAGCCAGACGGCTCAGGAGCGAGCGGCGGCGCTGGTTCGGGCCTCGGGCCCAGATCGGCCTGGGGGCGGGCCTCCGCACGGGCCTGGCGGGCCGCGGAGGGAGCCGGCGCGGTGGGAGGCTGGGGACGGCGACGGGTTCGCTGAGGGCGGTGGTGGACGTGTCCGGTGGCGGGGTGGACATGTCCGACGCACGGAGGAGGAAGAGGCTAGGGTTTCGTCCGTAATTTCGGGGGGAGGGGGCTGTTTTATAGGTAGAGGGAGCTAGGAGACTCCAAATGAGGTGTGGTTTTCGGCCACGCGATCACGATCTGACGACCGAGAGCATGGAGGTGGTTGGAATGGACTAGTGGGCTGTTGGGATGGGTGTTGGTCCAAAATACAAAAGGCTTCCGGCGGTTAACACAGTTAACCGTTGGGCTATCAAACGAACTCCGAACGCGACGAAACTTGACAGGCGGTCTACCTATGCTATAATAAGACCACACGCCAAGTTTCATCTCATTCCGAGAACATTTTCCGGGCACTCATAAAATAAATATCCGGAGGTGCCGCGGGCACGTGCAAGTGTGTGTGGGCTCAGAACGGACAACGGAAAGGACGAGGGGGTTCGGCCGGATGCAAGTTTTGAAAACATGCTGATGCAATGCACATGATGACAAGGCAAAGATGCAACACGCAAGCAGATGACATGGCAACGGCGACGAATAACTGGCTGACACCTAGCGCATCAGTCTCGGGGTGTCACAATAATGATGAAGAGAATGATAATGTTGCCTCCTTAAAAATTAAGGGGGAAATGATTTTTAAAGCTCTTCATAAGAATAAAATTGTTCGTTCCAACTTCATGGAAATCATGTCTATTGCCATTGAGGGCAAGAAATATATAGAGGAGTTGGAATCTCATCTAGAGGAGCATGAGGTCACCATTGAGAAAATGGAAGGTCATGAGCGTGATTACGCTAATGAGATCGCCGACCTCTCGCAGGCTCTTTAACTTGAACAAACCACCAAGGAATCTCGTGAGGAGACTTTTGCTCTAGAACTATCTAGAATAAAGGAATCTCGTGATAGAGCTATCGAGGTGGCTAATGATTTTGAAACTAAAAATGAGAAGCTTGAAGTTGCACATGCTAAACTCCTTGAGGATTTTTAGTACCTCAAAAATGGCTCAAGGTTCATTAAGAGTGAGCTCATCAAACTCACCGAGTCTCATGCTCATCTTAAAGCTTCATATTCTAAAGAGCTTGCCAAGTTGCCTTCTCCTCTTGCTATTATTGATGATGCTTGTGCTACTAACTCTATTTCTAGTGAAACATCCATTTTGAAGGAGAATGTTGAGCTAAGGGCTCAACTTGAGTTGCTATCTAGCAATTATTGGAAATTGGAAGAAAGTCATGTAAAGCTCAAAAGCTCTCATGATGATCTTCTAGTATCCCATAATGTGCTAAAGATAGCTCATGAGGTTGTGAGTATCAAGGTAACATCTAGTGAGCCTCATGTGGATACTAGCACTACTTCAAGTCAACATGCTATCTTGCCATGTGCTAGTCCTCGTAATTCATCTACTCACAATGTTGGTACTTCTTGTGATGAATTACTTTCCTTGCCTTGTTGCTCTAATGATGAAGTGTATACTTCCTCTAGTACTTGTGTTGATACTAACCATGTAGAGGAAATCAAAGAGCTCAAGGCCCAAGTCACTTCTTTGAAGAAAGACTTGGAAAAGTGTCATGAAGGGAAGTCCACACTCAAAAATATCTTGAGTGTGCAAAAATCACCCAATGACAAAGGTGGACTTGGATTCAACTCCAACAAGAATAAAAAGTCCAAGATCATTAAGAAGAAAAAGGTCCAATAACAAGTCAAGAATTCGGCCAAGATTATTTGCTTCAAGTGCAAAATTGAAGGGCACCATGTTAAATCTTGCCCATTGAAGAAGAAGCCCATTAGTGACACGCAACAAGGGAAGTGGCCACAAGTTCATTCTCATGCTCAACCTCAAGTTTAAGAAAGGCCTCTTCCCAAGAAGACTCAAGTTCATTGTTCTCTCGTTGAGAAATCAAGTGAGAAGAAAGCAAAGAGTAGACGTTGCTACTTATGCCGTGAGAAAGGTCACGTCACTTCTTCATGCACAAATGGTACCTTATCCAACCCAATTATTATTGATGATGTCTATTCTCTTAGGAAGGATAATGTTGGCAATGTGTTTGCCAAGTTTGTTGGTACTCAAAGTGGTGTCTAGAAAAGAACCATTTGTGTAGCCAAGCCTATTGTGACTAACCTCTTAGGACCCAACTTGATTGGGGACCAACAAGCTAACATTTTATCAATATGTGTTGTTGGAGGGCATTGGATACTTGGTTACATTATGAATAATTAAGGGGTCTTCATCATTCATATTGTCCCAAGCCAAGTCATTCGGCTTATCAAGTTTCTATCCTATATCCAATGTTCCTCCTTGCGGTAACTTGTACTTAAATTATTTACATTGAAAGTTACTTGCCCCTTAGCATGTTGTGGTTTTGTACCTTGCATGTGCGTGTATATGTTGTGCTTCCAATTTGCTTATCTTGAGAAATCAAGTATGTGTATGTTGGTTTGCACATCATGTACGTGTGTGTAGTGTGTTGAGCCTTTCTGGATCTTGTTTGTATCTTAGTTGGCTCTTGTGAGAGATTAATGGAACATCCCATTTTGGGGCAGTGATGTGCTTTGTGCACCTCACAATCCTATAAATGTGTGTACATGAGGAAATATATATAGTATTGATATTACAAGATTATCTTGTCTCTACGTGGTATGTCTTCTCATGAGAAATTCAAATTCTATTTGGTCCATTAATTATCTCTTGTTGCTTCTCTTTTGCATCTTGTTAAGTTTTTCATTGATATCACATTATGGGGGAGTAATATGCTATGTGTATATTACAAGCCTAGAAAATGTGTACATTTGAGATATTGTCACCTAGAGTTGATATTGTAAATTATCTTGCGCCTAGGTGACATGTTAGCTCTACAAGTTGCAAATTTGTTTATGTGTTTGGTGTGAAGATGATGTTGGATATTGATACGTCCAAAACGTATCTATAATTTCTGCTTGCTCCATGCCACTTTTGGGTGATACTGCTATGATATTCATACACTTCCATACACTTTTGATCATATTTGGACTAACTTACTAATCCAGTGCACCCCAGTGCCAGTTTCTGTTTTCGGCTGTTTTTGTATTTCAGGTTTTCACGTTTTGAGAACTGCCCAGAAAAATCCAGAAAAATTATATAAAAAATCAGCGATCCGGAAACAACACTGCGTCCGAAGGGCAGCCTGGGGGGGGGGGCACCAGGGCTCCAGGCGCCCTGGCGGCGCCCCCCCCCCCTTGGGCCGCGCCGGGGGGGGCGCCTGGGCCCCCCGAAACTCCCCCGGTGCCCTACTTTGGCATATATTTAAAGGGTCCTCCGTAACCCTCAGAACAGGAACTCTTTTCGCGATCCCATCTCTGTTCCGCCGCCGCCGCCGCTTCCAAGATCGGGAGCACCAGGAGAACTCTTCCCGGCACCCTGCCGGAGGGGAGGATCACCACCGGGAGCTTCTCCACCACCATGGACGCCTCCCAGATGACTCGTGAGTAGTCTCCCTTGGACCATGAGTCCATGACCAGTAGCTATGTGATGTTCTCCTCCCGTTCTTGTGCTTCACTAATTAGTCCTCGTGAGCTGCCCTACATGATCGAGGCACCTATGTAATCCTTATGCTGTTGCTATGTTGAGTTTGCTGGGATCCGATGGATTATGAGATTATGTTCAGATTGATCTTGAGTAATATATTTGATTCACCTCTTTTATATTTTAGTTCATAAGTAATTCTTGCATGTTCTCCGTTGTTATTTATTGCTTTGGCCGAGTAATAGGTAGTGACTCCAAGAGGGAACGTTATGCTCGATTGTGGGTTCATGCCCCTCGATGACTAGCTTGAGTGACAGAAACATGAGTCTAGGGGATGTGCTGTTGCCACAAGGGGGAAAACAACGGTGCTTGTGCCCGCGGGTGCAAGGATTGTTTACTTCACGCAAAGTTCTTTTAATGCAGTTGTCTGTTGCATTGAGTTTACACTATGGGTGGGACTCGCAACTTAATACCAGCGAGTAGTTTTGGATAGATATCTCAAGGTGGATGACTAGTAGATATTGATGGATTTCGGTCTACTTACTTTGGCGTACCGCCCATGCTTTGAACCTCAACCTTTCTTGCAATATAGTCAGCATTGGTTTGCGTCCGTGGTCCTGTCAATTGCCCAGCTGTAATTTGTTTACCTCACATAGCTGTTTTATCATCTTTTGGGAGAGAGACATCACTAGTGAACATCATGAGACTCCGGTCCATATTACCATCATTGATCACACCCGCTATTTACTTTTCGCTATTTACTTACTATTGCAAAAACTATCTATCACTACTATCATTGCTTTTAATCCTTTGTGAACTACAAGGCCGGAGGGATTGACAACCTCTCTGTACTCGTTGGGAGCAAAGTTATTTGTATCTGTGTGCAGGTCCACGTTGATTGCTACTAATCTGGCGCCGTAGCAATTGACACCTACTTGTTGAACCTAGGAGTCTCTGGGGATTCGATCCTTGGCATCTTTGCTAAGGGAAAACACTTCTACTTACTGCATCTTACACCTTCCACTTGGGGTAACCAACGAGGGGTTCGAGGCCCATCAAGGAGTATTTTCTGGCGCCGTTGCCGGGGACTCCACTCTTCAGGATAGGGGAGTTGCATGCTATCTTTTACCTTTGCTTTTTAGTCTTGTTAGTTTACCTTTCATTTTTGCTTTAGTTCCTTTTATCGAAAATCACAAAAAAATATTTACCTTCCTATTAGTAGTCCTATCTGTTTAGCTAAACATGTTAGGATTTGGTGCTTTGAGGGAATCAGAAGTTCTAGATTTCCATCAAAGGGATGGAGAAAATATGAAGAAGGCATGGGACAGAATTTCTGATGCACATAGAAGAATTATGCCTTGGATACCTATATAAATTGTTCTTAGAAATTTTTACCATGGTCTTTTTAAATGGTGTAAACACTCCCTTGACATTATAGCTGAGGGAGATTTCCTAGAGTGTGATGAAGCTAGAGCTCTTGAAATTATACATGGTCTATCTAGTTACTTTGTTTATGATCATAACTTTGATACTGTCATAGATAGACTTGCTGCTATTGAGAAAAGAATGGATGCTCTAGACTTGATGAAGGTAGAGAAACCTAAACCCAATAAGAAAGACATTTTGGAAATAGACAATGATTGGGAACCTTTTGTTAGGATTAGCATCTCTAATCAAGACTTCCTTGCTTATTGTGATATTGGATCTATGGTTTCTACTATGCCAAAAATTGTTCATGATTCTTTAAAATTTAACATGGATAGATTACCATCTTATCATGAACATACTAATGGAGATATTTCTGAAATCCAGGGAAAAATAAAAGACGTGCCAGTAAAATTCCTTAAAGGGATTGCAATGATTGATTTCTTCATCATGGAGCCAAACCAAGGAAATATAGTGCTTGGAAGGGACTTCCTCCGAGCAGTTAAAGACTTCATCGATATAGGTAAGGGACAAATCCGCTTACGCGGGAAAGCAAAAGGTGTGTACCCCTTTCCTAGAAGGAACAAGAATGAACTTGTTGAGGAACCATTTGAAGCAATTTATAACTCTGATTATTATGATGGTTATAGATTCCTCTATGCATTATGCCTAGCTTAAAGGCATAAAAGAAAGCGCTTTTGGGAGGCAGCCCACATGAATAAAATTTTTGCTTTTGTTGTGTCTTGATGTTGTTTACTGCTGTAGCATCATCATTGTATCTTTGCTTTTCATATTTGTGCCAAGTATAGCCTCTGATTGCTAGAAAGTTCAAAAGTTGTGAGGTGCTGTCCAGGAAACAGATTCTGTCCTTGGATAGAAAAATTCGTATAAAATCACCAGATCATCTTTTTGGTCTGAATTTTTTCGACAGCGTTCTCTATATAATTGTCTTTTGTGCGTCTGTTCTGAGTTTTTTGATTTGAGTTGCAGAAGTATCCCGAACAGATCAATTACTGCCTGATGTTCTGTTTTTCACAGATTCTGTCCTGTTTTGCCTTACCTTCACTTTGCAAATCAAGAGCTTGCTTTTTCTTTGCAAAAACCTTTTGGCAATCTTGAGAAACAGTATAACTTCAAGAATATCCTTATTTCCAGCAAGGTATAATTATTTTATTAAGGGTACTAACCTCGCTAATCAGATTATGATGAGTTATGTATGAAGGGAGTTTTCAAGTGTGCGAGGGAAGATGGTAAAAAGATTCAGGAGTGTCAAGCGCTCAAGCTTGGGGATGCCCCATGCACCCCCAAGAAATATTCAAGGAGACTCAAGCGTCTAAGCTTGGGGATGCCCCCGTGCATCCCCTTCTCCATCAACATTATCAGTTCGTCTTTCGTTTCGCTATATTTTTATCACTTCATGTGTTATGTGCTATGCTTGGAGCGTCTTGCTTTTAGTTTTCTTTTTAGTTTTTCATAACGAGTCGGAACTCAGCATTCCTTTATGTGGGATAGAAACACACTCCACCTCTACCTAGAACATAACATAGAATTTTCATGTGTATCCTTGCTCTGTGTGTTCTTTGTCTTTTAAATAGCTACTATCGTGCTTTGCTCTTAGTATTCATGCTTATCTTTTCAAAGAGCTTTTGTTTAGTTGGTTGCTTGAACTCTCTTTAATTATCATGCTCACCTTATTAAGAGAGTTTGCTTCCGTTGCATTGGTTAATGTGTCTATGATAAAGATGCTACTTGCATGATGGTGCTTAGTAGTTCAGGTTTTCTTATGGTTAATCTCAAATAGCTGGGGGGTTCCCAATGTGTTATTGGAGTACCAACTTGGTTTGTTTGCCTATGATGTGGTATGGTTTGGTAATATCTTCCTTCGAGAATTTATTTTGATTGACTTGCCGTATGCTCACGCATATTTAAGACTGTAAAGAAAGTCTGTCAAGCCTTGATGATCTTTTGTTTCTGAGTAGCGATATAACTACCATGCCTGATTCAATATTGCTTTGTCGCTCTGCATGATTATGACCGTCATTGCTCTCTTAGTTGGTCGCTCCCAGTCTTTTGCTAACCTCCACCTGTACTAAGCAAACTAACCATGCAATACATAGCTCATGGGAAAGTAGCCTAAAAACTATTGTGGTAAAGAATATGTTGCCTATGTATCTTATTTCTTATGAGTTGCTTGCTGAGCGGTAACCATGTTTCTGGGGACGCCATCAACTGTCACACTTTTGTTGAATATCATGTGAGTTGCTATGCATGTTCGTCTTGTCCGAAGTAAGGGTGATTTGCCGTGGGTTGAATTAATATGCATATTGTTAGAGAAGAACATTGGGCCGCCAACCAAAGCCATGCATCATGGTGCAAGTTTTAGCTTGGACCTTAATCCTCAATCTCTCATGAGAATATGCTTATGCATTAAAGAGGAGTCCATCATCTATTTTCTATGTTGTCTCGGTATGGATGTCCTCAAGTTGAGATCTATCAAAAACGAGAAATCAAATGCGATCTATCTCCTTGGACCTTTGTACAGGTGGCATAGAGGTACCCCTTTGTGACACTTGGTTGAAACATATGCAATGCAATGATAACCCATGGAAATCCGAGCTAATTAGGACGAGGTGCGAGCACTATTGGTATACGATGCATGAGGCTTGCAACTTATAGGATGTCTTATGCATGACACATATGAAGTACTACTACCGTTGACACAATTGCTTCCATGTTTTCAAAATAAAAAGCTCTAGCACATAACCATTCTGTTACCTTTATGTTGAAGCACCAACTACTGAGAGCTTGATTGTCATTCTGAGTGTAATGTGCATTGTCCCAAAGTAGCATTGTCTTTTGCATGATTGTGATATCGTTTATTCTGAAATGATTGTATCTAGTCATCACTTAAACCTTGAAGGTGCCCCTGCATTTATGTTGCATCACTAAAGGGGGCAAGATAGATATCACTTTATCATATTTGCACATCATGTTCATTGCAAATCTATTTGATGTTTCAGTTTCATATTGTAAAACTTTCAGTCATTTGTGATTTTCTCATGAGGCAACTTAATTACTTTAGAATCATTGTCTCAGTAAGCTTTTGTCATATGACTATGAAAAAGTCCTATATGGTTAATAGCATGTCACCTCAGAAATTATTCTTGTTATCATTTTCCTACTCGAGGACGAGTAGGAATTAAGCTTGGGGATGTTGATACGTCCAAAACGTATCTATAATTTCTGCTTGCTACATGCCACTTTTGGGTGATATTGCTATGATATTCATACACTTCCATACAATTTTGATCATATTTGGACTAACTTACTAATCCAGTGCACCCCAGTGCCAGTTTCTGTTTTCGGCTGTTTTTGTATTTCAGGTTTTCACGTTTCGAGAACTGCCCAGAAAAATCCAGAAAAATTATATAAAAAATCAGCGATCCGGAAACAACACTGCGTCCGAAGGGCAGCCTGGGGGGCCACCAGGGCTCCAGGCGCCCTGGCGGCGCGCCCCCCCTTGGGCCGCGCCGGGGGGGCGCCTGGGCCCCCCGAAACTCCCCCGGTGCCCTACTTTGGCATATATTTAAAGGGTCCTCCGTAACCCTCAGAACAGGAACTCTTTTCACGATCCCATCTCTGTTCCGCCGCCGCCGCCGCTTCCAAGATCGGGAGCACCAGGAGAACTCTTCCCGGCACCCTGCCGGAGGGGAGGATCACCACCGGGAGCTTCTCCACCACCATGGACGCCTCCCGGATGACTCGTGAGTAGTCTCCCTTGGACCATGAGTCCATGACCAGTAGCTATGTGATGTTCTCCTCCCGTTCTTGTGCTTCACTAATTAGTCCTCGTGAGCTGTCCTACATGATCGAGGCACCTATGTAATCCTTATGCTGTTGCTATGTTGAGTTTGCTGGGATCCGGTGGATTATGAGATTATGTTCAGATTGATCTTGAGTAATATATTTGATTCACCTCTTTTATATTTTAGTTCATAAGTAATTCTTGCATGTTCTCCGTTGTTATTTATTGCTTTGGCCGAGTAATAGGTAGTGACTCCAAGAGGGAACGTTATGCTCGATTGTGGGTTCATGCCCCTCGATGACTAGCTTGAGTGACAGAAACATGAGTCTAGGGGATGTGCTGTTGCCACAAGGGGGAAAACAACGGTGCTTGTGCCCGCGGGTGCAAGGATTGTTTACTTTACGCAAAGTTCTTTTAATGCAGTTGTCTGTTGCATTGAGTTTACACTATGGGTGGGACTCGCAACTTAATACCAGCGAGATGTTCTGGATAGATATCTCAAGGTGGATGATTAGTAGTAGATATTGATGGATTTCGGTCTACTTACTTTGGCGTACCGCCCATGCTTTGAACCTCAACCTTTCTTGCAATATAGTCAGCATTGGTTTGCGTTCGTGGTCCTGTCAATTGCCCAGCTGTAATTTGTTTACCTCACATAGCTGTTTTATCGTCTTTTGGGAGAGAGACATCACTAGTGAACATCATGAGACTCCGGTCCATATTACCATCATTGATCACACCCGCTATTTACTTTTCGCTATTTACTTACTATTGCAAAAACTATCTATCACTACTATCATTGCTTTTAATCCTTTGTGAACTACAAGGATGGAGGGATTGACAACCTCTCTGTACTCGTTGGGAGCAAAGTTATTTGTATCTGTGTGCAGGTCCACGTTGATTGCTACTAATCTGGCGCCGTAGCAATTGACACCTACTTGTTGAACCTAGGAGTCTCTGGGGATTCGATCCTTGGCATCTTTGCTAAGGGAAAACACTTCTACTTACTGCATCTTACACCTTCCACTTGGGGTAACCAACGAGGGGTTCGAGGCCCATCAAGGAGTATTTTCTGGCGCCGTTGCCGGGGACTCCACTCTTCAGGATAGGGGAGTTGCATGCTATCTTTTACCTTTGCCTTTTAGTCTTGTTAGTTTACCTTTCATTTTTGCTTTAGTTCCTTTTATCGAAAATCACAAAAAAAAAATTACCTTCCTATTAGTAGTCCTATCTGTTTAGCTAAACATGTTAGGATTTGGTGCTTTGAGGGAATCAGAAGTTCTAGATTTCCATCAAAGGGACGGAGAAAATATGAAGAAGGCATGGGACAGAATTTCTGATGCACATAGAAGAATTATGCCTTGGATACCTATAAAAATTGTGCTTAGAAATTTTTACCATGGTCTTTTTAAATGGTGTAAACACTCCCTTGACATTATAGCTGAGGGAGATTTCCTAGAGTGCGATGAAGCTAGAGCTCTTGAAATTATACATGGTCTATCTAGTTACTTTGTTTATGATCATAACTTTGATACTGTCATAGATAGACTTGCTGCTATTGAGAAAAGAATGGATGCTCTCGACTTGATGAAGGTAGAGAAACCTAAACCCAATAAGAAAGACATTTTGGAAATAGACAATGATTGGGAACCTTTTGTTAGGATTAGCATCTCTAATCAAGACTTCCTTGCTTATTGTGATATTGGATCTATGGTTTCTACTATGACAAAAATTGTTCATGATTCTTTAAAATTTAACATGGATAGATTACCATCTTATCATGAAAATACTAATGGAGATATTTCTGAAATCCAGGGAAAAATAAAAGACGTGCCAGTAAAATTCCTTAAAGGGATTGCAATGATTGATTTCTTCATCATGGAGCCAAACCAAGGAAATATAGTGCTTGGAAGGGACTTCCTCCAAGCAGTTAAAGGCTTCATCGATATAGGTAAGGGACAAATCCGCTTACGCGGGAAAGCAAAAGGTGTGTACCCCTTTCCTAGAAGGAACAAGAATGAACTTGTTGAGGAACCATTTGAAGCAATTTATAACTCTGATTATTATGATGGTTATTGATTCCTCTATGCATTATGCCTAGCTTAAAGGCATAAAAGAAAGCGCTTTTGGGAGGCAGCCCACATGAATAAAAATTTTGCTTTTGTTGTGTCTTGATGTTGTTTACTGCTGTAGCATCATCATTGTATCTTTGCTTTTCATATTTGTGCCAAGTATAGCCTCTGATTGCTAGAAAGTTCAAAAGTTGTGAGGTGCTGTCCAGGAAACAGATTCTGTCCTTGGATAGAAAAATTCGTATAAAATCACCAGATCATCTTTTTGGTCTGAATTGTTTCGACAGCGTTCTCTATATAATTGTCTTTCGTGCGTCTATTCTGAGTTTTTTGATTTGAGTTGCAGAAGTATCCCGAACAGATCAATTACTACCTGCTGTTCTGTTTTTCACAGATTCTGTCCTGTTTTGCCTTACCTTCACTTTGCAAATCAAGAGCTTGCTTTTTCTTTGCAAAAACCTGGCAATCTTGAGAAACAGTAGAACTTCAAGAATATCCTTATTTCTAGCAAGGTATAATTATTTTATTAAGGGTACTAACCTCGCCAATCAGATTATGATGAGTTATGTATGAAGGGAGTTTTCAAGTGTGCGAGGGAAGATGATAAAAAGATTCAGGAGTGTCAAGCGCTCAAGCTTGGGGATGCCCCCATGCACCCCCAAGAAATATTCAAGGAGACTCAAGCGTCTAAGCTTGGGGATGCCCCCGTGCATCCCCTTCTCCATCAACATTATCAGTTCGTCTTTCGTTTCGCTATATTTTTATCACTTCATATGTTATGTGCTATGCTTGGAGCGTCTTGCTTTTAGTTTTCTTTTTAGTTTTTCATAACGAGTCGGAACTCAGCATTCCTTTATGTGGGAGATAAACACGCTCCACCTCTACCTAGAACATAACATAGAATTTTCATGTCTATCCTTGCTCTGTGTGTTCTTTGTCTTTTAAATAGCTACTATCGTGCTTTGCTCTTAGTATTCATGCTTATCTTTTCAAAGAGCTTTTGTTTAGTTGGTTGCTTGAACTCTCTTTAATTATCATGCTCACCTTATTAAGAGAGTTTGCTTCCGTTGCATTGGTTAATGTGTCTATGATAAAGATGCTACTTGCATGATGGTGCTTAGTAGTTCAGGTTTTCTTATGGTTAATCTCAAATAGCTGGGGGGTTCCCAATGTGTTATTGGAGTACCAACTTGGTTTGTTTGCCTATGATGTGGTATGGTTTGGTAATATCTTCCTTCGAGAATTTATTTTGATTGACTTGGCGTATGCTCACGCATATTTAAGACTGTAAAGAAAGTCTGTCAAGCCTTGATGATCTTTTGTTTCTGAGTAGCGATATAACTACCATGCCTGATTCAATATTGCTTTGTTGCTCTACATGATTATGACCGTCATTGCTCTCTTAGTTGGTCGCTCCCAGTCTTTTGCTAACCTCCACCTGTACTAAGCAAACTAACCATGCAATACATAGCTCATGGGAAAGTAGCCTAAAAACTATTGTGGTAAAGAATATGTTGCCTATGTATCTTATTTCTTATGAGTTGCTTGCTGAGCGGTAACCATGTTTCTGGGGACGCCATCAACTGTCACACTTTTGTTGAATATCATGTGAGTTGCTATGCATGTTCGTCTTGTCCGAAGTAAGGGTGATTTGCCGTGGGTTGAATTAATATGCATATTGTTAGAGAAGAACATTGGGCCGCCAACCAAAGCCATGCATCATGGTGCAAGTTTTAGCTTGGACCTTAATCCTCAATCTCTCATGAGAATATGCTTATGCATTAAAGAGGAGTCCATCATCTATTTTCTATGTTGTCTCGGTATGGATGTCCTCAAGTTGAGATCTATCAAAAACGAGAAATCAAATGCGATCTATCTCCTTGGACCTTTGTACAGGTGGCATAGAGGTACCCCTTTGTGACACTTGGTTGAAACATATGCAATGCAATGATAACCCATGGAAATCCGAGCTAATTAGGACGAGGTGCGAGCACTATTGGTATACGATGCATGAGGCTTGCAACTTATAGGATGTCTTATGCATGACACATATGAAGTACTACTACCGTTGACACAATTGCTTCCATGTTTTCAAAATAAAAAGCTCTAGCACATAACCATTCTGTTACCTTTATGTTGAAGCACCAACTACTGAGAGCATGATTGTCATTCTGAGTGTAATGTGCATTGTCCCAAAGTAGCATTGTCTTTTGCATGATTGTGATATCGTTTATTCTGAAATGATTGTATCTAGTCATCACTTAAACCTTGAAGGTGCCCCTGCATTTATGTTGCATCACTAAAGGGGGCAAGCTAGATATCACTTTATCATATTTGCACATCATGTTCATTGCAAATCTATTTGATGTTTCAGTTTCATATTGTAAAACTTTCAGTCATTTGTGATTTTCTCATGAGGCAACTTAATTACTTTAGAATCATTGTCTCAGTAAGCTTTTGTCATATGACTATGAAAAAGTCCTATATGGTTAATAGCATGTCACCTCAGAAATTATTCTTGTTATCATTTTCCTACTCGAGGACGAGTAGGAATTAAGCTTGGGGATGTTGATACGTCCAAAACGTATCTATAATTTCTGCTTGCTCCATGCCACTTTTGGGTGATATTGCTATGATATTCATACACTTCCATACAATTTTGATCATATTTGGACTAACTTACTAATCCAGTGCACCCCAGTGCCAGTTTCTGTTTTCGGCTGTTTTTGTATTTCAGGTTTTCACGTTTCGAGAACTGCCCAGAAAAATCCAGAAAAATTATATAAAAAATCAGCGATCCGGAAACAACACTGCGTCTGAAGGGCAGCCTGGGGGGCCACCAGGGCTCCAGGCGCCCTGGCGGCGCCCCCCCCCCCCCCTTGGGCCGCGCCGGGGGGCGCCTGGGCCCCCCGAAACTCCCCTGGTGCCCTACTTTGGCATATATTTAAAGGGTCCTCCGTAACCCTCAGAACAGGAACTCTTTTCGCGATCCCATCTCTGTTCCGCCGCCGCCGCCGCTTCCAAGATCGGGAGCACCAGGAGAACTCTTCCCAGCACCCTGCCGGAGGGGAGGATCACCACCGGGAGCTTCTCCACCACCATGGACGCCTCCCGGATGACTCGTGAGTAGTCTCCCTTGGACCATGAGTCCATGACCAATAGCTATGTGATGTTCTCCTCCCGTTCTTGTGCTTCACTAATTAGTCCTCGTGAGCTGCCCTACATGATCGAGGCACCTATGTAATCCTTATGATGTTGCTATGTTGAGTTTGCTGGGATCCGATGGATTATGAGATTATGTTCAGATTGATCTTGAGTAATATATTTGATTCACCTCTTTTATATTTTAGTTCATAAGTAATTCTTGCATGTTCTCCGTTGTTATTTATTGCTTTGGCCGAGTAATAGTTAGTGACTCCAAGAGGGAACGTTATGCTCGATTGTGGGTTCATGCCCCTCGATGACTAGCTTGAGTGACAGAAACATGAGTCTAGGGGATGTGCTGTTGCCACAAGGGGGAAAACAACGGTGCTTGTGCCCGCGGGTGCAAGGATTGTTTACTTTACGCAAAGTTCTTTTAATGCAGTTGTCTGTTGCATTGAGTTTACACTATGGGTGGGACTCGCAACTTAATACCAGCGAGATGTTCTGGATAGATATCTCAAGGTGGATGATTAGTAGTAGATATTGATGGATTTCGGTCTACTTACTTTGGTGTACCGCCCATGCTTTGAACCTCAACCTTTCTTGCAATATAGTCAGCATTGGTTTGCGTCTGTGGTCCTGTCAATTGCCCAGCTATAATTTGTTTACCTCACATAGCTGTTTTATCGTCTTTTGGGAGAGAGACATCACTAGTGAACATCATGAGACTCCGGTCCATATTACCATCATTGATCACACCCGCTATTTACTTTTCGCTATTTACTTACTATTGCAAAAACTATCTATCACTCATTGCTTTTAATCCTTTGTGAACTACAAGGCCGGAGGGATTGACAACCTCTCTGTACTCGTTGGGAGCAAAGTTATTTGTATCTGTGTGCAGGTCCACGTTGATTGCTACTAATCTGGCGCCGTAGCAATTGACACCTACTTGTTGAACCTAGGAGTCTCTGGGGATTCGATCCTTGGCATCTTTGCTAAGGGAAAACACTTCTACTTACTGCATCTTACACCTTCCACTTGGGGTAACCAACGAGGGGTTCGAGGCCCATCAAGGAATATTTTCTGGCGCCATTGCTGGGGACTCCACTCTTCAGGATAGGGGAGTTGCATGCTATCTTTTACCTTTGTTTTTTAGTCTTGTTAGTTTACCTTTCATTTTTGCTTTAGTTCCTTTTATCGAAAATCACAAAAAAAAATACCTTCCTATTAGTAGTCCTATCTGTTTAGCTAAACATGTTAGGATTTGGTGCTTTGAGGGAATCATAAGTTCTAGATTTCCATCAAAGGGATGGAGAAAATATGAAGAAGGCATGGGACAGAATTTCTGATGCACATAGAAGAATTATGCCTTGGATACCTATAAAAATTGTGCTTAGAAATTTTTACCATGGTCTTTTTAAATGGTGTAAACACTCCCTTGACATTATAGCTGAGGGAGATTTCCTAGAGTGTGATGAAGCTAGAGCTCTTGAAATTATACATGGTCTATCTAGTTACTTTGTTTATGATCATAACTTTGATACTGTCATAGATAGACTTGCTGCTATTGAGAAAAGAATGGATGCTCTAGACTTGATGAAGGTAGAGAAACCTAAACCCAATAAGAAAGACATTTTGGAAATAGACAATGATTGGGAACCTTTTGTTAGGATTAGCATCTCTAATCAAGACTTCCTTGCTTATTGTGATATTGGATCTATGGTTTCTACTATGCCAAAAATTGTTCATGATTCTTTAAAATTTAACATGGATAGATTACCATCTTATCATGAACATACTAATGGAGATATTTCTGAAATACAGGGAAAAATAAAAGACGTGCCAGTAAAAATTCCTTAAAGGGATTGTAATGATTGATTTCTTCATCATGGAGCCAAACCAAGGAAATATAGTGCTTGGAAGGGACTTCCTCCGAGCAGTTAAAGGCTTCATCGATATAGGTAAGGGAAAAATCAGCTTACGCGGGAAAGCAAAAGGTGTGTACCCCTTTCCTAGAAGGAACAAGAATGAACTTGTTGAGGAACCATTTGAAGCAATTTATAACTCTGATTATTATGATGGTTATTGATTCCTCTATGCATTATGCCTAGCGTAAAGGCATAAAAGAAAGCGCTTTTGGGAGGCAGCCCACATGAATAAAAATTTTGCTTTTGTTGTGTCTTGATGTTGTTTACTGCTGTAGCATCATCATTGTATCTTTGCTTTTCATATTTGTGCCAAGTATAGCCTCTGATTGCTAGAAAGTTCAAAAGTTGTGAGGTGTTGTCCAGGAAACAGATTCTGTCCTTGGATAGAAAAATTCTTATAAAATCACCAGATCATCTTTTTGGTCTGAATTTTTTCGACAGCGTTCTCTATATAATTTTATTTCGTGCGTCTGTTCTGAGTTTTTTGATTTGAGTTGCAGAAGTATCCCGAACAGATCAATTACTGCCTGCTGTTCTGTTTTTCACAGATTCTGTCCTGTTTTGCCTTACCTTCACTTTGCAAATCAAGAGCTTGCTTTTTCTTTGCAAAAACCTTTTGGCAATCTTGAGAAACAGTAGAACTTCAAGAATATCCTTATTTTCAGCAAGGTATAATTATTTTATTAAGGGTACTAACCTCGCTAATCAGATTATGATGAGTTATGTATGAAGGGAGTTTTCAATTGTGCGAGGGAAGATGATAAAAAGATTCAGGAGTGTCAAGCGCTCAAGCTTGGGGATGCCCCCATGCACCCCCAAGAAATATTCAAGGAGACTCAAGCGTCTAAGCTTGGGGATGCCCCCGTGCACCCCCTTCTCCATCAACATTATCAGTTCGTCTTTCGTTTCGCTATATTTTTATCACTTCATGTGTTATGTGCTATGCTTGGAGCGTCTTGCTTTTAGTTTTCTTTTTAGTTTTTCATAACGAGTCGGAACTCAGCATTCCTTTATGTGGGAGAGAAACACGCTCCACCTCTACCTAGAACATAACATAGAATTTTCATGTCTATCCTTGCTGTGTGTGTTCTTTGTCTTTTAAATAGCTACTATCGTGCTTTGCTCTTTGTATTCATGCTTATCTTTTCAAAGAGCTTTTGTTTAGTTGGTTGCTTGAACTCTCTTTAATTATCATGCTCACCTTATTAAGAGAGTTTGCTTCCGTTGCATTGGTTAATGTGTCTATGATAAAGATGCTACTTGCATGATGGTGCTTAGTAGTTCAGGTTTTCTTATGGTTAATCTCAAATAGCTGGGGGGTTCCCAATGTGTTATTGGAGTACCAACTTGGTTTGTTTGCCTATGATGTGGTATGGTTTGGTAATATCTTCCTTCGAGAATTTATTTTGATGGACTTGGCGTATGCTCACGCATATTTAAGACTGTAAAGAAAGTCTATCAAGCCTTGATGATCTTTTGTTTCTGAGTAGCGATATAACTACCATGCCTGATTCAATATTGCTTTGTCGCTCTACATGATTATGACCGTCATTGCTCTCTTAGTTGGTCGCTCCCAGTCTTTTGCTAACCTCCACCTGTACTAAGCAAACTAACCATGCAATACATAGCTCATGGGAAAGTAGCCTAAAAACTATTGTGGTAAAGAATATGTTGCCTATGTATCTTATTTCTTATGAGTTGCTTCCTGAGTGGTAACCATGTTTCTGGGGACGCCATCAACTGTCACACTTTTGTTGAATATCATGTGAGTTGCTATGCATGTTCGTCTTGTCCGAAGTAAGGGTGATTTGCCGTGGGTTGAATTAATATGCATATTGTTAGAGAAGAACATTGGGCCGCCAACCAAAGCCATGCATCATGGTGGAAGTTTTAGCTTGGACCTTAATCCTCAATCTCTCATGAGAATATGCTTATGCATTAAAGAGGAGTCCATCATCTATTTTCTATGTTGTCCCGGTATGGATGTCCTCAAGTTGAGATCTATCAAAAACGAGAAATCAAATGCGATCTATCTCCTTGGACCTTTGTACAGGTGGCATAGAGGTACCCCTTTGTGACACTTGGTTGAAACATATGCAATGCAATGATAACCCATGGAAATCCGAGCTAATTAGGACGAGGTGAGAGCACTATTGGTATACGATGCATGAGGCTTGCAACTTATAGGATGTCTTATGCATGACACATATGAAGTACTACTACCGTTGACACAATTGCTTCCATGTTTTCAAAATAAAAAGCTCTAGCACATAACCATTATGTTACCTTTATGTTGAAGCACCAACTACTGAGAGCATGATTGTCATTCTGAGTGTAATGTGCATTGTCCCAAAGTAGCATTGTCTTTTGCATGATTGTGATATCGTTTATTCTGAAATGATTGTATCTAGTCATCACTTAAACCTTGAAGGTGCCCCTGCATTTATGTTGCATCACTAAAGGGGGTAAGCTAGATATCACTTTATCATATTTGCACATCATGTTCATTGCAAATCTATTTGATGTTTCAGTTTTATATTGTAAAACTTTCAGTCATTTGTGATTTTCTCATGAGGCAACTTAATTACTTTAGAATCATTGTCTCAGTAAGCTTTTGTCATATGACTATGAAAAAGTCCTATATGGTTAATAGCATGTCACCTCAGAAATTATTCTTGTTATCATTTTCCTACTCGAGGACGAGCAGGAATTAAGCTTGGGGATGTTGATACGTCCAAAACGTATCTATAATTTCTGGTTGCTCCATGCAACTTTTGGGTGATATTGCTATGATATTCATACACTTCCATACAATTTTGATCATATTTGGACTAACTTACTAATCCAGTGCACCCCAGTGCCAGTTTCTGTTTTCGGCTGTTTTTGTATTTCAGGTTTTCACGTTTCGAGAACTGCCCAGAAAAATCCAGAAAAATTATATAAAAAATCAGTGATCCGGAAACAACACTGCGTCCGAAGGGCAGCCTGGGGGGGCCACCAGGGCTCCAGACGCCCTGGTGGCGCGCCCCCCCTTGGGCCGCGCCGCGGGGGCGCCTGGGCCCCCCGAAACTCCCCCGGTGTCCTACTTTGGCATATATTTAAAGGGTCCTCCGTAACCCTCAGAACAGGAACTCTTTTCACGATCCCATCTCTGTTCCGCCGCCGCCGCCGCTTCCAAGATCGGGAGCACCAGGAGAACTCTTCCCGGCACCCTGCCGGAGGGGAGGATCACCACCGGGAGCTTCTCCACCACCATGGACGCCTCCCGGATGACTCGTGAGTAGTCTCCCTTGGACCATGAGGCCATGACCAGTAGCTATGTGATGTTCTCCTCCCGTTCTTGTGCTTCACTAATTAGTCCTCGTGAGCTGCCCTACATGATCGAGGCACCTATGTAATCCTTATGCTGTTGCTTGTTAAGTTTGCTGGGATCCGATGGATTATGAGATTATGTTCAGATTGATCTTGAGTAATATATTTGATTCACCTCTTTTATATTTTAGTTCATAAGTAATTCTTGCATGTTCTCCGTTGTTATTTATTGCTTTGGCCGAGTAATAGGTAGTGACTCCAAGAGGGAACGTTATGCTCGATTGTGGGTTCATGCCCCTCGATGACTAGCTTGAGTGACAGAAACATGAGTCTAGGGGATGTGATATTGCCACAAGGGGGAAAACAACGGTGCTTGTGCCCGCGGGTGCAAGGATTGTTTACTTTACGCAAAGTTCTTTTAATGCAGTTGTCTGTTGCATTGAGTTTACACTATGGGTGGGACTCGCAACTTAATACCAGCGAGATGTTCTGGATAGATATCTCAAGGTGGATGATTAGTAGTAGATATTGATGGATTTCGGTCTACTTACTTTGGCGTACCGCCCATGCTTTGAACCTCAACCTTTCTTGCAATATAGTCAGCATTGGTTTGCGTTCGTGGTCCTGTCAATTGCCCAGCTGTAATTTGTTTACCTCACATAGCTGTTTTATCGTCTTTTGGGAGAGAGACATCACTAGTGAACATCATGAGACTCCGGTCCATATTACCATCATTGATCACACCCGCTATTTACTTTTCGCTATTTACTTACTATTGCAAAAATTATCTATCACTATTATCATTGCTTTTAATCCTTTGTGAACTACAAGGCCGGAGGGATTGACAACCTCTCTGTACTCGTTGGGAGCAAAGTTATTTGTATCTGTGTGCAGGTCCACATTGATTGCTACTAATCTGGCGCCGTAGCAATTGACACCTACTTGTTGAACCTAGGAGTCTCTGGGGATTCGATCCTTGGCATCTTTGCTATGGGAAAACACTTCTACTTACTGCATCTTACACCTTCCACTTGGGGTAACCAACGAGGGGTTCGAGGCCCATCAGATATCTTTGCAATCTACCATCAGGAATTATTCCAAATACTTCTTATCTCTTGAAAATGGGTAATCATTTATGTGGTAGAAATTATTGATCATCTTTACCTTGGTTTTTGCTTTCATTTGTCTTATTTCTTGCCAAGATTGTGTCAACTCCCATTGCCTTCCGTGCCACTTGTGGACATTGTTGTTTTCTTGATCGTGTCTAGTGTTTTCGAGATATAGTGAAAGTGGAGATCCCATATTGTGCATTTTGTATTCAAATGCAAATTCCCTATAATGCACAACTCTTGGGGGAGCTATCCTATTTTCTATGAAACACTCATCTTGTGATCCATTTCAAGTGTGTGTTGGTGGAAGGCAAGCCGTTTCTTTTTGGTACTTTGTGCCATCATGAAACTTTATAGAGGGCTTGGTTTGTTTGGAACCATCCTCTCTTTTGGGAGTTCGATATCTTTCTTTTTGAGTGTGTCAATGGATATCTCATTCCTTGATGTATCTTTTATTGATATCTTCCAAGTGATGATTTCTCTATTTGGTATCCTATTTTCACTTGGTATTTATTTTTCATTTGGTATGTTTCCTGAAACCCTTGAGCAAGCATACTTACTTCATGTGGTTTCTTTGGCATGCTTTCTTTCTTTGACCCAATATATAGGGGAAACTCCATCTAGTCTCAATTTGGATGAGATGTGCATGAAATTGATTTTCATATACATACATACATACATACATACATACATATATATATATATATATATATATATATATATATATATATATATATATATGCACATATGTATGTGGAGTTTGTCCTATGTATTGGTGTTTCTAACTCTTTGGTCCCAATGAGTTTGGGTACCATTTTGTTTGTGTGGTTGTTCTAGGAACAATTGGAGATGCATTGGATGCCCGGCTCACTCACAAGGAAGGTGTTGTCACCATGTGATTATTGGAGTCTAGCTATGATGATCAATGAACTACTATCTACCTTCATTTGGTATCTTCTACATCATTCCAACGCTATCTCGGTAACAAGTATCATCATCTACTTCATGCACACATTTATTGCATCAACCTTATGTAGGTTGTATCATGACATGTAATTCATTCTTTCTTGTGATACTTGTTTCCTTTCTCAAAGCATCCCAACAATGATCTCTTGTTGCTAGCTGTGATGTCTTTGATGCTCGTGTGGTTGGAACTCATTTATATACAATAAGACCATATCTAGCCATGTGATATGCCTTCAAGCAAATATCTTATTGGTATGTTTATGACTTTCTTGTGGATATCTTATTCTTCCCTTTTTTTTCAACAATTTCGTGTGTACATCCTTCTTTGTGGATTGATATCATCATGATCTTCATCTACCTAGAATCTTATACACTTGAGAGAAGTTGCATATCTAATTGATATCCCCTTCTTTCACGTCCACCTTTTCTTTCCTGTATTATTTCTTTTGTGGCTCCGTGAAGGTGTGTGTCTTGAGTGCGGCTCTTATATCGTTGCATCTTGATGCACTATTTTGTGGTGAAGATCATTTTCCTCATGCTTGTCTTGACAAAGCTTGCCATTTAATCGGTATCCCTCGTCTTGATGAGGCCTTCATTTTCTATCTTCACCATGGGTTGCCACAAGCTTGGTTAATATTTCTCTTTTTAGTGAGCTTGTGAATCCATTTGCTTGGTGTGTGTGAGAAGGACATGTCATGCACCTTGTATCTCAACTATTAAAGACTATGTTGATGCTTAATGCTCATCCTTATATTAGTCTTCTCAAGTGCTTTAACATGACTCACACACATCTTTTTGGTTGAACCTATTTTCAAGTTGCCTCTTTTATATGTTGCTCAACCATTTGTTTGTTGCAACTGCTAGGCTTTGTTTCCTACATGCTCACTTGCACTTGTTGTGAGTTTCTATTGATTTTGGGGGATTGATGATCCTATTTTGTGCACTTGGTATCCTAATGCTAATATTCTAAGGAGTGCACAAATCATGGGGAGCTTCACTAGTGTCTTTTAGAACGCTCTGTTGGTCTCTTGCACTTGTCGTGAGGTTCTATTGATCTTGGGGGAGTGACGATCCTATTTTGTGCTCGTTGTATCCAATTGCAAAATTAAATTATGCACAAAACAAGGGGAGCTTCTCTAGTTTCTCAAGAACACTCCTTTGCTCATATCATAGTATCTTTTATTCATGTGGCACGTAGGATCATTAGTCTAGTTGGTTCAATTGGTATCTTTTCATAGCTTGCTTCAATTGGTATCCTTTGATTGCTTGAGTGCTTGTTTATCTCTTTGTTATGCCTTTGTGGCATATCATTCTTTTGGCAATCTTTGGGCCTCAATATAGTTTGTCTTCCTCCAAGTATTTACCATTGGATATGTGTATGGAATTCCACTCTCTTGTTGAGAAATACACAATTTATGGAGGAACACAAGTTATATTGGCCTTCTAAGCCTTTCGCCCATTTTGGTAATCAATGTCAATGGGGGAGAAGTTTCAGAGAGTTTTGTGGAGAAGTTTAGAGAGTCATCTAGTCATCTCCTCTTGCTTTGGTTTTGTTCCTAAGCTCTTGCATCTCATGCGCATACATTATTGTTGCATGGTATGGTGATGCATAATTCCTTATATAAACTCTCTTGAAAGTGATTGTCATCAATTACCAAAATGGGGGAGATTGAAAGAACATGATGTGCCCCCATGTTTGGTTTTGGTAATTGATGACAATCTCTATGGATTAATGGTTGCCTTGAGTTATATTTGAAGGGTTTGTCCATAGGCTTTTCTTGGAGTCCATGTGTTGGTTTCAAGGAGAGTTTGTGATGACTAAGGTGCTATTAAGGAATTATCCAAAGATTGGTCTTGTGAGTGTTGATCTTATTGCAAGCATGTCTTGAAGAAGAAGAGTGTGTTATCATTCATGTTTACCTTCAAGACATCATCCAAATGAAGAGAGTTGGAAAGATTCAAGGTTGATCAAGACTAAGTCAAAGAGTGAATCAAGTTGATCAACACACAAAGCATAGAAGATGTACCGAGAGGGATCAAGCGATCACATAGTATGGTAAGCATTGTCAATCACGCTTTGTGTACTAACCCATGGTCTTTGTGAGAGTTCTATGTGGGGTTAGGTTATCTACCATGGGCTTGCGTCAAGAGGTAGATCACATACAACCCATGGAGGATGACATCAAATCAAGGTTGTGGTGTGCATCACGAAGAGATCAAGTGCTTGAAGCTTTCCGTTCATTGTGGTGACAATGAACTTGTGAAGATTTGCCGAAGAGTGGCTCACCCATAGTGGAGTATGGGGGAGCAATCTACTAGTCTTCACCGGGCCAACGAAATCAAGAAAGGTGGTCCAACTTGAGGAAGTCAAGATCGTCTACATCTAGCTCAAGTGGACTTTGTGCAAGGCAAAGGTTTGCCCTTGATAGGTTCTCTATTTTACCGGTCTTATGGTGGTAGTTTGGAGACCGGGTTATAGGATTGTTTGTCGTACTATCAAGGGGGGCTCTCAAGTGGGTAGCTTGATCGTATCGTTCGTAGAGAGCTCAAACCATTGCATGCTTGCATCATATTTCTTGGTTCTTGTTTGGTTTTCTTCTTGTGAGATTTGGAGCTTATGGTCATCTTCTTGACAAGCTTGAGTTCATCGAAAACGGAGTTCACATGCTTCTTCTATTGCATTTTTGGTGTTGGAGGTTCTACAGGTCTCTTTTGAGGAAGGGTTCTCTCCATTTTCTTATGGGCCTTTTCTCATTTTCTTCTTATTATTATTTCTATCAAGATTGTGTTAGGCCATGTCGTTAGCTTTCCAACAAACTTGGTTTCGTTGAATTTGGTATCTGTTTGCAAAAGTTGTGTCGGTTTTGGTGTCCTCAAAAAGGCTGTAGCGGTACTACCGCAAATGGGAGCAGTACTACCGCTTGGAGCGGATGTAATTTTTTACTTCTGTGGTTTACTTTCGCTTCGGACCAAAAACTCGTCATAAGTCCAGCGATGGTAGGCACGGATGTAATTATTTAGTACCGCTCGCAAGCAGTAGTACCGCTACCCTTAGCAGTAGTACCGCTACCCCTAGCGGTAGTACCGTGAGGCCAAGCGGTAGTACCGCTCTGACGGTTCTTCTGGCCTTTTTGCCTCCTCGTTGTTGTGTTTCAAAGGGCTACTACCGCCCTAGCGGTAGTACCGCTCCTTTGAGCGGTAGTACCGCTCGGTGCGGGCTGTGAGCATAACAGTTGGTTTTTTTCCCACCTATAAAAGAGGGTCTTCTTCCCCAATGAACCTAATCCTTTGAGCTCGTGTTCTTCCCCCATTGTTTACCTTCTTCAAGTTTGCTATCTCTCAATCCCTCCATGGATTCTTGCTAGTTTTGGCGGCGAAAGAGAGAGGAGATCTAGATCCACATTTCCACCAATCACTTTCTCCTCTCTGTGAGGGGATCCCTTTGGATCTAAGTTCTTGGAGTTCTTCGTGTTCTCTTCTATGTTCTTCTTCTCATTTTCCTCCCTAGCATTAGTTGCTTTGGTGGGATTTGGGAGAGAAGGACTTGGGCACTCCGTGTGCCCTTGCCATTGCATTTGGTGCATCGGTTTGAGTTATCCACGGTGATACGCGGAAGTTACTAGTTGAGAAGCTTATTACTCTTGGGTGCTTGGTACCCTTGAGCTTGTTCCTCTTGGTTGCTTGGGCACCCTAGATGGTTGAGGTCACCTCAGAGCCATATTCCATTGTGGTGAAGCTTCGTGGTGTCGTTGAGGAGACAGCCCCAACCTTTGTGGTGTTCGGAGCTCAATCATTGTGGTGTAAAGCTCCGGGAAAGCGTCAGGGTCTCCAATTAGGTTGTGGAGATCGCCCCGAGAAATTTGACGGGTTCCGATGACCGCCCCCAAGGGTTGCCAAAGTGTACGGGTTCGGTGACCGCCCCCAAGGGTTGCCATTTGTACGGGTTCGGTGACCGCCCTCAAGGGTCCCTTAGTGGAATCACGGCATCTTGCATTGTGCGAGGGTGTGAGGAGATTACGGTGGCCCTAGTGGCTTCTTGGGGAGCATTGTGCCTCCACACCGCTCCAAACGGAGTTTAGCATCCGCAAGGGTGTGAACTTCGGGATACATCGTCGTCTCCGCGTGCCTCGGTTATCTCTTACCCGAGCCCTTTACTTATGCACTATACTTTGTGATAGCCATATTGTTTCTTGTAATATATCTTGCTATCACCTAGTTGTTTATCTTGCTTAGCATAAGTTGTTGGTGCACATAGGTGAGGCTAGTTGTTGTAGGTTTTGTGCTTGACAAATTAACCGCTAGGTTTATTCCGCATTTGTTCAAGCCTAAACCGTAACTCTTTTAAAGCGCCTATTCAC
>LR738710.1:766371760-766410463 GCA_902687465.1 Secale cereale
CCCCCCCCGCCCTCTAGGCGAAATCCACGATCTTTCACCACTCTTCGGCACATCTTCACAAGTCCATTGCCTCCACAATGGACGGCAAGATTCGAGCCATTGATCTCTTCATGACGCACCACTTGAACTTACAAACTGCAACCTTGATGACGATCACCACTTGATGCCATCCTCCATGGGTTGTATGAGATCTTCCTCTTGACGCATGCCCGTGGAAACAAACATAACCCCACACAAGACTACACGTAAACCATTGGTTAGTACACAAAGCATAATGGACAATGCTTACCATACCATGGGATCATTTGATCTCTCTCGGTACATCTGGTACACTTTGTGTGTTGATCAACTTGGTTCACTCTTTGACTTAGTCTCGATCAACCTCTCACTTGACCAACCTTTAGACAATTCCTTGTATGGCACCTTGGTCATCACATACTATCCTTGAAACCAATAAATGAACTTCAAGAAAAACCTATGGACAGACCCATCAAATATAACTCAAGGCAACCATTAGTCCATAGAGATTGTCATTAATTACCAAAACAAAACATGAGGCACCGCATGTTCTTTCACTCTACCTCCCGTTGACGCCTACGTCGGTTTGCCTCATCTCATGTGGCCTTAGGGCCATGGAGGCACGGTGGATCCGACCCTTGCCAACGGGAGGGCTCTGTCTTTTGTTGTTTTCTTGAGTTTTGTTAGGGTTTGTCTCTTGCAAAGAGAGACGAGGTGGTGGTGGCTCTATGAAAATGAAGATGGAATAAGGTTCTTCCCGCCTAGCCTCATCCCAGCGATACTTTTAGCGACATTGGAGGGCGTGTCTCCAGTGGATCTCACAGGATTCGATCAACGTTTGTCTTCGGTGGATCTACGTGGATCTGGTCTTGTCTCGTGTGTGTCCATGTGTATACATGTTGGATTCTTTCGATCTGCGTTTCTCTTCATCATCGGTGGTTGTTGTTAGGGTGTGCTGGTCTTGTAGGGCCTTAGCACGACGACTTTCTGATTGTCTACTACAACAAGCTTTGACTGGCTCTTGTGATACAACAAAGTTTCTCTTGCAAAAATATATCAAAAGCAACCAACCGTTGAAGGTTAGGGTGAGGTGGCTATTTATAACAGGAGCAATTCCAAGGTGTGAAATGATCAATAGGGGCTTGCGCCACTCAATGGTCAATCAACACGGGTCCAATGGTCGGATTTCAAACTCAACTTTACTTGGCGAATAAATAAAGCCGACTCAACTGCTGCTGATTTTCTCTCACAGACTAGAAGAACTAGTCTTTGACTTTGAAGGAAAAATGCGACACACAATGAGATTTATCTCAACTTCACTAGGAGATAGATTAATGATTGAGCATTCAAAAGACCTAAATCTCGACTAACATGAACCGCCTTAATAGTACAGTTTTCCCTATGATTCAAGGATAGAAAATGAAATTATAAAAGGAACTATGTCTTCTTCAGCGTCTTCATTTCTCTCACAGTAGTCAATTGTTCCACAAATACCATTCTGAACCTATTGCTCTCAACAACAATTTTTAGGGGTCATCTCCTACACGCAATCTCCTTGATAGTATACTCCTCAATAGCTCAGCAATCTACTCTGCAGCGCAGATAATATCCGCTTAAGTTTGAGCAAACTTCTCAATGATGCCAGGAATCATATTACTCCGTGTTCACTAGAAAACACATTAGCCCCTTAGCTGTTTTGTCCAACAATCTCCAAAACACTCAAGGGGCACTGGATTGCACCTAGAAATTCACATATACTTCTACCTATTTCATTCTTCTTTTTTGCTACTTTATGAAGTCAACCATCTATAAATAATACAACAATCGTGATAAAATATTGTAAGGTAATTGTTAATCACGTATCAAAAGGTCCACCACAAGAATTACATGACAATCAAAATCATATATGTGATCTATTAAACTAAGGCATGGTGAGAGATATGCTAGATAGCTAATACTACAAACCCATAGTCAAGGAGGTGAATTCCGCTCTAGAAGCGTACATAGAGAGGTTGATTGCTCTCTTGGCATGTCCCCACTTCAAATCATTAATATTACAATGAAGAGCAACGGAAAAAAACTTGTCAATATTTTTTTTAAACAAGGACTTGTCGATAGTTTAGGGTTCTAGAGTTACATAGATGTACCACAACACCAAACTCCCACATATGCGGGTGCCCATTCGACACTCGTCTACAACCGACCGGGATGAGGGTGTAGCTAACCTCAATACTAAAGACGCATGCATGTCTACAAATGTTGGCGGCAACATTTGAATTTTCATGGTTGGGTATTGAATTGCATGCACTAATCTAAGTTTGAATTGACGTGGTGGAAGGAAGCATTGGGTTTATTGTGTACAATAATACGGGTGCCCAATTATTCATTGTGTGCATTGGGTTTGAAGTTATAATCTTTGTGTTGCAACTTGTACAAACATCTTTTATGGAGCAAGAGTGTTAGGACTATAATGTCCGACTCTTCTTTGCTTTCAGTTTGGGATTTTGGGTGAATTGGTTATTGTATGCAATTTTACATGATATCGGAGCCTAAAAGCCTTTAAACCTAGGTTGGCGCACTTTGAGTAAAAAAACAGTAATCAATTTTTGGTCCACTTTTAGGCCTAAGAGCCGACACACGATGATGAGTGTTACATATAAGTGCATTGTCCATAGTTCAGCCACAATTTACTACCAAGGGGGTCTATGCGCAAAACCTATTGAATGCAATAAATAATAGTGACAATGTCCTTGGTTCGACAAAAAAACCTTATTCATTTTATCTATGAGATTACACTTTCATTTCATATATGGGGTACATGACATTTCGCATCTTCCACCACAAATTATGAACTAATTAATTCAAAGTAACCTCTCAAAACCTAGCAAATGCAAAATATATTGCCTTACATGACATGGAATGTTAGAAATGTTGGAAATATGCCCTAGAGGCAATAATAAATTGGTTATTATTATATTTCCTTGTTCATGATAATTGTTTATTATCCATGCTAGAATTGTATTGATAGGAAACTCAGATACATGTGTGGATACATAGACAAACACCATGTCCCTAGTAAGCCTCTAGTTGACTAGCTCGTTGATCAACAGATGGTCACGGTTTCCTGACCATGGACATTGGATGTCGTTGATAACGGGATCACATCATTAGGAGAATGATGTGATGGACAAGACCCAATCCTAAGCCTAGCACAGATCGTGTAGTTCGTATGCTAAAGCTTTTCTAAATGTCAAGTATCTTTTCCTTAGACCATGAGATTGTGCAACTCCCGGATACCGTAGGAATGCTTTGGGTGTACCAAACGTCACAACGTAACTGGGTGGCCATAAAGGTGCACTACAGGTATCTCCGAAAGTGTCTGTTGGGTTGGCATGAATCGAGACTGGGATTTGTCACTCCGTGTGACGGAGAGGTATCTCTGGGCCCACTCGGTAGGACATCATCATAATGTGCACAATGTGATCAAGGAGTTGATCACAGGATGATGTGTTACGGAACGAGTAAAGAGACTTGCCGGTAACGAGACTGAACAAGGTATCGGGATACCGACGATCGAATCTCGGGCAAGTACTGTACCGATAGACAAAGGGAATTGTATACGGGGTTGATTGAATCATCCGATGAGATCATCGTGGAGCATGTGAGAGCCAACATGGGTATCCAGATCCCGCTGTTGGTTATTGACCGGAGAGTCGTCTCGGTCATGTCTGCGTGTCTCCCGAACCCGTAGGGTCTACACACTTAAGGTTCGGTGACGCTAGGGTTGTAGAGATATAAGTATGCGGAAACCCGAAAGTTGTTCGGAGTCCCGGATGAGATCCCGGACGTCACGAGGAGTTCCGGAATGGTCCGGAGGTAAAGATTTATATATAGGAAGTCCTATTTTGGCCACCGGAAAATGTTCGGGATTTTTCGGTATTGTACCGGAAAGGTTCTAGAAGGTTCCGAAGTGGGGCCCACCTGCATGGGGGGGCCCACATGAACGTGGGTAGTGGGGGCAAGGCCCCACACCCCTGGTCAAGGCGCACCAAGATCCCCCCTTAGAAGGAATAAGATCATATCCCGAAGGGATAAGATCAAGATCCCTAAAAAGGGGGGATAACAATCGGTGGGGAAAGGAAATGATGGGATTTCTTTCCCCCACCTTTGCCAACGCCCCAATGGACTTGGAGGGCAAGAAACCAGCCCCCTCCACCCCTATATATAGTGGGGAGGCGCATGGGAGCCGCACCCCAAGCCCTGGCGCCTCCCTCTCCCTCCCGTGACACATCTTCCTCCTCCCGCAGCGCTTGGCGAAGCCCTGCTGGAATCCCGCTACTTCCACCACCACGCCATCGTGCTGCTGGATCTCCATCAACCTCTCCTCCCCCTTGCTAGATCAAGAAGGAGGAGACGTCCCCGCTCCGTACGTGTGTTGAACACGGAGGTGCTGTCCGTTCGGCGCTAGGATCATCGGTGATTTGGATCACGACGAGTACGACTCCATCATCCCCGTTCTTGCAACGCTTCCGCATCGCGATCTACAAGGGTATGTAGATGCACTCTCCTTTATGCTCGTTGCTAGATTACTCCATAGATAGATCTTGGTGACGCGTAGGAAAATTTTTGATTTTCTGCTACGATCCCCAACAAGAAATCTATAATGGGTATCAGAAAGCCGGAAGAGGGAAAAGGCAATCATGAACCATTTAAATAGTTGAACTTGGACTGATACGAATGACAAGGTCACAGACATTATGCTCTGATCAAGTAATGATGAGGCAGGGAGGGAACTTCGCAACTTATGCTCTGCTCAACTACCTGATGATGGCTACAATGAATGCTAGCATAATGCCCATGCGTACAGATGGGCATCATCTCTTCTTTCTGTAAATAAAACTTTCCACACATTTTCAGTTAATTCTCACTAACCAATTGTTGGGGAACGTAGTATTTTTAAAATTTTCCTACGATCACGCAAGATCTATCTACCAGATGTATAGCAACGAGAGGGGAGAGTGAGTCTACGTACCCTCGTAGACCGAAAGCGGAAGCGTTAGAACAACGCGGTTGATGTAGTCGTACGTCTTCACGGCCCGACCGATCAAGCACCGAAACTACGGCACCTCCGAGTTCTAGCACACGTTCAGCTCGATGACGTCCCTCGAACTCCGATCCAGCCGAGTGTCGAGGGAGAGTTCTGTCAGCACGACGGCGTGGTGACGATCTTGATGTTCTACCGTCGCAGGGCTTCGCCTAAGCACCGCTACAATATTTATCGAGGAGAACTATGGTGGAGGGGGGCACCGCACACGGCTAAGAGATCAAGAGATCAATTGTTGTGTCTAGAGGTGCCCCCCTACCCCCGTATATAAAGGAGGGAGGGAGAGGCCGGCCCTAGAGGGGGCGCACCAAGTGTGGGGAGTCCTACTAGGACACCCAAGTCCTAGTAGGATTCCCCTTTCCTTTCCGGAGTAGGAGAGAAGGAAAGAAGGGGAGAGGGAGAAGGAAAAGGGGGCTGCACCCCTTGTCCAATTCGGACCAGAAGGGGGGTGCACGCCTCCTTCCTTTTGGCCTCTCTTCTCTATTCCCGTAACTCCCCGGTACTCCGAAAATACCCGAATCACTCGGAACCTTTCCGATGTCCGAATATAGTCATCCAATATATCGATTTTTACGTCTCGACCATTTTGAGACTCCTCGTCATGTCCCCGATCTCATCCGGGACTCCGAACTCCTTCGGTACATCAAAACTCATAAACTCATAATAAAACTATCATCGAAACCTTAAGCGTGCGGACCCTACGGGTTCGAGAACTATGTAGACATGACCGAGACACGTCTCCGGTCAATAACCAATAGCGGAACCTGGATGCTCATATTGGCTCCCACATATTCTACGAAGATCTTTATCAGTCAAACCGCATAACAACATACATTGTTCCCTTTGTCATCGGTATGTTACATGCCCGAGATTCGATCGTCGGTATCTCAATACCTAGTTCAATCTCGTTACCAACAAGTCTCTTTACTCGTTCCGTAATACATCATCCCGCAACTAACTCATTAGCTGCAATGCTTGCAAGGCTTATAGTGATGTGCATTACCGAGTGGGCCCAGAGATACCTCTCCGACAAACGGAGTGACAAATCCTAATCTCGAAATACGCCAACCCAACAAGTACCTTCGGAGACACCTGTAGAGTACCTTTATAATCACCCAGTTACGTTGTGACGTTTGGTAGCACACAAAGTGTTCCTCCGGTATTCGGGAGTTGCATAATCTCATAGTCATAGGAACATGTATAAGTCATGAAGAAAGCAATAGCAGTAAAACTTAAACGATCATAGTGCTAAGCTAACGGATGGGTCTTGTCCATCAGATCATTCTCCTAATGATGTGATCCCGTTGATCAAATGAAAACTCATGTCTATGGCTAGGAAACATAACCATCTTTGATCAATGAGCTAGTCTAGTAGAGGCATACTAGGGACACTCTGTTTTGTCTATGTATTCACACATGTATTAAGTTTCCGGTTAATACAATTCTAGCATGAATAATAAACATTTATCATGATATAAGGAAATAAATAATAACTTTATTATTGCCTCTAGGGCATATTTCCTTCACCAATATAGTACTCCCTCGGTCTTTATTTACTCTGCATATTATGTTTGACTAAAGTCAAACTTCATAAAGTTTGAGCAAGTTTATAGAAAAATATAAACATTTACCATAACAAATCTATATGATGTGAAAGTACATTCAACAATGGATCTAATGGTATTGATTGTTACTGTTTTTATAGAAAAGGAGGATGACCCCCGAGCTCTGCATCAGGGAGATGCATGCGGCCATTTTATTGATTATTCTCGAGGACCTTACAAAGTATAGCAACAATATACTAAATCCGCCATCTTGGCAACATCTGCCGCTACTCCTATCCAAATGATGAAGGGGTGGAAGCTGGGCCACAGACCCAGACCTCTCACCTAAGCCTAACATCTAAAGCCGGAGTCCCCGACCGAGCCATCTGCCAGGTCTGGGGCTCAAACCGGTCTGACACACTCACATGTGCCGTCGCCGCCATCTTCCACTCGTCCATCTTCAGAGCAGATTGAGGGGACAACCTTGGCAGGTCCTCCGCCATTGACGCCACCACGACGCCAAACGACGACTTCCACCTACCCGAGCCTTGGCAAGTCCGCGATGCTAACCGACGACCTCCACCTACGCGAGTCCATCTCCAAGCAACGGGCGTAAATCCATGCTAGGATAGGGCTGCACCACCACCGTCGCCCACCACCCACAAGCACCACCCAACCCCAAGGTTCACAAAGCGGCGCCTTTAAGAAGGGAACGACGACGTGGGCACCGCCGCCGCCCAACAAAGTTAGGTCTTTCGCCCGGGAGACCTAGGGGAAGGTGAAGTGAGGAGATCAGTCCATACCGACGCCTCCAAGGAGGGGAACGTCGCCCTCAGGCGTCGCCGTCAGCGCGGCTGGACATGGTCGGCCAGGGGTTTCACCTGAACTAGATCTCCGCCACCAGCAGCGCCTCCTGTACAGAACCGGCGACCAAGAGGAAGCGCGGCCCGACCAGGCTGGCACGCACGCCGAGCAGGGGAGAAGGGGAGGCGCCAGATCACGCGCATCGACCGCCGCAGAAGCCGCCAACGACCACCGGATCCCGTTGCCCGCGCGACCGGGACACCGGATCCACCGCACGCACAGCTGTCGGCCGTGCCTTGCCAATGGAGCCTCCGCTCCAGATCTGGGGTTCCCCATGCAGAAGCAGGGCAACCGAGGCCCCGCCGCCACCATCCTTAGCGCCCCGGGCTTGCTCGACGGCTGCCTCAGGCGACGACGAGGAAGGGAGGAGGGGGGTGGGGTGGGGGTGAGGAGGAGGGGCAGCTAGGGTTGGGAGGTAAACCGAGCTACACCAAAATGGTGAGCAAGGAGACCATGTATTGATTGTTACCGTATATGTTAATATTGTTGTTTACAAACTTAGTCAAAGTTTGCAAAGCTTGACTTTGACCGAAGCTAATATGCAGACTAAATAAAAACTAAGGGAGTACTAAAAAACTCCAACATTCATCTCCGAGAAAGCCCGAGGAACAAAATAGAAGAGAAAGTATTATATATGTACTCCCTCCGTTCCAAATTACTCATCGTGGTTTTAGTTCAAATTTGAACTAAAACAACGACAAGTAATTTAATTTGAACTAAAACCACGACAACTAATTTGGAACGGAGGGAGTACTACACAGCAAAAGATTTGCACCGTGGGAAGTTTCTTCGCTTCAAACTCCTTTCTAATGATTGAAAGCATCTAAGCTAGATGAGTTTCAGTTATGCATTACAAGAAACCAAGAGGTGAACGCTGATCTGTTACACTACCTGGTCAGTTACAAAATGTTGTAATGCAGTACTGAAGTTACAACATAGTTATATATTAGTATTAGATAAGTGTCTGCAGAAACATCACTCCTCAATCACAATCTCCATGTCCATGTCAGATCGTCTGCCCCTGCGCCCAAGAACCTCGCCATTGGCGAGCCTCTGCAGGTCAACAACAGAGAGCTGATCAAGCCATCTCACAACATGGTTTGCTGTTTGAAGTTCATAGGCAGGGTGTCGGCTTGCAACCGCCACACACCTCATCCCAGCAGTATGCGCAGACTCTGTCGTCAAGTTCGAGCTACCCATCACAAGACAGACATCAGGTTCAAGACCAAGCTGCTCTGCTGCAACCTCAAACATCTCGCCCTCGGGTTTCCCTCGGCGGAAGTCCTCTGCCGCCACTACGACATCGAAATAGCCTTGCAGGCCAACAGCTTTTATGCCTTCTTCCAGGCTCATTCTTGGGCGAGAAGCCGTTAGTGCTACTGGAATGTCAGAATCCACAAGGGCGTTCAAGAAATCCAGGGCACCTGATCGAAGCTGGTAGAACCTACCTCGGAGTTTTTGATATATTACCTCCTTACGTGCTGCTAACCTTTCAATTTCTGTTGGATCTTTGGACCAACTCAAGACTTCTGAGATAGCCTGGTCAGTTCTCATTCCCTCAATTTCCTTCAGCATTTCATCCGGAGGAAAAGACTTTGCCTCTTCAAGTGATAGCACGTACCACACTCGGGGCTCCAGGTCAGGGTCATCATCTTCCACAACAACTCCCTCCCACTCCAAGATCACACCAAATCGGTTACTAGGCACAGTTCCTTGCTTATGCTGTTTCTTCTTTCTGACTGGTTTCTGACTGGTGTACAGACAGCTAAGGCTTTCAGGGAGCCTATAAACTAATTTGTAGAACACATTGTCTTCCTCGTGGGCTTGATGGTTCCTCTTGAAGTCAGTTGCATGGGGCTTCAGATGTGCCATCTTCACCCTCATGCTCTTACCCGCAGATTTTGCGGTTGAATGCACGTTCAGTTTGGCATTTGAGTTACTTGGCCAGCATTTTCTGCACACTTTGTGAATGAGCTGGTGGGAACTGTCAAGTAAGCTGATGGATGAGATCATTGCTTCAAAGTCCTGTATACTTTCGCCGAAACTGTCAAGCGCTTCACAGCAAGGTCGATTCAGTTCAGGAGTGACTGGTCAATGAGAAACATGGATGGACACTTCACCTGTCCTAAGAACCAAGCAAACGGTAGTATAAGCACACGATGCACAAGTATATTAACGGAGCAGAAAACTACAGGAGCTGTATCTAATCAGCTCAGCTTCAGTTGGGCTGAACTTCAGTATGCCGTCTGAAGAAAAAAGGGGGGCTGAACTTCAGTTGGGCTTCGTTCACTAGATTAGGTGCACCTTTTTTTTTTGAAAGTGATTAGTGTGCACCTTTGATTTGTACATATAGCACATTCTTGCACTGTGAGGACAAACTTATTCAAACTGATATTAATTTATAGAAATAAAATAATCGCAGAGCCCCGATTTTCGGCAGCATATGAACCAAAACATGCACTAAAAGTTGCTATGTGGCCGTAAAAGACTACTTACGGTGACTTTTGCTAAAAAAATCCTTCTGCGCTTCTACGCAGTCTTACTGTTCGTGCAGGGGGAACCATACACTTTTGCCTAAAAGGAGACACACATTGGGACAGAGCTGCTCAGCCTATGAACCGAGAGACTCCATAAAATCGTAACATGCTAGTTCTCCTATAGCAAACCTAATCATTAAACGATTAGTATTTGGTGATGCATTCAATCCGGTTAAGCACCAAACGGCCAAATGCGAATCGTTCTTCAACACAGAGTCAAAAGACAGATAATGTATGCTCCAGCATATATCTTAGCACAAGCAAAAGGCTATGAATCCAGGGGGGGAGGGGGGAAGGGGATCTTGCTTACCCGGGGAAGAAGAAGACGAGGCGGGGCTCGGAGGAGGAGCTGAAGAGAGCATCGGCGGAAGTGGGGAGGGAGTAGAGAAGGCGCCCCCGCACGGCTCGCTCGGTCCTGGGCGCTTCTTCCCTTGGATGGTGGAGATGGCCTCCGTCCGGATAGGCAATAATGCGGCCGGCTGCCTTGTCGATTGGCCCTCGCGGCGGCCGCTCCGTGTCCATGGCAGCTGGGCCACGAGGGGCGTGGGGCCCCTTGTCAGCCTGTGCGTCGGCGGCGTGGGGTGTGAGGTGTTCTCGAGAGCCGAGGAGACCGGCGCTTCGCTATGGGCCGCAGGCGCTTCGTTTTCTTGGGTAGCATGCGCGCGCCTGTCAGCCCATGAAAAGAAGCGCCGTCAAACACGGGTTGGTCCGGTCCCATTTATTCCGGATGCCCATTTTCCAGAGAGCATTTAAGAACGGGCAGTTCACAAGCTCCACCACCCCTTGCTTTTCTCCAAAAGAAACACCAAATCAGATTTTGACGAAATTCCATCTTTTTTTTACACTTTAGTCGATTTTATTACCATTACAGCAATGTAATCTTTTTTTTTTGACAATTTGTTTTATTTCTTTCCCCTCTCGCAAGGCAACCATGGCAAAAAATAAAATCTATCAATGTTCATCTGCGAGCATGTGGGATTCGTCTGCGCTATGTCCGCCGCTTCGATGGCCGGTGGTGGAGAGGGGGATCCTAATGCCTCGGCTCCATCTAGTAGATAGGTTAGGGTTTTTATTTCTCATATGGGCGGCGCGAACCAATGACGATGATTCTTCGTTCAGTCTTCCAGGCTATGATTCTTCTCAAGTTCCCCCATTGAGATGGATTAGACAGAGCTCTGACATAGATTTCTCACAACTCCTCAGAGCATCGAGGTTAGTGTTTCTTGTTATGCGTACATGACAATGAGACTTGATGTCAAGTTTTAAAGATACACTCAAGGGTTCAACGGCAACGACTGTAGCTCTGGGCGCTGGTGTTTAGGAGAACATGCATGAAGACTTTTCAACTATCATCGACAAGGTTAGGTCAACTCTGGTAGGGGAGCAGCGACAACGTTGCGTCGGCGGCTCATTCTAGCGGCGATGGTGGTCGTCCGTTGGTCTAGGGACCTTGTAATTTTTATTATATTTGAGATGTTTTGTACTTTTGGTGACCTTTTATGATAGATGCGAGTCCTTTTTTGAAAAAAAAAACACTTTCTTACATTGATTTGTTCTCGAGTACTTATCATCAACCAAGACCATTAACACATATATGAAGCTAAGTACTGTACCATACCCTATCTTTTTCTCGCCATGGTGGAAGAGGTGGAAGGGGAAAGATCAAGCCATCAACGATTTGTGAGTTCAGTTCTTCCTTGGAGCTCAACCCCAATGGTACGAGTTTTAGAGACATGACCCCCTGAAGTAATCTCCCCCTTTTGGGAGGATGTTGCTTTGGTGTTCGATGAACAACCTAGAATGTCCTATCATTGTATCTTTTGGTGAAAAGGCGACAACATGGAGCTCGACGTCCCTTAGTGATGCCTCATTTCCTTCCTCCCGGCCTTTGAGCCAAAGGGAATGCAGTTCAACCTTACCTTTGCGTCTACAACTCATTCCTTGTAAAACCCTCTCGCGGTGGGGCTATGGTCAACCTTTTGTTTCAAGTGGTTTTGTCCCCAGTGATGGTGGATTATGGGCTATGTTGAAGCAAGTTGTAAGGATTGGAATGCGATTTAATTTTGTCGAGGCCTCAATTGTAAAACGCAAGGGCTAACTTATATTTTTCTTTTTTATTAGGTCCTTTTACTGACTGTACTATCTCAACTACTCCAAGAAAAAGGGTGTGCTATTTTTTAAGATTTAATTTTGAACATCAATTAACCAATACTACATACACCATGCAACTTCAAAATTATTTTACCATTGATAAAAAAACAAAACAAATTTAATGATATGATTTTTGTGGCATATAATACAAATTTTGCTAGTTCAATTCGAGGGCAATTTTGTAATGCCTTGTTTCTTAGGGTCGAAGAAAACAGTGTTATCTATTTCAGGCTGGGTCCTTCGAGAATCGAGACGCTTCCTTAGCTAAAAGTAAATGATTTCGGCTTTTTAGAAGTCATAATTTAGAAATGTTTTACTGGAACTGCACGCTTCCTCTGTTCGGGAATACCATTCGTCCCTAAAAACACACCATCAACTAGCACATCGATTGCTTATCTCGCCTTCAACCTTCCGGTGTTGAACCATTTCCCTCCCACGCGCACGCGGGATGGCAGCTCACGCCACCGCCGCCGCGCCTCATCCGCCGCCATCGGAGTCGACGGCTGCCTTCGATACGAAGCCGCCGCCTAGCCCGCCGCCGCCGCCGCCGCTTTCGGCCGATGAGCCCGACGCGCCGCCAAAGAAGCGGAAGTTGGAGGAGCTGGGGTTTCACGACTCGCCCTACTACAGGATCAGAGAAGCCGTCGCCAACCTCCGCGGCCGCTTCCTTCAGGTCCGCACACCAAACCCTTAATCTCTCCGTGCACTCCGTGCAGTCTTGGTAACTGCAGCAACTCGCAGAATCGATATCCTACTACTCGTGCTATTTATTGGGGTTTTCTATCAGGCGTTTTTTTCTCTTTTATTTGAGTAATGCTTGAGGCTAGAATGCTAATAGTAATGCTATGCTTGCTGGTGTAGTTGCTGGAAATTGGATTAGCGACTGAATGGAAAATTTCCAAGGTTCAGTGTTGTTGGGCTCATGCTAGTTTCAGTTGAAATGTATGGTGTTGGTGGGCATAAACCTGCAAAATAGAGATTGGAGCTCAGAAAGACGGCGGTGGCCACTATAGCTTGTATCTTCGGACTACACAGTTGTTCTGTGCAATCGTGTATTGCCATTGCCCATTGCTGATATTGGATTAGAACTTCTGCTAATTTGAAATACCCTCGCTTGCTGTTTACCTGTCAATTGTCATGTGATTTGTACTGGTGAAAACAGGAAGCCACTCTAAAATGGTACATTTGTTGGGTTGCAGGTTTGCCAAGATACTGATTCCCAGAAGAAAGATGCTGCTCTTGAGATCCTGAAAGGTAAATGTTCAGTTCCTATTGCTGTCAGAGCTTACAGAGATGTGTTCAACTTCCCTGATGTACTGTGTATGTTTCGGGTCTGAGTATGTTTTTTCAGGTGAGTCTGAGTATGTTCTTGGTCAGGTTCATGTAGTTTAGGATATTGAACCATTTCCTCTACAATTTAATGTTTCATTTATAGAAGCACGATGTTTTCTTTACATACCATTATAATTGCAAATCTACAATTTTATACCAGTGTGTTACATTTCTGTAACATATAAACACATTGATATGTTACATTTCATAGCCTTGCACTTGACGAACGCCTATTGTTTTTGTAACATAGCTAATGTTTGCTAGGCTTGAAACCTAAGATCATAATGTATTTGTCAGGATTCTTAGCACTTATCAGAAGTTATATGAAATGCACTATTCACAGGAGCAGTATGAATCTGAATATGTTTACTTCATTCTGGAAAGCCACTTACATCATGCTCTCTGTTTTGGTTTAGAAATTTCTGATGATTAAGTATGGCTTAATGCTTATACTTGATGATTTCAAGGGTCTTCTGAACGTATGGGTTCTTTATCATGCATATGCATGCATCTATTGGAGATAAATAAGGCTAATTAGTCTGCCACTGTTCATTTTGTGTTGCAGAGATAAAAGTTGTCACGGAACTATCCAAGAAAATGCGGCTTGATGTCTCTGCTGCTGCTGAGCCTGTTAAACCATCGGACATACCTACAGTTAGAGACGTCAAGATCAAACCCGCAGGAAAAGTTCCATCTGGAGGGAAGAATCAAGTGCCCCAGATAGGCCAGGATACAGGCGAGAAGGTACCACTCAAGCCTGTAAGCTTGCAGACTCCTGCCGTGGGGAATCACCGAGAAGCCAATCCAAGTGAGACGGCGAACCATGGCAATCAGCTGCTGGGCGGGCGCTTGCAAGGGTCTTACGTCGTTGGTGGATCTCCCATGGGCTGGAATTTTCTCATGTGGCCTGGAGGTAAAGCAGTCTACTACGGCTTGAGCAAAGCAGAGTGGTTGGCACGTCAAGCCGCAGAGTGAAATCTTATTTTCACTCTGCAGTCTAACATGTAGTTCGCTCTGAAATATCCAGAGATAACCTTTGTTGCTAGTAGCCTGCCGTGATAGAGTAAATGGATAGTACATCAGACTAGACATACGAGTTCTTGGCACCTGAGGTCCTGGACATGGCGAGAGTATCATCAGTGGGCTTCATTTTGGAAAGCTTTTTGCTGAATCTACAGCGCGGTGACTATTCACTAGTAGGTATGCGGTGATTTTTCTTGTACTTTGGACCGGCCAAGGCCGCTGCTCTTGTCATGATTTTGCAGTTCAGGAATGGGTACAGCAGGAAGTAGCTTAAGCACATTAGTAGGATCGATGCATTTTCTTCCTTAACCAAGTCCAAAAGCATATGACGTCATGTTTCTGTGAATTTTGATGGACTCGACTGTTGTTGCAAAGGGGTGTAACATGTGCTGTGAAATGAGATGATACAGGGGAATGATATTCAGGTTACACCTCTTTTGAAACCGCTGTCGGGTTGATCACCGGGTTTGTTCAGACTGGGCTTTGTACTCTGTTTGGTCTCTTTCTTTTGTGGTTTGCTGTATTGTTTGGAACTGGATGCCTGTCTGTTGGTGGTCTTTGCTTTACATATAAAGCGGGACGAAAGCCTTTTTTGGTGTTCAGATTGGTGCTGGTCCTGTGAAGTTTGCGTGAAACTTTAACACGGATCCGGCTAGGTGTGGATGAGTGCTGCACTAAATGAGCAGGGGACATCGCAAGCAGAAGGATGAAGTGCAATTTCGCCTGATGGACGCAAGGACGACAAGTGATAACAACTGATTCGCCTCTATTGGTTTCATAATATACACTGATGTCCCGGCTGCAAAGGCCTGATCAAGTATTCGTACCGTGGGTATTTTTCAAGACAAATAAAGGAAAAATGGTAGGTGAACTCATTGTTTTGCAATTGTGGTGTGGCTCCCCATGGGTCTCTATTTTTCAAGAAGACAAATAAAGTGTTTCGAATTGATGAGATCCGAAGATGTAAGAGTGAACCATCGTTCTTTCATTAGGTGATTGCAGGTATATGTACAGGCAGAAGGGATGCATCGAAGAGGCATCCGTTCGGGAGAGATGTCGGGAACCGACGCGATAGTTGCCAAAAGCAACTGCCTGCGGTTGGTACAAGGGGAGATTCCCCTTAATTAACACAAGTTAATTAAGCTTTAACACTCCCCCTAATCTACACTTGTCCATGTAATACCGTCATCTTGAAAAAGTCTCCTCCAAAAACCCTGTGGGAAAAATGTGAGGAGTATAATGTTTGATATGTTGCTAAACTTCTTCAAACCCAGTGGGAAAAATAAGGAGAAAATGATGCAACATATATTGGTTATTGTCTCTTTTAACTCAATACAAGAAAACCCATAGAGTTTAGAGGACAATAAATATGTTGTATATACTTTCCCAAAAACCCCGGTGGGGAAAACAGAAAGTATGACATATGATCTCATGTTGATATTACCTCATTAAAAACCTTTATGAGAACCTCTAAAGTAAACTCATGAAGGGAAAAAGAGTATAATATGATGCATTGAACAGGAACGATTCAGGGAGATACTCCCCCTGATTCTTGCAAATTTCGAAGCCGTCACATACCAATTCCAAGAACATATTGTTGAGATTAATTAACCCATGTGTTAATTATGGAGAATCTCCACTATCTCTAACCGCCATGTACGAGGAACACGACTGTTCGCTCGTGTCTCTCCGGACCATCGCGTCTGTTGGATGTATCCCCTCGGGGCTATATATACTTGTACTCAATCATCAATAAGGACAACCATTCACTTTACATTCCTGTCGATGCTCTCTCTCGTTCTACTCGAAACACGTTATCAGCCACGTTGCTCTCCATCGAGCGGATGGACGCCGAAGACGACGACGCAACCTAGGCCTCGTCCTCTCCGTTCGCGACCTCGTCGCCGGCGCGGGGCCTCTCTAGGCGTCCCGCGCTACGAGTGCAGGAGAAATCGGCCCCCACGGGCTACTCCTCTCGAGACGGCACCGCGCCCGTCCGCGCGGTCGCCGCCCCGCGCCCGGCCATGCGTCGCGCCCCCATGCGGTCCGCTCGGCCGCCCATCGTCGGGCCCCTGCGCCAGGCCGTGGTCTCCCTCGCGCGCGCCCGTGGTCTCCCTCGCGCGCGCCCGTCCTGCGTCGTGGCCTCACCGCCCGTGCAAGCTCCTGGCCGTGGCCGCGCTCCGCCCGGTCGTGCCTGTGGCCGCCTGGCCTCGACTGGCCGCCGCTGATTCTGCGCCAACCGCCTGGGCTCGCCTCCACGCCCTTTTTGGCGTCGTTCGCCTTGGAGCAGGGATGGAGAACCCGCGCCTCTTCAGCCGCGCCATCGCCGCCCCTGTTTGCTCCGGTGAGCCTCGGCCTCACCAGCGCTCCGCCGCCCTGGAGCATGGGCTCCGGCGAGCCCCTGCCTCGCCTGCGCCGCGCCGTAGGGCTTTCGTGCAGGCCCCGTCGTCGTTGCCTCCTCTTTGGATGAGGAGGGCTCGTCAGTGACGCGCCGGTGATCGCTGGAACTTCAGGAGGATGCGGCGGCCAAGTCCTCCGCCGTCGGCGCCCATCTAAGGAGCGGATCGGGTTTGGTTGAGATCGATCCATCCCCAACCGATCCGCCCCGTTAGTCGGTGCGACGGCTATTGGGCCGGCCAGAGGCCGTGGAGGCCCAGGCCCAGGCGCCCGGGCCGACATGGCTGCCCTGCACGTACCGTCGACGAAGACGAGTGACAGAGGACAACCGGCGACTCCCGTGCATAGCAAGGTGAGCCCAATCACGGCGTCGCGCGCCACCGGCAGTGGCCGGCCCCGCGTTCCCTCTTTCCACGGCGTCGCACGGCTTTGCATCTTTGCGGTGTGCCGTCGCCCGCGACTGTAGCCTCCCGGCGGTGCGCTTGCCTTCGTGTCCGCGCCGACCGGAGCCTCCGCCTTCGCCTTCGGCCCTGGTTAGAGCGGCTGCTCTAGCGCCGCAGTCGTCGATGCCGACGCCGTCGCGCGACTGCTCCGGCAGCTACGACACATGGAATCTCATGGCGCTCGGGCTCACGAACGGCGCCTCCAACGGCGTTGTGCACCCTTCTCCTGAGGTATCCTGGGACGAGGATGAGCGCGGCGGGATTGCCTCTCGCCGCCGGTGAACGCTGCTGCGACTGCGTGCATGCTGGTGGCGCCGGCCGGCCGTGTGCTCTAGCCTATTTCAGTCTCGGGCGTGGATTGGGAACTAGCCATGGGGAATTTCTTTTCCTGGGTCGCTCTCCTTTATCCGTTCCGATTGACCAGACTAACTGCCCTATGTGGCTATGTGCATGCGAGTGGAAAGGTAGACTCCGGCACACGTTGCTATTTGTTTAAATAGCTTTTTCTTTACTCATTCACTAGTTCAGTTTATGAACAATCTAGTGTTATGACAGTAGTTCTAGCAGTGGTTTATTCCTGTCATAGACCCTCTTAATTACTGTGTTTTCTGTTGAGTTTTAAAATTCCAGAAATATGTGCATGTTGATACTTGACATGTTCAATGTGTTTACCACATATCAAATTCTCTAGAACATGTTTTCCGCGATTGAGATTAAATTTTCTCGCACAACAATGCAGATTTGCGATTGAGAATTTTTCTTCTCTCGCAACACAATCACATTGCGATTGAGATTAATTTTCTCTCGCAAAATATTAATTCACTTTGCTGAATTATCTTCCAACTTGATACAATATCATCTCATTTAATTTGAGATCTATACAATTCAAGTTTTCACTTGAACATCAAGTTTGCAACATCATTACTATTCATTACAATAGTAGTGTATTTCTGTTGAGTATGATGTATTCCGGAATGTATCTCCATGTTTACTACATGTCGAGAATAATACATCTATTTGCAATTGAGATTTTCAATTTCTTGCAAATACATATGCAAAATTCAAGGTGTCATCCTTATCAATTTGAGATTCACACTAATGATTTCGAGCCAGCTTCTTGAAATCTATTAATTTTGCAACATTAAAATTTATTTATATTACACAATCTCTAATATAAATAAATTATCGGTTTTTTACCGGAGATGATATGTTCTTTGTGTTTACCACATTGCCATTCTTCATGAACATGTCACAGCGGTCGAGATTGATTTCTCCCGCACAACAAACTTATAAATTTTTGACACTAACATCTCCCTCGTTATATTTGGAAAACACAAGGTAATGAGTTGGATCCACTGCCCATGTGCGGACCATCTCTATTATTGTGAGATCTGGATGATCTTCAATGTGTTATGTTTCCACGATTGAGGTTGAGCATTTTCAAGTTATACACTTGAGTCAAAATTTTGCATTCTTATTACAAAACCATGATGATTTTTAATTTACTTCACGTAAATTAATTATCTCTGGCTTGCTCCTATAAGTAGTCGATGGCTAACAATTTGAGGCTATTGCCCTCAATGGCCACAACTTACTTAAGTGGATTATGGACATCAAGATCAGTCTTGCATCCCATGGGATAGCGTGTGCAATCCAGGCCACACCACCAGGATGCAAAGGACCTCAAGGGTAATGGTTTGATACTCACTTCAAACTCTCAACCTGACACCATCAAGCTGTCACAAGACCCTATGAGCATGGAGAGCATGGTGGTTGAATATGCATCAACCGACATGTTTGGAGACTATATTTAGTCCCTCAATCTCCTTAGTGATCAATGTGTTTATGTCCATTTCTGATGTTCTAATATGAACATTATTACTGTTGTCATCAGATATTGTATATCACAATATACTGTATCAGCACTTTGATACAAATACATTTGTATGTATTCTATATATCTGACAGTGATTTTCTTGAGAATGTTCATGTCTATATATAGATTTCTACGGGGGTCAATCTGATGAAAGATGATTTGTGCCATGTGTACATATGCACCACGAACTCTATACTCAGGGAAGTGAAATGTTTCCACTCTCGTTGAGAGAAAGGAAATATTTTAAAATCGCTAGCCGCGATGAGGTATTTGTTGGCTCAACTCGAGTCATATTTACTGTCCCTGTGGGTACTCGAGTAACGTCAGGATGCTTTATTGCTTCCGGGTTTAACTCGTACCCTGCTAAACTATAGAGGTATCCGTCAAAGTAGTTTCCATTGTGAAACTTATGATGACAACAAAGAGGAATATCTTCTCTTTACCACATGCAATAGATATGGCAAGCACATTCTCTTTGTATCATCCTGATTGTATTACACATACTACAAAACCCGTAGCACATGTTGCGTACGAGATAGTTTTCCAAAGTGTCTTTTGCATGACAAATTTGGCATTCCAGTTTTTGTTCATCATTGACATTGGGTTGAAATCGAAACTATTAGCAATTCCAATGGTTTATGATTATTATGATGCTAAATTCTAACAACATTTGGATTTTATGTGCACTACAAGTGACACAGGGAAGCTAATTTTAAGGCCCGCACACCTTAAAGTCTATGCTGAACCACTCAGACTCCTTGAATGCATCAAGTTGAGGTAAATGGCTCTTCCCATCCATTGACTAGACTATTCAGGTACTCCATGGTTCTAAAAGACATATCTACATGATGGTCTTAAGTGTGTGATTTATTCACACGAAACCATTGGCTTTATCCTGACATCGATTTCAAGCAAATCGGATGGACAACATTGCAGAATTCTCCTTGAGTGCTTCCTCTATGGCTCTCGGATTGAAGTTTAGCAATTTGTCTTAATGTCTAGACTCAAAATGGTTTGGTAGAATCCCATCCAGAGAATTGAGCTCATTGCATGATCTTTACTTTGAATTGCAACTCACCAACTTTACGTTGGATTCATATAGTCTTACACACTCATGACCAAACTGCATATATTATTCCCCTCTATCTTTGATTCGTGGAAATCTACCAAGTATTTCCCATCTGCAGTACTTCGGTTGCATACCGATATCACCACCCGGCATACATCATTGGCCCCTCAACATATAGTTGGGATCTATGTGAGGAATAACTGTATTACCGTCAATACCTCAAGCCCCTCACATGGGGAGTTATTCAAGGCCAGTATGCTGATTCAATGAGGAACATTTCCAGGCATTAGGGGGAGATTTCAAGTACCATAAAGAATGCCAGAAAATTAGTGGAATGTTCAACACATTTCTGCCTCAAATCCACGTACTCAAAGATCTGAACCATGCATTCAGAAGATTTGCAACACATTGCAAAAAACCTGCCAAATTCATTTACTGACTATAAAGGTGTCACGCAATCCTACAATCCTGCAAAAAATATGTCGGAAAGAGTGGAGGTACCAACTAAAACCACTCAACTCCCCGTTCAAAGCAACAGGGGGAGAAGTACGACAACAGTGCATCAGGATTCAGCTTCTTGCAAGCAAGGATATCAAGGCCTCCGAATCAGTAAATGCATGTCAACTTTACGTTGACAGACACCTAATGGGTAGTATACACCCAGTGGGAGGGAAACCTCCACCAACCCAGGTCATAGTGCACACAATGACCGGGACATCGGAATACCCGACTCAATCGCATTGGGAAATCGCGAGCAGTCACCATGGGTAACGATATTTCCATCAACTATATATTGATATATAGATTCTGGAGAATCATATAACCAGAAGTCTACAATTGTCGACATACATTTCTCAACTAGATTGCAAAACCTTACAAATGATTCAGATCCAAAGACCATGGCCATGGCAAAGTGTGATCAACACTCGGACTGAACTCAAGCAAAGGGATCTAGGTAGAAATGATCTTGCTCAATAATGGGAAGGTATTCATAAGCAATACCTACACCAGTTTTCTTCTGGAAACGGAATTGAGAACAACTAGGTGGTGAAACGAAGAGCAAGTATTGTAGCACAAGGGTTCATGCGGATACCCAACTATTCTCCAGAGATGGAATCTCTTTCCGATAACTTATATCATTGACAGTACAAAATCATCTATCTCTGCAGTTGATAGATGTAGTGATTACATATCCATGTCGATCACTAGATTCAGACATATATGATTGATTCCCGATGGAGTCTCAATTCTGAATCGAAATGCAATACGCAACATACATTGTGTAAAATCAATAAGTCACCATATGACTTATTATTATTGTCGGTACATTTGGTACAACCGACGTAGTGAGTTCCTTATTCACAAGGATTAATCCTACAATGATGATTATCCATGTCTGTGTGTCTGCTATGACGACACATGTAATCATCTAAATGACGGAGTTTAAAATGAAGGATTTGGGTAAACCAAAATACCGCTCGTTACTACAACTTGAGCACCTTCATTCATACATTATGGTATACTACGTTGTCTATATCCAAAATATATTGGAGAAATTCATTGTGGACAAATCTTATCTATCCATAACTCTCATGGTAGTTCATTCTCTAGACGTAGAGAAAGATCTATTAGACCAAGAGATGATGGAAATTAGATATTGGGACTCAACGTTCCATAATGCCATTGGATCTACCAAACACAATTGGTAGGTACTCAAGAATATCTTTTGATATCTCCAAGGCATGAAACATCTTGTCCTGGTTTTCAGTTTCGGAGAAATCTGAACACCAATATCATTGGATACATCGATCAGATCCCCACTATCAGATCGTAGACAAGTTTAGTGTTCCTACTAGGTGTGGTAGCCCTCTCATAAAGAGTCTTCAAATAAGATCTTGTGGCTACATTCACCAACCATTATCTCAACGATAATGTTTCTTGTGTTGCCCGGATGCAAACAGGTTACATAATAAGCAATATCACTATATTGCATATCTTGCAAATCAAATCATGCGACTGATTTGTTTAGCGGGTCTCTACCAACTTCTATGTTTTGGTATGTGACGACTTCGAATTTTGCAAGAATCAGGGGGAGTATCTTCCTGAATTGTTCCTGTTCAATGCATCATATTATACTCTTTTCCCCTTCATGAGTTTACTTTACAGGTTCTCATAAAGGTTTTTAATGAGGTAATATCAACATGAGATCATATGTCATACTTTCTGTTTTCCCCACCGGGGTTTTTGGGAAAGTATATATGACATATTTATTGTGCTCTAAACTCTATGAGTTTTCTCGTATTGAGTTAAAAGAGACAATGACCATTATATGTTGTACCATTTTCTCCTTATTTTTCCCATTGGGTTTGAAGGAGTTTTAGCAACATATTAAACACTATACTCCTCACATTTTTCCCACAGGGTTTTTGAGGAGATTTTATTTAAGATGATGATGTCTACAAGGATAGCGTAGATTAGGGGGAGTGTTGAGATTAATTAACCCATGTGTTAATTATGGAGAATCTCCACTATCTCTAACCGCCATGTACGAGGAACACGACTGTTCGCTCGTGTCTCTCCGGACCATCGCGTCTGTTGGATGTATCCCCTCGGGGCTATATATACTTGTACTCAATCATCAATAAGGACAACCATTCACTTTACATTCCTGTCGATGCTCTCTCTCGTTCTACTCGAAACACATATATCTGGAATGTAGAAGTTGGTAGAGACTTCCTGAACAAATCAGTCGCATGATTTGACTTGCAAGATATGCAATATAGTGATATTGCTTATTATGTAACCTGTTGGCATCCGGACAACACAAGAAACATTATCGTTGAGATAATGGTTGGTGAATGTAGCCATGATGTCTGATTTGAAGACTCTTTATGAGAGGGCTACCACACCTAGTAGGAACACTAAACTTGTCTATGATCTGACATAGTGGGGATCTGATCAATGTATCCAATGATATCGGTGTTCACATTTCTGTGAAACTTGAAAAACCAGGACAAGATGTTGATGCCTTGGAGATATCGAAAGATATTCTTTGAGTACCAAGCAATTGTGTATGGTGGATCCAAAGGCATTATGGAACGTGCAGTCCCAATATCTCATTTCCATCATCTCTTGGTCTAAATAGATCTTTCTCTACGTCTAGAGAATGAACTACCATGAGGGTTATGGATGGATAAGATTTGTCCACAATGGATTTCTCCAATATATTATGGATATAGACAACATAGTATACCATAATGTATGAATGAAGGTGCTCAAGTTGTAGTAACGAGCGGTATTTTGGTTTACCCAAATCCTTCATTTTAAACTCCGTCATTTAGATGATTACATGTGTTGTCATTGCAGACACACAAACATGGATAATCATCATTGCAGGAGTAATCCTTGTGAATAAGGAACTCACTACGTCGGTAGTACCAAATGTACCGATAATAATAATAAGTCATATGGTGACTTATTGATTTTACACAATGTATGTTGCGTATTGCATTTCGATTCAGAAGTGAGATTCCATCGGGAATCAACCATATATGTCTGAATCTAGTGATCCACATGGATATGTGATCACTACATCTATCAACTGCAGAGATAGATGACTTTGTACTGCCAATGATATAAGTTATCGGAATGAGATTCCACCTCTGGAGAATAGTTGGGTATCTGCGTGAACCCTTGTGCTACAATACTTGCTCTTTGTTTCACCACCTCGTTGTTCTCAATTCTGTTTCCAGAAGAAAACTGGTGCAGGTATTGCTTATGAATACCTTCCCATTATTGAGCAAGATCATTTCTACCTAGATTATACCCTTTGATTGAGTTCAGTCCAAGTGTTGTTCACACTTTGCCATGGCCATGGTCTTTGGATCTGAATCATTTGAAAGGTGTTTGCAATCTAGTTGAGAAATGTATGTCGACAATTGTAGACTTCCGGTTATATGATTCTCCAGAATCTATATATCAATATATAGTTGATGGAAATATCGTTACCCGTGGTGACTGCTCGCGATTTCCCAATGCGATTGAGTTGAGTATTCCGATGTCCCGGTCATTGTGTGCACTATGACCTGAGTTGGTGGAGGTTTCCCTTCCACTGGGTGTATACTACCCATTAGGTGTCTGTCAACGTAAAGTTGACATGCATTTACTGATTCAGAGGCCTTGATATCCTTGCTTGCAAGAAGCTGAATCCTGATGCACTGTTGTCGTACTTCTCCCCCTGTTGCTTTGAACGGGGAGTTGAGTGGTTTTAGTTAGTACCTCCACTCTTTCCGACATATTTTTTGCAGGATTGTAGGATTGCATGACACCTTTATAGTCAGTAAATGAATTTGGCAGGTTATTTGCAATGTGTTGCAAATCTTCTGAACGCATGGTTCAGATCTTCCAGTACGTGGATTTGAGGCAGAAATGTGTTGAACATTCCACTATTTTCCTGGCATTCTTTATGGTACTTGAAATCTCCCCCTAATGCCTGGAAATGTTCCTCATTGAATCAGCATACTGGCCTTGAATAACTCCCCATGTGAGGGGCTTGAGATATTGACGGTAATACAGTTATTCCTCACATAGATCCCAACTATATGTTGAGAGGCCAATGATATATGCCGGGTGGTGATATCGGTATGCAACCGAAGTACTGCAGATGGGAAATACTTGGTAGATTTCCACGTATCAAAGATAGAGGGGAATAATATATGCAGTTTGGTCATGAGTGTGTAAGACTACATGACTCAAACGTGAAGTTGGTAAGTTGCAATTCAAAGTAAAGATCATGCAATGAGCTCAATTCTTTGGATGGGATTCTACCAAACCATTTTGAGACTAGACATTAAGACAAATTGCTAAACTTCAATCCGAGAGCCATAGAGGAGGCACTCAAGGAGAATTCTGCAATGATGTCCATTTGATTTACTTGAAATCAATGTCAGGATAAAGCCAATGGTTTCGTGTGAATAAAGCACACACTTAAGACCATCATGTAGATATGTCTTTTATAACCATGGAATAACTGAATAGTCTAGTCAATGGATGGGAAGAGCCACTTACCTCAACTTGATGCATTCAAGGAGTCTAAGTGGTTCAGCGTAGACTTTAAGGTGTGCGGGCCTTAAAATTAGCTTCCCTGTGTCACTTGTAGTGCACATAAAATCCAAATATTGTTAGAATTTAGCATCATAATAATCATAAACTATTGGAATTGTTGATAGTTTCAGTTTCAACCCAATGTCTCGATGACCAAGGCGAGAGTGCCAAGTTTCTCATGTACAAGACACTCTGGAAAACTATCTCATACGCAACATGTGCTACGGGTTGCGTCGTATGTGTAGTACAATCCAGATGATACACAGAGAATGTGCTTGCCATATCCGTTGCATATGGTAAAGAGAAGTTATTTCTCTTTGTTGTCATCATAAGTTTCGATATGGAAACTATTTTGACGGATACCTCCATAGTCTAGTAGGGTACGAGTTAAACCTAGGAAGCAATGAAGCATCCCAACGTTACTCGAGTACCCACAGGGATAGTAAATATGACTCGAGTTGAGCCAACAAATACCTCATCGCGTCTAGCGATTTTAAAATATCTCCTTTCTCTCAACGAGAGTGGAAACATTTCACTTCCCTGAGTATAGAGTTCGTGGTGCATATGTCCATATGGCACAAATCATCTTTCATCAGATTGACCCCCGTAGAAATCTATATATAGACATGAACATTCTCAAGAAAATCACTGTCAGATATATATAGAATACATACAAATGAATTTGTACCAAAGTGCTGATACAATATATTGTGATATACAATATATGATGACAACAATAATCATGTTCTTATTAGAACATCATAAATGGACATAAATAAATAGATCACTAAGGGGACTAGGGGACTAAATGTATAGTCTCCAAACATGTCGGTTGATGCATATTCAACCATCATGCTCTCCATGCTCATAGGGTCACGTGATAGCTTGATGGTGTCAGGTTGAGGGTTTGAAGTGAGTTTCAAACCATTACCCTTGAGGTCCATTGCGTCCCGGTGGCGTGGCTTTGATTGCACGCGCTATCTCATGGGATGCAAGACTGATCTTAATGTCCACGACCCGCTTAAGTAAGTTGTGGCCATTGAGGGCAAAAGCCTCAAATTGTTAGCCAACAATTACTTATAGAGGCAAGCCAGAGATAATTAATTTACAAGAAGTAAATTAAAAACTATCATGGTTTTGTAATAAGAATGCAAAAATTTGACTCAAGTGTATAACTTGAAAATGCTCAACCTCAATTGTGGGAATATAACACATTAAAGATCATACAGATCTCACAGTAATAAAGATTGTCTGCACATGGGCAGTAGATCCATCCCATTACCTTGTGTTTTCCAAATATAATGAGGGAGATGTTATTGTCAAAAATGTACAAGTTTGTGTTGAGCAGGAGAAATTAATCTCGACCGATGAATGGCAATGTGGTAAACACATAGAACATATCATCTCCAGTGAAAAACCGCTACTTTATTTACATTACAGGTTGCAAAATTTATAGATTTCATGAAAGGTGGCTCGAAATCATTAGTGTGGCTCTCAAATTGCTGAGAATGACATCATGAATTTTGCATATGTATTTGCAAGAAATTTAAAATCTCGATTGCAAATAGATGTATTAATTTCACATGTGGTTAACATGGAAATAGATACATTATAGAAATATTCCGGAATACCTCGTACTCAACGGAGAAACAGTACAGAGGTACTTAATTTATCTTTACAAGAGATTAAAAATCTCTACTGCAAATAGATGTAATTAATCTCAACACGTGATAAACGTGGAAATGTATTACGTCTACTTAAGATCTGGAATACATCTCGGTACTCAACAGAAAAATACTACTAATGTAGTGAGTAGTAATGATGTTGCAAACTTGATGTTCAAGTGAAAAACTTGAATTGTATAGACCTCAAATTAAAATGAGATGATCTTGTATCAATTTGCAAGATAATTCACCGAGGTGAATTAATAATTTGCGAGAGACGATTGACCTCAATCGCAATGGGACTGTTTTGCGAGAAACTAATAATTCTCAATCACAAGTCTATATTGGTGTGCGAGAAAACTTAATCTCAATCGCGGAAAACATGTTCTAGAGAATCTGATATGTGGTAAACACATTGAACATGTCAAGTATCAACATAGACATATTTCTGGAATTTTAAACTCAACAGAAAATACAGTAATTAGTACTGTTGATAAAACAGAGAGAGAGAATAAGAAAAAAGAAAGGAGAAAAAAATGAAATCCAGCCCAGAGAAGGCGGCCGGAGTACACGCCAGGCGCCTTGGCCTGGGCCGCCACGGCCTTTGGCCGGCCCAGCCGCTCCACACCGCAAGAGAGAGAGAGAGAGAGGGGAGGAGGCGGTTACGGATAAGGGTCGGAGACCCGAAACCCGCACCACCCCGCTCGATCCCCATCTACCGCCGCCGCTCCTGGCCAGGACCTGCGTGCGGAGGCGCTGCCACACGGCAAGCCGGCCGCTGCGGAGGCGAGGTCGCGCTGGGGCCAAGGACCGCTGGGAGCCGTGGAAACGGAGCCAAGGCCCGTCGCGCCCGCCGCCGTCGATTTGGGGCCCAGCGGAGGCTAGGCAAGCGCCGCCGTGGAGGCTCGGCATGGGCAGAGCCGCGGAAAGCGCGACGCTCAGGCTCACGCGGCTCGGGCGGAGCGAAGGCGAGCGCGGGCCGGCCGCCTCAGGGGCGTTAGGAACTGTGTCGGGAGCGCTCTCGCGGGCGCCGCCGCAGGGCCGTGGGGAGCCGCGCCTATGAGTTTCTCGCGGGCACCGCCGGGACGAATCGATGGGACCTTGCTGGGCGCCGCGCTGGAGAAGCCAGGCCGAGGGCCAGGTTTGAAGTTCGATGTTGAATGCATCTTTGCCTTACCCTTTTTCTGTTCTTCGATCTATCGATGATGTTGAAGCCCAGTTCTTGGTTTTGGCCTTCAATCTTTGGAGCGATAGAGGCCAATCGAGGAATCCGCGACAAGAACTTTCAGGCATTTTCTTCCCTTATCGATTTGCCTATTCTTCTTCCTCTTTTCTCCCCGATCCTCGAAATCGCTCAGAAGCAAAGCATGCTGATAGGAGGGGCCGTTGGCGTTGGCGAGGCCATGTCGCGAGCGGATGCACGGGCCCGGGTGGGCGCGGCGCGGCGCGACGGAGGAGAGGCCTTCGGCGTGGCCACGGCCTGGCGCAGGCGGCGCAGAGGCCGGGTGGACGGGCGCGCGCGGTGTTGCGACCGCGCAGACGGGCGCGGTGCCGTCTCCAGAGGAGTAGCCCGTCGGGGCCGATTTCTCCTGCGCCGGCGACGAGGTTGCGAACGGAGGGAACGAGGCTACGTCGTCGGCGTCCATTCGCTCGATGGAGAGCAACGTGGCTGATAACGTGTTTCGAATTGATGAGATCCGAAGATGTAAGAGTGAACCATCGTTCTTTCATTAGGTGATTGCAGGTATATGTACAGGCAGAAGGGATGCATCGAAGAGGCATCCGTTCGGGAGAGATGTCGGGAACCGACGCGACAGTTGCCAAAAGCAACTGCCTGCGGTTGGTACAAGGGGAGATTCCCCTTAATTAACACAAATTAATTAAGCTTTAACATAAAGAAAAACCGCAGCATATAATAATCAATCAGAACAAATCTGAACACCAAAAAACTTGTCGCGCGGGGTCGACCATTCGATATTCCCTTGAATAGTAGCTTCATCTTGTTGTTACACACGACTTTCAAGTTGTTCATCTTCTGTTTTGACGATCATAGACGAGTATATGTGCATCTCTGTAGGATCGAAAGTAGGTCTAGAGGGGGGGTGATTAGACTACTTGACAATATAAAAAATCTGCCTTTAGATCATGCAAAGTTTTTGGCAGTTTCACAAACAAGATCAGTTCAAGTAACACCCTACACATGCAATTCTAGAGTTTATGCAGCGGAAAGTAAATTGCACATGTAAAAGAGAGGTGGAGAAGATCAAACGCAGTTTGGTGACACGGAGATTTTTGTCGTGGTTCCGATAGGTGGTGCTATCGTACATCCACGTTGATGGAGACTTCAACCCACGGAGGGTAACGGCTGCGCGAGTCCACGGAGGGCTCCACCCACGAAGGGTCCACGAAGAAGCAACCTTGTCTATTCCATCACGGCCTACGCCCACGGAGGACTAGCCTTACTCGGGGTAGATCTTCACGAAGTAGGCGATCTCCTTGCCCTTACAAACTTCTTGGTTCAACTCCACATCACGACGGAGGCTCCCAAGCGACACCTAACCAAGCTAGGAGGCACCACCCCCCAAAAGGTAATAGACGGTGTTGATGGTGATGAACTCCTTGCTCTTGTGCTTCAAGTGATAAACTCCCCAACACTCAACTCTCCTCACTGATATGGCTGTGGTGGAAGAAAGATTTGAGTGGAAAGCAACTTGGGAAGGCTAGAGATCAAGTTTCATATGGTAGGAATGGAATGGCTTGATCTCAACACAAGGGTAGGTGGTTCACTTCTCAGAAAGTATGTGGTAGAAGTGGTGGTACTTTCTGATGGCTCTCCTCACGAATGAGGAGGGGGTGGAGGGGTATATATAGCCTCCACACAAAATCCAACCGTTACACACACATTTGACCAATCTCGGTCAGACCGAAGTGAAAACTCGGTTAGACCGAAAGTTCAAATATAGTGAACGTTGGGATTTTCGGTGGGACCGAAAATACCATCTCGGTGAGACCGAAGTGAGTCAAAGGTTAGGGTTTGCCATTTCGGTGAGACCGAAAATATAAACTCGGATATTCCGAATTGATGTCAACTGATCACAGAAGGTTGGCAGCCCTTTTTCGGTGAGACCGAAACTCAGAATCGGTGTGACCGAGAATCTAGGGTTTGGAGAAACAACTGAAGTGGTTCATCTCGGTGGGACTGAGTTGGAGAAATCGGTGTGACCGAGATTACTTATGGGTGTGTTTTAAGTAGTGAATAGTGCTGATAGTTGAGGGAGTTAGATCACCAAGCACTTGAGCAACAAGAACATTAACACAACCTCATCCCCTTTTAATAGTATTGGCTTTCCTATGGACTCAATGTGATCTTTGATCACTAAACCAAAAATGGAGTCTTGAGCTTTTGCCAATGCTTGTCTTAGCATTTTGAGGGGTCCACTTCTTCAGACATTTCCATACCCACATCATCGAACTTTTCTGAAATGATTCTCAAGAGAATATTAGTTCAATGATATATATGTTGTTATTAATTACCAAAACCACCCGGGGATTAGTTGCACTTTCAATCTCCCCCTTTTTGGTAATTGATGACAACATATAGATCAAAGCTTCGACAAAAGATATAATCAATGAATAATATCGTCGCTTTGAGAGGTATGTGATAAACAAGAGCTCCCCCTAAATTTGTGCATTATTTAAAATTTGCATTTGAATGCAAATGCACAATCGATTAGGATTATGGGTCACTCTTCCATGTCACATACATCTTGGTGGAGCGCACAAAATGATAAGAATGAATAACATGCACTCAATCACCAAGACAAGAGTAAATAGCCATACAATAAGAAATAGCATATGATAAACAATAAGCACACATTAAAGCATAGTATGACTAAGCACTCATTAAGGTAGCATCAAACGTAGTAGCAAGCACACTTAAAGTATCTGGAACCAAAAGAAACCAATGTATCTCAAGGAAAACGGCAAAAGAACGAAAAGACGAAGGAGCACTCTCTCTCTCGAAGCCCTATGATCTATAACAATTTCTCCCCCTTTGGCAACAAGTTACCAAAAAGTTCGAAAAGGTATAGAGCTAAACGTCACTGCGGGCTCGGCTGGCTGCTCCCGTCTGGGTCGATGTCGGTGTAGAGATAGCTGCGTCGGCGAAGACTTCTGCTGATGTCTGCGCTGGAGGAGTGGATGCTGGTGCTGAAGGAACTGCTGGAGCTGTAGCTGGTGCTGAAGTGGTAGCCCTGGAGTCTGTCACTGGGATAGCTGCAGACCTGGATCCTCTGGGAACCGGAGCAGTCTGGCGATGAGAGTCCTGGACTATATCATCCTGCATAAGCTCTGCTCTCTCCTGCCTAGTCTCCTCCATGTCTGCCTCAAGTTTGTTGACAGACACCTGAATCTCAGTCAGCTTCACGTCCAGAGCGTGGATCTTGTCCTCGACGATCCTCTCAAGGCTCTCCTGAGATTGCTCAATGCTGGCCAGGCGTTGTTCAATTCTCCGGGTTGCTTCAAGAATCTGATCTCCGAAGCTCTTTGGCTTAGCTGCTGCTGCTGCTGCCTCTCTGTCAGCTTTGGCTTTCTTTGCAGCTTCGATCTTGGCTTGCCCTTCAACTGAGGTGGGATCCTCTTCATCCATCACAACTACGTTGTCCTCATGCTCTGGCTGCAGTGGTAAGTGCTTCCTATCCAACACGAATTTGCCCGTGCCAAACTTGGCATTGATAAGCATCTGTATCTGCGGTGCAAACCCACACGACCTCTTCTGGTCAGCTGCAGTCCTCTTAATGGTCTCTACCATCAAGTCCATCACCTTAAAAGGTGCCTTCTCATCGAGAATGTGCAGCATGTTGATAGAATAGCCTCGTATCATCCGGTGGTCACCTGACTTAGGCATCAAAGTATGCCTCAGGATAGTGTTAGTGGTGGTCAGACCTGCCTGGAGATAATACACTGAGCCGAGTTTCCATCCCTCCAAATCAGCAGCTGGGATCTCCTTGTACATATTCTTCATGGAATCATGACTCTTCTTAGGAATCCCATAGACATCAATGTCGTCCTCTCTCTGCACTGGAGCGTTCAGAAGTTCTGCCCATTCTGCAACAGTTGAAGAAAACCGTTGACCTTCAGTCATCCAGGTGATCTTGCCATCGGGGTAGAAATGGGCTGTGGCATAGAACTGCATGATCATCTCGTCATTCCATGCTGTCAGTTCTTGACCCACAAAGTCAGCAACTCCACATGCAGTAAAGCTCTCATGCACATGGGGAAAGAAGTCCCGATGCTCTCTGCTGTCAATGTACTTCCAGTCAACATACCTGGTGTCAGCAACAATGGGCTTCTTATCCATTAGCACGGTCTCATAGAAATCCTGCTGCTCTTTGGTGTGGAATCTGGGGTCCACAGCAGTCCTTCTTCTTACGGCATATGGATCAGACTGTCTCCATAGCCTGAGACCTTTGTCCTTTCTTGCCTTCATGTCCTCAGCTTGAGGATGAGCATCATTGTGGAGTGGCAACTTGGGACGGAGCTTGAGCAACACATGCTCTTCATCTGACTCAGAAGGTGGCATCTCACCTTTGTTCTTCTCAGAAGCTGGAATGCTTCTGGTTGTCCTCTTGGGCTTGGCTGGAGCTGCCTTAGCTTGAGCATGCTTCTTGGGCTTGGAGGAGGTTTGAGCCCGAATAGCATCACCCATGAACTTAGCTTTCTGAGGAGGAGGCTGGGGTGCATCTTCTTCTTCTTCTTCAGCATCATCAACTTGAGGTTCAGCATAAACAACTCTCTTCCTTTTGGAAGTCTTCTTCACCTTGCTTGGAGCTGGCTCTTCCAAGTTGAGCTTCTTGGCAACTGCAGACTGCTTCACTTTGCTCGTGCCTTTCTTTGGCTGCTGCCCTTGGAGCTCTTTGGCAACCACTTGCCTCTTTGGCTTGGAGGTAACTTCCTCAGCAACAAAATCGGAATCCTCAGAATCAGACGTTCTCTTCTTCCTGGTTCTCGTAGCAGCAGGAGGCAGACCACTAGGGGTGCTCCTCTCACCATCATCACTAGAGCTGCTAGCCTCAGGACTTGTACCTGCCTCTGGAATCTCAGCAAACGGTGATTCGGACCTGTTCTGGCTGTCACTGACATCTGACATGGCTGAAAGACCTGTGAATAGATAAGGTGTAGGCAGAATAGAAGAGTTATCACAACTGCAGAAGTTTTTGCAAAAAAAAATGAGTTAAAAACTTAGTTTTGAGTTTTCACAGAATGTATTTCGGTCAAACCGATTTCAAGTTTCGGTGTAACCGAAGTGTTCAACAGAACCTACACACCACTTTCGGTCAGACCGAAATGGGTTTCGGTCCTACCGAAAAACTAGGGTTTCATAGAAACTTCACTTCGGACATTCCGATTTTCACAGCTCGGTCAGACCGAACTGTGTAGTGCAATGGTCAGAGACCAAATCGGTCAGTCCGAGTTTCAGGAATCGGCTTCACCGAGATGCATTCCGTGGAAACCTAAACCTAAGAATTTTCCTCGAAACTAAACGATCTGAACAATGTATTGGGAACATATCAAACGTGGATTGAATCAGGGCAGTCCTATCATGCAAGAATCAGAAGTGGAGCATGAATAGGGATCGGGACACACCCTAACTTGGTGGTGTCCCTCTACGGCGGCAACGGAGGAGAAGATTACCGTTGACGGCGGCGGAGACCTGCGGCAAGGGCACACAGGCGACGAAGGCGACGATCCTTAGATCAGGGCGGCGGCAGCAGGGGTCTTGGAGGGCGAACGGTTTGAAAGGAATAGATCGCGCGCAGCCCTCAGTATATATAACCCCGTGCTGTCGGTGGGACCGAGTTGAAAAACTCGGTGTCACCGAGATGCATAATTGCAGTGCAGTTACGCATATCGGTCAGACCGAGATTTTGAACTCGGTTTCACCGAGATGAAACCTAGATCAATCTAAGTGTTTCGGTTGGACCGAGATTGAAAAGCCGGTCAGACCGAAATAGACTTAGAAGGTTTTGGAAGTCAGCCTTAGACGAATCGGTGGTTCCGAGTGCTCCTCACTCGGACTGTCCGAAAAAGACTTGTTCAAAGTTGTGATATAAGCATGAATAGAATTTTGAGACAAGATAGCATAGATAGCTAGGGAAAGTGCTTAGGCATTCTTGTCCATCCATTTGGCCAGAAAAGGAAACCAAAACAATCAAAACAACAAATGGATGTCCTTGAATGGATAAAATCATGCATCCAACATGCTCACACAATAAGATAGCAACTGAAATATGTGTCAAACATGCACAACCAAAACTCTAGCTACTAGCACACAATTTGTCGATGACTAGGTCATCTATATATGAGTATATTGACTTAGGAGTCAAATGAGAACATTTGATCATAGGTCATACTCATCGTTTAAGCACAAGTGGGGTTACCACTTTTACATAAAGCATTTATGTGTTCACATCATTTGGAGATGCTTTTAGCTCAATTTTTAGAGCAAAGCTCCCCCTAGATGTGAGAACCCCTTTTAAAGGGTCAAACTAACCTTGGGTTGTCGTAGAGGACTTCATGTAGATGTTGAAGATGTGGATGCTCAATGTTGATGTAGATCATCATGAGTTAGGAGCAATCCTTTGGATTAGGGCACTTTCAATACCTACATGGGTTAGTCCCACAAGGAACAAACAAGAATATCCATGGACATAGAGTGAAGTACACAAAAGATGATGTCCATGAAAGCAATGATTACCTTGTCCCTTGACTTACCAACAAGAGGGTTTGTGACTCCATGAACAAGTGCATGATGTGGAAGTTGATTGCACAAGTTCTTGCCAAAATGAATATGAGTGAAGTTTGTTGGCGGAGTCACCCTCAAGAACCTACTAGTTCTTCTTCTTTGGGATCCACATCATCTTGATGGGAATCCTTGGTGTTGTAGTTGAGCTTGACGAAGTAGAACTTGATGTGTCCTTGGGAACCCACTTGACCATGGCTTGAGGTGCTTCAATGAATGCATCAATCTCTTCTTGAAGCTTGTCCTTGGCCTTGAAGAATATCTAGCTTTGATTCCTTCACAGATTCAGTACCCTCGTGCATTTCAACCAAAGTATCCCAAATCTCTTTAGCATTCTCAAGACGGCTGATTTTGTTGAACTCTTCGGGACACAAAGCATTGAAGAGAATGTCACAAGCTTGAGCATTGTTTTGCAACATCTTCAGTTCTTCGGGTGTAGCTTCGCGATCCGGAACTTTTCCTTCTTCAAAGAAGTCACCTTGCATGCCAACACAAATAATGCCCCATGCGGCTGGGTTATGACCAAGAATATGCATTTTCATTTTATGCTTCCAACTAGCAAAATTTGTACCATCAAAGTAAGGACCTCTACGATAATTACCCTCACTAGACGCCATACTCTCCTAGGTTGTGAAACCAAGCTTATGGAGTCCAATGCAATGGAAACCAAGGCAATGGAGACCAAAGCTCTGATACCACTTGTAGGATCGAAAGTAGGTCTAGAGGGGGGGTGATTAGACTACTTGACAATATAAAAAATTTGCCTTTAGATCATGCAAAGTTTTTGGCAGTTTCACAAACAAGATCAGTTCAAGTAACACCCTACACATGCAATTCTAGAGTTTATGCAGCGGAAAGTAAATTGCACATGTAAAAGAGAGGTGGAGAAGATCAAACGCAGTTTGGTGACACGGAGATTTTTGTCGTGGTTCCGATAGGTGGTGCTATCGTACATCCACGTTGATGGAGACTTCAACCCACGGAGGGTAACGGCTGCGCGAGTCCACGGAGGGCTCCACCCACGAAGGGTCCACGAAGAAGCAACCTTGTCTATTCCATCACGGCCTACGCCCACGGAGGACTAGCCTTACTCGGGGTAGATCTTCACGAAGTAGGCGATCTCCTTGCCCTTACAAACTTCTTGGTTCAACTCCACATCACGACGGAGGCTCCCAAGCGACACCTAACCAATCTAGGAGGCACCACCCCCCAAAAGGTAATAGACGGTGTTGATGGTGATGAACTCCTTGCTCTTGTGCTTCAAGTGATAAACTCCCCAACACTCAACTCTCCTCACTGATATGGCTGTGGTGGAAGAAAGATTTGAGTGGAAAGCAACTTGGGAAGGCTAGAGATCAAGTTTCATATGGTAGGAATGGAATGGCTTGATCTCAACACAAGGGTAGGTTGATATGGCTGTGGTGGAAGAAAGATTTGAGTGGAAAGCAACTTGGGAAGGCTAGAGATCAAGTTTCATATGGTAGGAATGGAATGGCTTGATCTCAACACAAGGGTAGGTGGTTCACTTCTCAGAAAGTGTGTGGTAGAAGTGGTGGTACTTTCTGATGGCTCTCCTCACGAATGAGGAGGGGGTGGAGGGGTATATATAGCCTCCACACAAAATCCAACCGTTACACACACATTTGACCAATCTCGGTCAGACCGAAGTGAAAACTCGGTTAGACCGAAAGTTCAAATATAGTGAACGTTGGGATTTTCGGTGGGACCGAAAATACCATCTCGGTGAGACCGAAGTGAGTCAAAGGTTAGGGTTTGCCATTTCGGTGAGACCGAAAATATAAACTCGGATATTCCGAATTGATGTCAACTGATCACAGAAGGTTGGCAGCCCTTTTTCGGTGAGACCGAAACTCAGAATCGGTGTGACCGAGAATCTAGGGTTTGGAGAAACAACTGAAGTGGTTCATCTCGGTGGGACTGAGTTGGAGAAATCGGTGTGACCGAGATTACTTATGGGTGTGTGTTAAGTAGTGAATAGTGCTGATAGTTGAGGGAGTTAGATCACCAAGCACTTGAGCAACAAGAACATTAACACAACCTCATCCCCTTTTAATAGTATTGGCTTTCCTATGGACTCAATGTGATCTTTGATCACTAAACCAAAAATGGAGTCTTGAGCTTTTGCCAATGCTTGTCTTAGCATTTTGAGGGGTCCACTTCTTCAGACATTTCCATACCCACATCATCGAACTTTTCTGAAATGATTCTCAAGAGAATATTAGTTCAATGATATATATGTTGTTATTAATTACCAAAACCACCCGGGGATTAGTTGCACTTTCAATCTCCCTATTGTACTGTACTAAGGTGTTCATGTAATGGTTTACACGAAATTCAGTGTCTTTATATTTTCACTCATCATCGTCAACCTTGTCACATGGACGTCATGTTGTGCCCGCTGCCGCGGCCAGTGTAGTTCCTCTCGGCCTCCTCGACTGCCGCCTACTACACGGACTCTGTTATCTGCCTCGGCGCCCTCTTCCCCATCCCTCCTCGCGGATTTTCTCTGCAACGACGACGGTAGTGACTGGTTCATCGTGCCGCCGACGGGATCGCTCGCCTACGACTCCGTGCTCGTACCGACACAAATGCAAGGAGGCAAAAATGGTGCAGTCTACCAAATACGGTACTTGTGCGTTGGCCCATTTGGTCAGTTATACTTATTTGCGTACATGAGTTGACTTGATTGGTTTACCGAAAAAGGGTTCCCCCGCTTTGTATTACAAAGCAACCAACCGAACCATTCAGGGATAGGTGCTGGGGCGGAAGCAGCACAATCATGCCCAAAACAAACGACAAAGAAAGAGCAAAAGAAACAAATGCCGACAACGGCGGATCAACAAAACGAAGAAGCCTCGCGATCGCTGCGCCCACCGGGATCTTCCACTAGGCTCCAAGACTCCGAAGCGTCAGCACCTATCAACACCTCCAAGAAGGATCGCGACGATGACGACGCTGCTGCAAGGGTTTCCCTCGGTACACAACGAGGCGAGAGGAAGGGTAGCCCCCGACGCCGTCCCGGAAGGTCTGGTGGCATCCACATGTGCCACCGCGCCGGTGTCGGCCATGCCGACATGGGTTTCCCTCGATCCCAACCCGCACCTCGGGCGCTCCAAAGCTTGCCACCAAACCAACCACCACCCTGCGTCAACGCGGTCTTGAGGCCTCCATGCCGTCTCACCACGGCACCGCGAAGTGAGGACAGCACGACGAAGAATCGGAGCCGGGACTTGGGCAACAACACCGTCAGCACGCGGGAGGGCCCCACCTCCACCGTCAGCGACGGTAGCCGTCCGGACGTAATAGATGGAGCACACCAGGCCCGTGGGACCACAGGCCAGGCCGAGCCCTCCTAGGCCCGTAAAGCTCCCTCCCTCGCGCTGCTGCCGGCATGCCGTCAGCGCCGCTGCCCCACATTCGAGCCGCACCTCCTCCTCATCGTGCCACAGACAACGAGGCCGCGCCGGGGGGGCGCCCCGCTAGGACCCAGATGGGCCCGTCGGGCCCAGATCTGGGCCAGTGGCGCGACGCCGGCCACCCTGCTCCACCACGCCGCCTCGCCCCCAAGGAGCGGCGCCGACACCACGCGTGCTGCCGGCCGCCGCCGCAGGGCCGCCGGACCGCAGCCAAACCGGGCTGCAACACCGTCGCTTCCCTGCCCAGGGATGGGAGCACGCGCGCGGGGGGCCAAGAAGGCCCAGCGCCGGGGGCGTCCGCCGGCGGCGGGGGGGGGGGGGGGGAGGGGGGGGGGGGGGG
>LR738710.1:766420090-766433709 GCA_902687465.1 Secale cereale
ACGCGGCTCCGGCCGGGCATGCGCCTGGGGCGTCCAAGCGGCGCGGCTCCGCCTTGCCGAGGAGGCGCGGGAGAGGGACGAGGCTCCTGGCCGCGGGGCTCGGTCAGAGGGAGGTCGGGGCGAAGGAAGACGAGGGAGAGGGTGCGAGGCGACGGGGAGTCGGGGTGAGCGAGGGAAGGAGAAAAGAGCGGCGGCGGGGTGCGGGAGCGAGGGACAGGAGATTAGGGTTCGGTCGCTACGGGGAGAAAAAGGGCCTTGGCCTGGGAAGACTTGGGCCTAGGAGGAGGAGATGCCCAGGGGAGGCTGCAGAGAGGCCCAAGAGGCTGGCTGCACTTCTTTATTTCTTAGCAGAAAAAATAGAGAGGGATCCAAAAAAAAAGAAAAGAGGCAAGGAACAGAAAAATAAAATATGGAACATTTTTATAAGGCTTTACGGGATATTACCAACCCAACAAAAATAGTTCCAACACAAAGGAAGTGCAAACTAAAACATTTAGCTTGCAAATAAAAGGAGTTTAGATTTTTGGAGGAGCCTCGAAACAACGGAAAGAAAAAATAGGCAAGGTATAGAAGTCAAACTTGAAGTGAAATAAACATGGGGAATTAATGCAAGTGTGTTACGATGAATTCCAACGAATGGAATATTTATTATAGCTCTCTAAAATAATGAGAGACTTTTATATGTTATAAAGAGAAGTCACCTTCCCTCGATTTAAATGGACCGAAGGTCCACACGATTTATTTAGGTTGAGATGCATAAAAAATAAAATGACATGATGGCATGATGACATGATGCAATGCAAAAATAAATAACACAAGCACAAAGAACCACACGGGCAACCCTGAACATCCGGAATCTTCTGGAAGCTTCTGGAATCTTCTGGGACGTCGGTCTCGGGCGTCACAACTCTCCCACACTAACAGAGGATCTCGACCCGAGATCCTAGAGATATCACCGGTTAAAACGGAAGAGGAAGGGGTAAAACAAAGTTGCTTCTTTGACAGACGAGTGAAACCAAGGAACCTTGAGAGGTTGAACAAATTGAAAGAAAGAATGCAACGGAGATGAACGAAGATGAAACACTCCGTTAGAAAAGGAGGAACAAGGAACACAATGAGAACCTTGTAGGTTGAAAGACATGAAACAGGAGCTTACGGACCAAAAGAATGTGAAACTGCACGGTATAGCCAAGGAATAAGAATGACAGAATTTGGACAGCACTCCGTCTGAAAATGGAAGGAATTGGACAAGAACTTGCCAAGTTGAGATGATACTTGATGAAATCAACAACATATAGCCTCCGAAACAATTAAAAGAATGGCACAAGGGGTAAGAAAGATTCAGACAGCACTCCGGTTAAAAGAGAGTTAAAACTTGATAAGATGACGGAACTAGAATGAAGAATACAACACTCCGGTTAAATGATAAGCAAGGGGAAGAACATGATCCCGATAAAAAACGAGATGATGGTTAAAGATAGCAACATTACAAAACCTCCGGAACGAAAGAATAGCATATAGATCAACGAAAGAAATGAATGGAGAAGAAAGACAACTTCTCCGGCAAAATGAATTGAAGAGCATCCTTACGAAGAAGGGTTGAACGGAGTTGTTGGACATTCAACAACGAAAGAATAAGCTTGATGTGGGCTTATGGAAAACATCTCAAAATTAAGAGGTGACAACCAACCACTAATGGAAGCAATTGATTGGATTGAGATCAACAAGGAGATGAAAAACTTATTTCACCGGAATGATAAATGAAGAACTTGGGTCATTTATAAGCACCATAATTAGCAACAATCCTTAGGGAAAGCTTTAGGTGAAATATAACCCAAGATAACTCCAATGAATAAATTGAAATGGTTGGAAAGATCTCCTGAACAAAGAAAATGATGGGTTTAAATATCTCATTCTTGATAACTCGTGAATCATGAAACATGAAGGAATTTGTCAAGAATGACATAACACCATCTGAAAGGATAAGGTAGAAGGATTGCAATTGGAAATCATGATGAAGAAAGCTTGAGCTCCAACAAGAATGTTGATGAAAACCTCGAGGATGAATTAAATGATGATGAACCACCATGAGAACTCCGGTAACAACAGCATGAGAAGTGAAAGATGAAAAGAATAAGATTCAGGCCTGCGATGAATTAGATAGAGCTTTGAAATGATAAAATTGAAAATAACTTGGAGCTCCGGAAAAACAAGATGAAGAACTTAGAACCGAGAATAAGATATGATGAACAAGCTCCACACAAAAGAATTAAATCACCTGGAAGGAATAAGAATAAGAATTATGTTATGCATCTCCTTCACCAATTTAAATTGATGACAACCAAAGGGATTTGGCATACTACTTATTCTCATAGGAAAGAATTAAAGAGAGATCTAGCACAACCTTGGATAAATCTTCAACAAAGCACCGGTAGAATTATGAAAAGAACAAATGAATTGATACGATAACAGGAAGAGTAAACTTGAATGAACCACCGTAAAAATATAGAGACGAACGAAGAGACATCAAAGAAGAATATTTGGAGGACGAAGTTGAAAACTGAGAACGAAGAAATCTTCTGAAATGATGGCCTTCGGAGGATCACAAAGAAAAGAATTCAAGAAATGCTCTGAAAGGGCATGAAAACAATTCCCACAATCGAAAACAATTATGAGGATGGCATGAAGCTAGAATCACGAATCTTCACGAAGACGGGTCAAGATTTAAGAGAAACACTTCTCCGATCTTCAATTGTTGAGAGTGAAGACGAGAAATGCCATAAGAATTGTTGAGCACTCCGGAAGAATAAAAAGATGGAAGGTGGAGCTAAAGATGGAAATAATTGAAAACAAGCTTGGAGAAGGCATGTGACTGATGGAAATCATTCTTACATCACACTTTGAAAAGAATTCTCCGGAGAAAGAAGAGTCAGGTAAGATCCTGGGAAAAGACCTGTGGGTTAGGGCCCACTAAAGAAATCACCGTTGAAAAAGATTGCTTAAGAAATATTGCACCGGTTGGATTAAAAGGCTTGAATAAGATAACAATGCTCAAACTAGCTTGAACGGAATAAGAATGGAATTATGAATCTTCAGCACTCCGGATATGAATAGCAAGAGGAGAATGATTAATTGGTGCAACGGAATAAGAAAGCATTGTGAAAAAAGGAAAAAGGATAAGATCATCACCAAAATCTTGAATTACATCCACCGGTAGAATATTGGAACAAAAGAATGATGAACTTGAAGCTGTTGAGCATCTTCACGATAATCACCGGATAAGAACATTGAAGGAAAAGAATGAAGAAATATCACATGAATAAAATGGATACTTCATCTGAGAATTCCAGCTCCATAAAGAAAAAAGGGTGGGAGGGTGGGGAAAAGCAAAGATAACTTGGGATGAACAAAAATGGGCACCGGTTGGAAAAGAATTAACATGACCATCTCGATGATTAAGAAGAATTAGCACTCCCATAGAAATATGAGAATACGGATTAGGAAAGGTATGGAATCAACATTTGACATCGAAGCAACTCGAATACCAGAATCAAAACAAGAACAAAGGATAGATATGCAACATGATCTTCACAACATCATCCGAACAGAGGATTGAACGAATGAATTCCCTAGGTACATCAACTGGTCGAGAAACCACTTGAAGAACAAAAGATAAATTAAAAGAAACAAGGATCAGATAGGACAAATACAAGATAGAAGTTTCGTTCGACATCTTTGTGCTGAAAGCTCATGGAACGTGTTACAAAAGGGTTTTGCAATCCCCGGATCAGCATAGCCAAGGACCCTTTAAGATGCAACTCCCGATCAGAACAAGTCCATAAAACCACTTCACTCAATGCAGAACCCCAAACTTCATATCGAGCATCCGTTGGAAGAATGCCTAGAACTACTTGATGAACCCACCTATAGATTTCCGAAAGTTTCCAGTTATGCAATCAGGTGTTGGGGATACACGGGAAGCACCGCGCAATCAACTCTAAACCTACATCCAGGTGTATCCATCCTTCAACACATAACCAGTCTTTCTCGGAAACTGTTTACCTCGGACCTTCGAAAACGCATCCACTATAACAAGCTATGGCAATACTCTCGAACTACCTCCCCAGTACTGGGTGATGTCGGGGTTATCTTGCCACTGGCCGTATAGGAGAGATTTTCGATGTCGGCCGTCTTAAGTATTTAGTACTGTCGCGATATGCTTGTTACAATGATACCCCGAAGCTCAACTCCTCGGTAACAGGAGGCATCGGGAACAATATCCTTGTCACAAGAACATCGAAACAATCCCAGAATACTCGCGGGATCCTAAAAAAAAAATTGGTGCAATTTTTGAAAGTAGAAGAGAAAAGAGTAATCGTCAGGAGTCCTCACCAGAGAGAAAGGGGATGAGAAGCAAAGAAATCCTACTCTCCGATATAATATAGGACTCAAAAAGTTTTCAGTGTGTGCCTAGACTCAACCGTCAACGATTCGATCAATCAGTGGGGGCTTCTAGGTCGGAGAAGGCTCTGAATACCAACTTGTAATGCCCAGGATGGGACTATACCTCCTACGTGTCGAGGCACGACTTAAAGGTATAAGCCCATCCTAGAATGATCTCAAGTTTGGTATCTTTGCACGACTCATGTAAAAGAGGGATTAAAATGCAAAAGGGGATAGTTGGCTTACACTCGCCACTTCACACAATACATTACATGAGCAAAACATCATTCAGAACATCACAGCCCGACTACGGGTAAGATCCAAAAGAAAGATACCAAAACAACATAAAGCCACAGGCCAAGATCGAATCCTAGTAGAAACCACTACTGAACATCGAAACGTCACAAGCAAACAGCCACAAGCTTCATCGAACTCCCGGTGAAGAGCTGATCCAACTCCTGCACCAAACTCGGCTGAACCTGCAACTGGTGTGGTGAAGTAACTGTGAGCCACAGAGGACTCAGCAATCCCGTTCCCGGGTAACAAGACTATTTAAGCCTTGGGTGAGGATAAGGCTGAAGAAAGAATATGAGGTGAAGGAACAAACAAGAGTCTGCAGCAGCAACTAGCACTAACTTACGTAAAAGAGAGCGAGAAGAGAAGAGCATCGGTCGAAAGATGATCAAGAAGTGATCCTAACTAAAGCCGGTCAAACATAACCCCACCGTGTTCAACTCCCGAATCCCTATTCGGAAATTGACAGTCACGGTACACACGCTGGTAGTGTATTGGAAACATTGTGTCAAGTTATCTACAACCGGAATTAACAAGCTCCCATCTGCCACATAACCGCGGGCACGACTTTCGAAAGTTCAAACCCTGCAGGGGTGTTCCAACTTGACCCATTACAAGCCCACGATCCGCGGAGTCGCAACTCCATAGTTGGGAAGACCCGAGTATTCTCGGAATCCCGTGCTCAAGTTAAACCGAACTAAGGTAAGGCTAATCCAGCAAATCCTCCCGGCGTGTCGACACCCTGATAGTAGCCGCGCGTATCTAGGTCTCAGGACACGACCGGATGGGCGAAGCTACAGGACCCAAACCTCGAGTTTCCCCGTGGTGGTTCCCGCAGGCTCCCCGTTTGGGACCAACACCATCGGCACTGGCCCCCCCTGCTATGTAGAAATAAAGGATCCTCGAGGGAGCGACCCTCTATGCAAAATTTAATTATTTAATTAAGTTGTTATTATGAGGCAAATAGTACCAAATGTTGGGACTTGCTGGAAAAGACTTAGCACTTAGCGGTTTATCAAGGGGGTCCCATACACCCCAACCGTGTTAGGAACGCAAAAATCAAGGAACATAATACCGGCTTATACGGTTCCTAACAGCATGAGTGGAACAAAACACCAAGCAAAAGGCTTAGCCTTCCACCCTGCCAGTATATAGATGATTTCATTTAGCATTTATATAGTGTGATATAACCCAACCGAACTTCAACATGAAGCAAGCATCTTCAATCTTCACCTGCAACTAACAATGCTATAAGAGGGGCTGAGCGAAGCGTACTTAGCCAAGCAACGGTTTGCGTAGGTAGGGTGGTTAACATGGCAATTGGTTACAAGTAGGAGGCTGACAAGAAAGACATGGGCATCGAGGCAAAACTATAGATCGTGACTTCTAGCAATAGGCAAAAATAGTAATGGTATCCGGGTTCGGTCATCTTGCCTGGGATTCCACAAGGGAGAAGAACGGATCCAAGAAGAAGACGAAGAAGAAGCCTCACAACTCCGGAACGGAACCGAAGCTAACAAGAGAGCAACCGGAAAGAAAGAACAACACGATAAACACACAAGCATAAACATGGCATACGATGCACAAGCAAGCATGATGCATGTCCGGTTTTAAATATGCATGGCATGGCAAAGTGCACAAACAACACTACAAGTTAAGTGGAGCTCAATATGCAACGAGTTGCATATTGACGAAACACCACATTTAATTATTTAGTTGACTCTCATTTAATTACAAGACAAGATTAAATGTTTTTAACATGGCAAGAGGTGAAGCATAATAAAACTATACTAACTAGGCAATTTAAATGAGGCCGGAGAATAACAACAACATATCCGGAAAATCCTCATGAGCATGTTTAATAATATAAGCAAACAACAATTAAACATTCAAGGTTGTTAACATGATGCGGATGACATGATCAAGTTTATGCAATTTTATTAACAGGTTGACTTAAGAGGATAAGAAGCATTTGTCACCGAGGTGGAAAGAACGGGTGCCACGGCAACGATCCAAAAATGATGCAACACATCCTCTCGGTTCCGGTAACTCGTTGAGAGTCCGGTGCAAAAGGTAGAATCGACGTGAGCAAGTCGAACAAGATGAAAGGTGGGGCGATCCCGTTACCGGGTTCCCACGAGTCGGTGACGAGGCAACCGAGGAGCTCGAAAAAAGGTCGGAACGGGCACGAAGCACACACGAGAGACATTTCATACAACACAAGCAAGCATGCATCACACGGGTCACGTCTCGGGGTTATACCTTCGAAGCGTGCGTTTCGGGGCGGTTCGAGACGTAGTGGAAGTAGCCGTAGTAGTGGAAGTAGAGGAAGTAGTCGTTCACGTTTCCGAAGAGGAAGTAGCCGTTCCGTAGAGGGAAGTAGTTGTACTCGGGCGACGGTAGATGTACTCGTTCCGTTCGTTCTTGCCGGTTCCACGACGGCGGTAATCGTTCACGGTCATCGGTAGTCGTTCGGGTCGTCGTGGACGTAGTGGAACTTGGTCGTTTTCCGGGCGTCGGTAGTCGTACACGGGGCGTTTTGTAGATGTACTCATATCCGTAGCCGTTCACGAGCTCGTCTTCCCGTAGATGTACACGTTCTCTGTCAAGTCAACAGCAAAAACCACCAAACAACACAAAAACTACAACAGCTAAAACAAGGGCAGCACGGGGCTAGGCAGCGCCGGAAACAGAGGCAGGGGCCTCGGCGCTGCAGCAGAACGGGGACGCCGGACTCCGGTGGCTGCCTTGGTGGCGGACGGGGCTCCTGGCGAAAGGAGGAGCAGCGGATCCGAGGCGCTGGACGGGGCGGTTCGCGACGGAAGGGAGCCCGGCTGCGGGGCGAACTGGAGAACGGAGGAGGAAGGGCGCAGCTCCTGGCGCTGCGGTGCTCCTGACTGGAGTTGGCGCCTCGGGGTCGTCGTGGTACTGACGAGGGCGAGGCGAAGGCTGGCCGCGGAGAGCTGCGGTCGCGGACGGGCGAGGTCGGGCCGCATCGCTGGAGGACGCGGCATGGCGCAGCGCAGGGCGCGGGAGGAGCCGCGGAGGGAGGAGGGAGCCCGCGCGCGGGGCCTCGGGCGCGAGGAGACGAGCTGGTGGCCGGCTCGTCGCGGGGAAGGAACGCGGCTCCGGCCGGGCATGCGCCTGGGGCGTCCAAGCGGCGCGGCTCCGCCTTGCCGAGGAGGCGCGGGAGAGGGACGAGGCTCCTGGCCGCGGGGCTCGGTCAGAGGGAGGTCGGGGCGAAGGAAGACGAGGGAGAGGGTGCGAGGCGACGGGGAGTCGGGGTGAGCGAGGGAAGGAGAAAAGAGCGGCGGCGGGGTGCGGGAGCGAGGGACAGGAGATTAGGGTTCGGTCGCTACGGGGAGAAAAAGGGCCTTGGCCTGGGAAGACTTGGGCCTAGGAGGAGGAGATGCCCAGGGGAGGCTGCAGAGAGGCCCAAGAGGCTGGCTGCACTTCTTTATTTCTTAGCAGAAAAAATAGAGAGGGATCCAAAAAAAAAGAAAAGAGGCAAGGAACAGAAAAATAAAATATGGAACATTTTTATAAGGCTTTACGGGATATTACCAACCCAACAAAAATAGTTCCAACACAAAGGAAGTGCAAACTAAAACATTTAGCTTGCAAATAAAAGGAGTTTAGATTTTTGGAGGAGCCTCGAAACAACGGAAAGAAAAAATAGGCAAGGTATAGAAGTCAAACTTGAAGTGAAATAAACATGGGGAATTAATGCAAGTGTGTTACGATGAATTCCAACGAATGGAATATTTATTATAGCTCTCTAAAATAATGAGAGACTTTTATATGTTATAAAGAGAAGTCACCTTCCCTCGATTTAAATGGACCGAAGGTCCACACGATTTATTTAGGTTGAGATGCATAAAAAATAAAATGACATGATGGCATGATGACATGATGCAATGCAAAAATAAATAACACAAGCACAAAGAACCACACGGGCAACCCTGAACATCCGGAATCTTCTGGAAGCTTCTGGAATCTTCTGGGACGTCGGTCTCGGGCGTCACACCCTAGCCGCCGGGATGCTGTTAAGGATGCTCGGCAGATCCACTTGTGGGTTTGGTGGAGCTGGGCTTTCCTCGATTCTCATTTTTGCACTGCGGGCTGAGGCAACTTCTCAGATTCAACTTTTCGGACCAAAATCGTTCGGGCCGACTCCAAGTGTGGAGTCTGTGGATTTTGAAGCTGGAGAAGATAATAACAAACCCCTTAGTTTTTTTTTTGCGAACTCAAAACACTTGTATTACTCAATCACAGTATCAATACAATCCTCAGCAACTACCTCCAAAACATCAGGAGGACCTGATCCTAACCAAGTCATAGTTCTATTATTAGAACGACCAAAAAACGCTAGCCTATCACTCGCCTTATTATGTGAACGATCAATATGAGTAATACAAGCTTGATGAAGGTTTAGGAAACCCCTAATCTCATTAACCAATGATGAATAAAGTGATCGATCAGCATCACCACCAGTGATCATAGCTACGGCAACAGAGGAGTCCATCTCAACTTGAATCGGTAGAGAAGTATGTTGGATCGCCGTAGATATCCCCTCCAAACACGCATAAAGTTCAGCCTCAAGTGCGTCTCGGCAAAAATGTATAGCCCTGCAAACAGAGAAGATTATTTTACCAAACTCATCCCTCAAGATCATGCCAGCACCCGCACTATCACATGCCACAAAAGCTCCATCTCTGTTTAGTTTACACCACCCGTGCTTAGGCTTCGCCCATCCAGGCAGCTTTGCCATGTGAATATCACTTTGGCCTCGTTCCTCCATTGTAATATATGTCTTCCCTTTCTCTGGATCGGCACCACTATCCATCGTGGTGGCCATAAGAGAAGTAAGATAACTCTGCAGATATCTTACTGATGCATCCATCTGCGGTGCCGGTTTATAATGCACTACTTCATTACGAATATACCAAGCTCTCCAGAAAACAAGCAGGATCATACATCGTTCCATATCACTTCTAGGAGCTAGCAGTTGCAAGAGCCACTCCTTTCCACAGTTGGCAATTGTCTGAAGCCGAGGTAAACTCCAGATTTTTGCCATACTCAAATACAGATCTCTTCCTAGTTGACACCTCAAGAACGGGTGAAAATTGTCCTCCGATTCTACACCACAGACTGGACAAATACTTGTGGTTTCCAAGCCAATCTTATGCTTATTCTTCCACGTTGGCAAGCCATCCGTCGCAACTCTCCATGCAAAATTTGCCACCGTAGGCGGCACACCACACTTCCATATGAACTTCCAGCAGCTCCTCGCACCGGAAGGCATCGAGCTAGAAGACGCTGTGGTGGATCTATGTGCCTTGTCAAACGCCAAATGATACGCACTCTTTACTGAGAAGACCGCTAACTTATCTGGTCCCCATGCAACAACATCTTCGCTCTGCCTGGGTGAAACTCTGATCTTTAAGATCTCAGCCACGTCAGCTTGCATGAAATATTGGTTCCGAATTTGTATTTTCCAGGAACCGTTCTCATTCAGAAGGTCAGACACATATCTAAAGCGGCACACCCCCTGCCGTGAGATCGGCTTATATGAGTGGGGGCGTGGAATCCAGCTATCCCGCCATACCCGGACACTCCGTCCATTGCCTATTCTCCATATTAAACCCTTTTTGAAAAGCTCCAAACCATGACTAATGGCCGACCAAGACGATGATGCATTACCAGAAAACACAGTATCTTCCAACTTACCAGCATGATAATATTTGGCTTTGAGTAAACGAGCACACAAACTCTCCGGCCTAGTGATTAATCTCCACGCCTGACGAGCCAGAAGGGCATGATTAAATATTCGAAAATCTCGGAAACCAATCCCACCTCTTTCCTTTGGCTGCATAAGATGATCCCATCCTTTCCAATGCACCTTTCTCTTCCCCTTCTCTGAACCCCAATAAAAATTCCTCACCATTCTTGTAAGATCGTCACACACCGAAAACGGTAGCTTAAACACACCCATTATATACGTGGGTAAAGCTTGCGTGACAGACTTGATAAGCACCTCTCTACCGGGCTGAGCCAAAAAACCGTCTCCCCACTGGAGAAGTCTTTTGGTAAGGCTTGTTTGAAAATTCCGAAATTTACCTTTCGACATTCGTCCTTCAGGCGTGGGTAGACCCAAGTACTTCTCCTCAAAAACCAAACTTGTAACGTTTAGAACGTCTCTGACATGCTCTTGATTTGTAACCGGGCACGCCTCACCAAAAAATATCGAACACTTCTCATAGTTCAAACTTTGTCCCGTGGCCGTGCTAAAAAGATCCAAGGCCGCTTTTACCTGCTCCGCCTGGTTCCTCGAAGCCTGGAAAAACAGCATGGTATCATCTGCAAAGAGCAAGTGGGATATGCCCAGAGCTCTCCTGCAAATTTTTGCAGGAACAATATCGCCAACTTGCACTTTATTCTTCAGGATAGCTGAAAGTCCATCTGCCACACATAAGAATAAGAACGGAGAAAGTGGGTCTCCTTGCCGTAGCCCACGCGACGGTGCAAATGAATCCAGGAGAGTTCCATTTAATTTTATAGAATACCTCACCGATGTGACACACGCCATTATCCAGTCAATCCATCGATGGGAAAACCCTAACCTTTAAATCACTTGCTTCAAGAAAGCCCAATCCACCCGATCATAAGCCTTGGACAAATCCAACTTATACGCACAAAAACTCCTTGAAGGATCCTTCTCTTGTTTAATGTAATGTAAACACTCAAAAGCAACCAGCGCATTATCTGTAATCATCCTGCCTGGTATAAATGCACTCTGTTCAACCGATATTATATCATCTAGCAAGGGTCTTAATCTGTTAACCAGGCATTTGGAGATTATCTTGTATGTGACGTTACAAAGACTTATAGGCCTATAGTCCGCCTCTTTGATGGATTAGATATCTTTGGGATAAGCACAATGGATGTATCATTAGCACCCTCAGGCATGACCCCCGTACTGAAAAAATCCCGGACTGCAGCCATCACACCCTCCTTGACTGTACTCCAGTTCCATTGGAAGAAACAAGCGGGAAACCCGTCTGGGCCTGGTGCCTTCAATGGCCCAATCTGGAACAAAGCATCGGATATCTCCTTATCAGTAAATGGTGCACACAACCTGTCATTATCAGCCGGTGTGATCACTTGTTCGAACAAGTTTACTACTTCGGATGCATTTAAGTTGGTATCCACACCAAAGATATGTTGGAAATACTCATTTGCGATCTGACTCATGATGTAAACTCCGTATGCACTATTCTGATGCTGTCCGTTAACTCCCTGATCTTATTCTTCCTCGCCCTCCAAACTGCTTTACTGTGAAAATATTTTGTATTACGATCTCCTTTCTTAAGCCAAGCAATTCTCGATCTTTGCATCCACATCATCTCTTCTTGATACAGTAGCTCATTCATTTTATCCATTACTCGCCTTATATCTTCCCTGTTCGCGTTCATATTCATAAGCTCCTCAAGTTGGCTTCTCGACTTGGCGAGTTGTCGAGTCACATTGCCAAATTTCTTGCTCCAAGACCGTAGCGCAGTCATCGTTTTTGATAAAGCTTCTTTAAGCTGCGAGAGGCTGTGAATCTCCCCTACCGCTGCCCATGCATCTTCCACCACCTGTGGCAACTCCGAGTCCCTCTCCCAAAAAATTTCATACCTCCTACACTTCTCCTTCACCGGTCCGGGGTCCGGTTCTCCTTTAAGAAACACCATGAGGTGATCTGAACATGGAGACGGTATGTGTTCCACAGCAGCAAAGGCGAACAGATTACACCAATCATTTGTAGCTACCGCGCGGTCCAATCTCACCTTGACGTTAGCCGACATCGCTCTTCTATTATCATATGTGAAAGGCAGGCCCATGAACCCCAGATCAATTAGGTCACACACCTCCAAGGTATCCCTGAAGGCTATCATTTGTGCTTCCGCCCTTGGCGTGATGGATAGATGCTCATAATCCCACATGGCTTCATTAAAGTCGCCGATAACCAACCATGGTAAATTATTAGCAGCTTTCAGATTCCGTAACTTAGTCCACATTAGGTGTCTATTTTCCACCCGAGGCTCCCCATATACAAAAGTAGCTCTCCACTCCGGCGCACCTTCTCGGGCTTTGATAACAATGTCAATAAATCTGTCATCCGTGTCCAAAACATCGACAACACATTCTTCCCTCCAATATAGCGCCAAACCACCACTTAAACCATTACTATCCACTCCACAAAAACCCTTCAACCCAAGTTTAGCTCGGACCCGTTTCATCTTCTCAGCCTTTTGTCTCGTTTCACACAAAAAGACCAACATGGGGGAACGCGACTTACACAACGTCGCTAGTTCACGAACTGTCCGGGTGTTCCCCCCTCCCCGGCAGTTCCAACTGAGACAATTCATTGGACTCGGCGGTCCTCCTCTCCGGAGGCCGCCTGTAAAGATGTGTCCATAACAACTCCCTCAATCTCTTCCACCCCGGCTTCTCCTTGCTTCCTTCGCTTCACTATGGGGTTCTTGCCCGGTGTTCCTTTAGGATCCGATCGGTCTCCAGAGCTGATAGACTCCCCGTACTCCAGACGCAGGACCGCATCAGCCACCTTCCCTCCCGAGTTTTGCCCACCAGGACCACGCACATTTGCCACACCATCATCATCCATGAGCCTCTTCCTCGCTGTGCGTTCCTCAGCCGATTTCATCATCTTGAACTGCATGATATCCATCCCCACTTGCAGCTCCAAACCTCCCTCCCTTTGCATCTCCACATTGCCTCTCTCCTCCGCACCTTCTGCTCTACCTCCTCTAGTTCCACCTCCTCTACCTCCTCTTCTTCCTCCCCGCCCCCCCTATCGGACCAGCACCCCCTCTACC
>LR738710.1:766433780-766444309 GCA_902687465.1 Secale cereale
ACCTCCATCACTCCCTCCTCCTCTACCTCCTCGGCCTCCAGAACCCACCGGTTCACTGACCCAATGCAGCCACTCCCCCCATTCGCACAGTGCAGCATCATGTACACCATCACCACATTCCTTCACAACATATCCCAAACGCCCGCAGAAATAACAGAAGTCTGGAAGTTTTTCATAGAACACCGAATACCTCTTCCTCTCCTTCAAGGTGATATGCACAAACCTTACTAATGGTATTGTAACATTAACAAACACCCGAACTCTCAAGAAATTTGATGGGTTGATCCTTCCTTCATTCACCGTGACTGTAAAGGGAGGTCCTCCCACCTTCTTTGCTACCTTCTCAGCCAGCACCTTCTTCCTCGTCAACCCGTGTGGCAATCCTTTTATTCTTGCCCATAGGGGATACATGTTTAGCTCATATTCTTCTACATCCAAAAAACCATCGTACTCAACTAACACCACCGGGTATCTCCTGAACTGCCATGGTCCCCCTTCCATCACATGCTTCCAGTCACCCAAGCAATGGCATTGAGCCAAGAACAAGTTGGGGCCCTTAATGTTGAAGGTCACCCCCTGCGCACAAGCCCACGCGTTCCTCATGGAGTTCAACAGAGAAGCATGGCTAAACGGCCGGAGGGTATGAACCCTAAACAGCGCCATCTAGCGCACGTCCTTGATCAGGTCCTCGAACTCCCCAGATAGGTCCAAATCTTCTTCCTCCTCCCCTTGCAACTTGAGATTCTCAAACGCGCCCTCTAGATCGTCGCCATGCTCATATTGGTCCCAATCTTCCTCCTCCTAGTTATGTGTAAAGGTAACAAGTTTCATCATCGGTCTAGTGGTTAATGTGACAATGTGACATCATTAGAATAGTCTGAGTTAACTCTAAATTCTTATCGGATTTCTATAAGCACTGGCAATTACATGGGCGCAAAGGCTGGTCGCACATAAATGCCTACAATTGTTAGAGCAACTCTAGCCGATGCCATTAGCCCGTCCCCCAAAACACCAGCCAATATACAGTACCGGGACGAAAAAAATTGTCCCGAACATGTACCATATATCGGTCCGGCCCATAATTTTTTTGTGGCGAGCTCTAAAAATCTGCAAGCTTCCTCTATATCTCTTGTTCCCCCCTCCCTTTTGCCGCTCGCTTCATCATTTGAGCGAGTTGGTGAGAGGTTTTAGCACGAACCACTCCCGTTGCAGCCACAGCCGGCGTCGCCGCCTCCCAAACTCGATTTCGGTCAAATAAAAGAGAAGTGATGTCGTGCGCGAGCAGCAGCCCGGCCATATCTGCCCCGCCATGGCCGCGAGCAGGAGCTCGACCACGTCCACCCTGCACATGGCCACCCCGCCATGGGCGAGCGAGCAGGGGCTCGGCCGCGTCCGCCCCGCCATGGGCGCGAACATGGACTTCAGGCCACGTTCGCCCCACCATGGGCGTGAGCAGGGGATCGGCTGTGGCCACCCCACCATTCACGCGAGCAGGAGCTGCGTCCTCCACGCCTTGGGCGTCAACAAGAGTCTTATTGCGAGCAGGACCCAATTCCAAATCTATATTTTGTTTGTAGGAGTTTTATGCTATTTTGCAGGGACCTTTCAAGTACTGACTAGCGGGCTCCACATTTGATCACCGACAATTTTTGCGAGAGTTGTTCAGTCCGATGCCGCGCGGTTCACAAATTCAATTTTAGGGGGGGGGGGTCATACATTGTATTTGGGATAAAAAGATGAGTGGAGCTCACCACCATGGCCGACACCACAGCCGAAGATCGACGCAACACATGTCCTTTCTACGACCGCACATGAAGGGCCCCCTTTGGTTCAGAAGATTTTAAAAACACATGGAAAAATAAAAATTATATAGAAATGCACGTGCAAAACAGAGGATTGAAAATGTAGAAATTTTACATATCTCGGTGTTTGTTTCACATGAATAGAAAAATCACAAGAGTCCTAATAAATAGAAAGAATGCTATAATTGGCATGTTATTATGCCACTAAAAGCTTGAGATGGCTGAACATAGCCATGCAGGCTAGATGGCCTTGGCTACATGCATCGAGCTGATGAAATGAGGCCCTGGAACGAGTTCGACATCCATGTTCCAACTGAATCTCTACAACTCTTTCACTCGGGTGCCCACACAACTCTGGGGAACAGCTCCAATGCCATCTTCTGGGAGGACCGTTGGCTCGACGGGTATCGGGTCCAAGACATCGCTTCGAAGGTGTAGGCAAAGGTCCCACCTCGTAAGCGCAATAATTTGTTAGTGAAGACGGCTATACAGGAGAGCACATGGCCTTTGGATATTAATCTGAATATGGACTTGGATGAGCTGCGTGAGTACGTGAATCTCTGGCATCGGGTGGCGGCTCGCCGGACAAGCTCTCTTGGGCATGGGAGAACAATGGTGCTTTCTCCGTCACATCGGCTTATGCGGCCAAGTTTGTAGGAAGGGTGGTCAATCCGACAGCGGATTTTACTTGGAGATCGAGGGCGCCACAAAGATGTCGTTTCTTTCCTTGGTTGGCTTTGCAGAACAGATGCTGGACCTCTGACATGCTTGCTCTGAGAGGCCTACCGCACCAAGATTTCTGCCCGTTTTGCAACCAGAGTGAGGAGACAATCAATAATATCTTGTTGGGGTGTGTTTTTGCTAGGTCGGTGTGGCATGAGGTATGTACGGCACTCGGAAGGCCTGATCGGGTGCCCACTTCGGTTGACACCTTGGCGGCATGGTGTCAAAACAAGTACACCACAGATGGTCGATTGAGAGATCACCGTACGATCTTGGTGCTCGTCCTTTGGGAGCTTTGGAAGCATAGCAATGGTATTGTGTTCGATGGTGGGTCGCCTTCAATCACATGCATCGGAGCCAGGATCTTGGAGGAGGGCAGAACGTGGGCTACAGCCGGTCTCCTCAAGGGAGACATGGATGTTTTCTTTGGTAGTTTGTCGCGGTGGGTAGGTCATGAGCAATCCGTTTTTTGTAATCTAGATGGACCTGGGCGTGGCTGCCCAGAATGTTGTACACGGGCTCTTTACCCCCTTTCTATCTTTAATATATGATGTGCATGCTTATGCGCATTCGAGAAAATGCCACTAAAAGCTATATATAAAGCACGGAGGATTTTTGGTCGTCCATCATCTCTTTTTGAAAAGAAGTCCACGTAGTTTGTTGAAATGAATCCATAGCCCATCTTTAAGTTATACCGAACCGTTTTTTTTATTTTCTCAGAAAACCCCCTGATGTTTCAGATAATCAACCCGTCATCCATATTTAAGTCATACGAATCGTTTTTTTATTTTAACAGAAACCCTCCTAACCTTTCGGTTAATCAATCTGCATTTTATCTAAAACAAAATTATTAATATCTTTTAAACCGTAACTCTAATTTTAACATGTTATATATGAAATTTGATTAAAAAATGTGTATAATCTAAATATGCTGTTACTTTTAGGTGTTAAATATTTTTTAAATATTAATCCGAGTGCAAACTTAATCTACAGTGCACGGTCCGTTTTTTCTTTCGCACAGTCGGGGATCCAGATTGTAAATAAACACACATTTAGACCAGATTAAGAGGAAAGTAAACATTGATAACCACGCATGCACAACTCTGAAAAACCTTCCGGGAAAAAAACAACATTTTTCTCATATTATTCTGAGCCATTGTGTGAGTGCGAGCGCGCATGTGTGTGTGTGTTAGAGAGAGAGAGAGAGACGTCTTAGGACTGACCACATTCAAATACGTTTTCGTTATGTGAGCATTGAACCATCGCCGGGAACACAAATATGATGCCATGTTAAAATAAAGAACGTCTATCTATCAAGGTCTTGAGTCATGGTTAAGAGCGTGTGTGTTTTCTGTCTCGTTACAACGCACGGGCTCTTTTGACTAGAGCCACTAAAAGCTATAATTGGCATGACAAGTTCCCATCGACAGCCGCCTCACATCCGAGCGTTGACCCGTTCTCTTATCCAACACGTAACGACACCATGACAGACGAATTCTGCCTGTATCTTTGCTCCTAGTGTGTTCTCTTTTTTTTTTCGAGAAAACTTCCAATCTATTCATCTTCAATCATGGCAGTACAACGAACACCAAAAATAAAACTTACATCCAGATCCGTAGACCACCTAGCGACGACTACAAGCACTGAAGCGAGCCGAAGGCGCGCCGCCATCATCACCCCTCCATCGCCGGAGTCGGGCACACCTTGTTGTAGTAGACAGTCGGGAAGTCGTCGTGCTAAGGCCCCATAAGACCAGCACCCCAGAACAGCAACCGTCGCCGATGAAAAATAACGTAGATCGGAAGGATCCAAACCGAAGACACAAGAACGTAGACGAACAACGACGAGATCCGAACAAATCCATCAAAGATAGATCTGTCGAAGACACACCTCCACACGCCCACCAATGATGCTAGACGCATCGCCGGAACGGGGGCTAGGCGGGGAGACCTTTATTCCATCTTCAGGGAGCCGCCGCCGTCTCGTCTTCCTGAGCAGGACACAAACACTAGCAAGATTGAAAAAAACGACTAAAAGCGAAGCCCTCCCGCCGGCCCTTGCCAGGATCCACCGCGCCTCCACGGTCCTAGGGCCACCGGAGACGAGGCGGACCTGCGACGGCGCCGGCGAGAGGCAGGAACCCTAACTTTCTTTCTTGTAGGAGGAGGAGGCAAACCAAACACGCCCCAAGAGGCGTTCTCGAAGTTGCTCCTAGTGTGTTCGACAGCGAGGCGCAGAATGCGGCTGCGCAGAAAACGGTAACGTTGTCATGCACGTACTCCACACGCAGTTGGATATTCGCTCTCGCGGCGGCGAAAACAGAGCACGGTGATCGATCAGTTTTGCGCTCTGACGCGGACGGCCGTGGCATTTACCCCCTTGCCGTCGCAAAGCCGGCGGCTGGACCGACGCGCGCGCGCCCTGTCCACGGGGAGCCTCCACACTCGAGGACCCGCGCTCGTCCGGCGGAAGCTCCCGGTCGAATCACGAGACGACGTAAAAATGACGATGGTGCTGCGCATGCGGGTAGAAGTTTCACTGGAGCTTTCGATTTCACCTCTACCTGCTCGGCGACTACTTACTGGAACAACGACGCGTCCACACATCTACAAAGTCAGATCAACTTTTCTTGGAGAAGCAGGCATTAGTGTTTTTTAGAGGATGAGGAGCAGCGCACGAGCTTAGCCAGTTCTTGGAGAACTGACGCACGACGTCACCGTGTGCGTCTCTCAGCGTTAGCCGCGTGTTCCGTTTCGGGCCTCGTCGGCTACAATAGATCGGCCGGTGGCCGGTCGTCACCGATGACGAAGCCGGCGCGTCGCTTCCGCCGGGTGTTATCCCAAGGAGCTTTCCAGGGAAACCTCGAGCTAGCCGGGGCTCCGGCCATTCTCTCCCATGCACTGTTCGTGTCCTGCGTGCCGCCAACCTGCTTGGTTGTTGGCGTCATTCCAGACATACATATGACTGGTGCCAATGACCGGCAGCCAAGCTGGGACATATTATACCATATCCCGGATCCTAAGATCCTAGGTACGCGACGTCACCAATGGAAATTGGCCTCGCGTGCTGGCCTTGATTAATCGGATAATCACAGCCCCTTTGCTCAAGCTCGTTTGTTGGCGGAGAGATCGACCCATCGATCTCGTCTGTATATATAGCGCCTCGCAGTCTGGCTTCTACGCTGCAAGCAGTTCATCTACCACACTGTACTACAGACGCAGGAATTCAATGGCGGTTGACTCCATGGAACCGGTGGCCTTTGTGGCGGTGCCCTTCCCGGCGCAGGGCCACCTGAACCAGCTCATGCACCTCTCCCTGCTGGCCGCGTCGCGGGGGCTCTCCGTGCACTACGCGGCGCCCGCCGCGCACCTCCGGCAGGCCCGCTCGCGCCTGCACGGCTGGGACCCGCAGGCCCTCGGCTCCATCCAGTTCCACGACCTCGGCGTCTCGGCGTACGAGTCCCCGGCGCCCGACCCCACCGCCCCTTCCCCCTTCCCGAACCACCTCATGTCCATGTGGACGACCTTCACCGCCGCCGCGCGCGCCCCGCTCGCCGCCCTCCTGGAGAGCCTCTCGGCCACCCACCGCCGCGTCGTCGTCGTGCACGACAGGCTCAACTCCTTCGCCGCCGTGGAGGCGGCGCGGCTGAGCAACGGCGAGTCGTTCGCGCTGCAGTGCGTGGCCATCTCGTACAACGTCGGGTGGCTGGACCCCGCGCACCAGCTCCTGCGCGACAACGACCTCGACTTCCACCCCATCGACGCCTGCATGTCCAAGGAGTTCCTCGAGTACGTCTTCCAGACGGAGAAGGAGATGCAGGAGCAGGGGGGCGTGCCCACCGCCGGCATGGTCATGAACACGTGCCGCGCACTCGAGGGCGACTTCATGGACGCCATTGCGGCGCACCCGGTGTTCAAGGACCAGAAGCTCTTTGCAGTTGGCCCGCTGAACCCGCTGCTGGACGCGAGCGCCCGGACGCCGGCGAAGGCGCGACACGAGTGCATGGACTGGCTCGACAAGCAGCCGCCGGCGTCGGTGCTCTACGTGTCCTTCGGAACGACGTCATCTTTCCTGGGAGAGCAAGTCGCGGAGCTGGCGGCGGCACTCAAGGGGAGCAAGCAGAGGTTCATCTGGGTATTGCGCGATGCTGACCGTGCCGACATATTCGCGGAGCCCGGCGAGAACCAGCACGGCAAGATGCTGTCTGAGTTCACTAAAGAAACCGAGGGCACTGGGCTGGTGATCACCGGGTGGGCGCCGCAGCTGGAGATCCTGGCGCACGGCGCCACGGCGGCATTCATGAGCCACTGCGGCTGGAACTCAACCATGGAGAGCCTGAGCCACGGCAAGCCGATCCTCACCTGGCCAATGCACTCCGACCAGCCGTGGGACGCCGAGCTTCTCTGCAAATACCTCAAGACCGGGCTCCTCGTGAGGCCATGGGAGAAGCGCGGTGAGGTGGTACCGGCGGCGGCAATCCAGGAGGTGATCGAGGAGGCGATGCTCACGGACAAAGGGATGGCGGTGCGGCAGCGGGCGAAGGAGCTCGGTGAGGCCGTTCGCGCCGCCGTGGCAGACGGCGGCTCCTCGAGCAAAGGCCTGGACGACTTCGTTGCCTACGTCACAAGGTGATCAGCGTATCTGTGTATGCCATAGACAGATACGCATTGGGCGGTTTGGTCGGATCGGATGTGTTTGAAACTTTGAATTATGCTTTCTACGGAAGCTGGATTTAATTATACAATGATTTATCGTTTTGAATTATCCATCTACTCACTTTTAATTACACAAAGGTCCAAGAAGAAAGATTTGAAGGAAGGAGGTGATATTCTACATAGCACTCTCTCTGTAAAGGAATACTATCAGAGTGTTTAGATCACTGAGTATTTTTCATCTAAAAGCAAGTAGGAACGGAAAATAAACGAATCATAGTATCACAGTATTATGATGTTAGGCTCAAAAACAGTATTATGATGTTGATGAAGTGGACGGGGATCATGATGTATGCTTGAACATGTCACTAACTTTGACTTCTATAGAGTTCTGTCCAGTCCACATGATGTAACTGCAAATCTACAAACAACAATACTATACACATGACACAATGCACATGATTGAGAAGGGCACCAACGGCTGGATTAGCACGTCGTGCATAGATCTGGGTAGCAGTTTCGATCTACAAATCAAGATTCTCCAAGAAAAAAAATACTACGAGCACAATTGAAGGTTTGAAATTGACTCACGAGGACATAGATTTCTCAACTTCAGAGTTTGCAACGAAGGAAAAAAACTAATAATTGGGTTAGAATTTTTGACATGGGTATGCGGAGTCCAAAAAATATTTTTTATTGCACAACGGAGTTAAAAAATATTTTTTGTTGCACAACGATATAAGACCTAAAAAATACACAAAAATAACACTTAAACTATAAATCATTCTTTGTAAAGACAGTGTGTTCAATAATTTGGTTACATTGCAAGAATCATAACATAATTCTTCGGTTACCCTTTCGGAAGCGAGAAATGATCATGTCTTCCTTTTCTTCCATGAGATGGACAACAGCGCCCGGATGCGGTCACGACAATAACTGAATTCAATTTTTAGTGAATTGAAGTAGTTGGCTGAGCTGAATTTAAGTAGTGTTAAATGAATTTCACTCATTTGCAGGGAGGTATTGATTTTTCAGACCATACATGGGAAAGAAATGTGGTTATTCGGACTATCCTCCACGTCACAGCCCAACACAAAAACCCATCCCATAACGCACCATTCCCTTTTTGTGTCGGATCCACTCCTTCTCGCTCGGTTTCCCGTTGTAACGGGACATTTCTCACTAGAGCCTCCTTCTTTAAAACCAGACGTTGCCCGCGTCACCTTCGCCGTGCGTTGCAACAGAGATGATTTTTTCGTATTTATAATATAATAGAGTGGGTTAAACTAATACATACTATTGACATAAACAATAAATAACTATAGAGATCAGTGTCAAAGGTCCATTCAACTCTGCAAATGCACACTGACATGGGAGGGAGTGGCAACCTGAAGGTATTCCTAGTCATTAATAAGCTCCACCTCCAGCCCAAATATCATTCATTGCTAGAAGGAGTGAATAGCATAAAACTACCATAATTCGCGTTAGGGTTCCAAAAAACTATCAAAATTTTGTTTGTGACTAATAACTACCAGAACGGGCGTCGGCTGTTTAAAAAAACCCAAATGGTCGAGTGCTTTACAATTGATCGCGATTATAACAGTTGGGGCCCACGTGTAGGAGAACTGATTGTTTGACCGTTTGTTTGACCGTTAACTGACATGTGGGGCCTACATGTTAGTGTCTTACTCCCTAATAAAAAAATCTCATGTGAATTTTTTCCTTCAACCCCTGGTTCTTTTATAAATTTAAAATTGTGTCCCTATTTTTATAGAATAACCCCTACAAAGATTAAAAAAACAATCGGGTCCCTCAATCATTTTTCAAAAAAGCAATCCATTCCCCGTATAAGCCGGCCGTGGCTGTGGCCGGCAGCCGTGGTTGTGGCCGGCAGCCATGGCTGCGGCCAGGCCAGCCCAGCCCGTGGCTATGGCAGCCGTGACCGTGAACAGTGGCCGGCCGCGAGCCCTCTTCTATCCCCTCGAGCAGTCTGTGCACCTCCTTCATGGCGCGCGACATGAGCGACCTCGGCGCCAGGTCGAGGTGGTGGTCCATGGCTGCGGCGGCTCGAAGTGGTGATCCATGGCGGCGCCGGCTTGAGGTGGTGGCACCGGCCTCGGCGCGGAGGCGGGCTCCTCCAGGTGGGCGACAACATCGGTCCAGGCAGAGCTCCTTGCCGACCGCGCCTGCTGATGTCTACACACGTTTCTACTCTTGTAGACTATGTTTGGCCTCCAAGCGCAAAGGTTTGTAGGACAGCAGCAAATTTCCCTCAAGTGGATGACCTAAGGTTTATCGAACTCAGGGAAGTAGAGGTTGAAGATGGTCTCTCTCAAGCAACCCTGCAACTAAGATACAAGAAGTCTCTTGTGTCCCCAACACACCTAATACACTTGTTAGATGTATAGGTGCACTAGTTTGGCGAAGAGATGTTAAATGGCAAGTGATATGGATGGCAAAACAAAGTAATATAAATCTGTAATAAAAAGTGCAGCAAGCAAACAAGTGGTAAACGTGAGCACAAATGGTATTGCAATGGTGGAAACAAGGCCTAGGCTTCATACTTTCACTAGTGGCAACTCCCAACAACATTAACATAATCGAATCACATGATATTTTCCATAAAACATGCAAAGGGGACACACTCGGAGGTCATTCCTTCGTGGTCAAGAGAGGACGAGAATTATGTAGGGCTACAAAAGCACACCTCAAAGTTCGTAGTTCTCAATCTAAGGATTTCCCAATGTCACCGCGGCCATCCAAAGAGAGTCCCACAATCACCACAACATATCTAAAGGATAGTCAAAGACAAGCACCAAGAGACTCTCAATCTTCAATCAACACACAAGAGAGGAAATCACTCATGAAAATATTGTTCTAATCCATGTCCAATAGACCGCTGTCACCTTGGTCTCGGGGATTATACTAGATAAAGATAAGTGAGTACATCAATCCAATACATAGAGGAAGGGGAAATATCATGGGATCACCCTAGATTAACATAGCCTATGATCACAACGAAGATCACATCATGGGAGAGAGAATTGACCACATAGCTACTGGTAAGAACCTCAGCCCCGAGGAGGAACTACTCCCGCATCATGGAGGGAGGAAGCAACGTCGATGGAGATGAATCCGGGGGCACTTCCCCGTCCCGGCAGGGTACCGGCACAGGAATTCTGGTCCCCCGAAGCTTGATGGAGATGGCGGTGGAGATCGGAATCGCGTCTGGAGAAAAGGGGTTTGGAATCAGGGTTTCCTCGACACGCTTTAAATATATGCCAAAGGGGGGCATCGGAGGTGCCTCGGGGGACCCAGGCGCCCCCCCCGGGCGGGGGGGGGGGGGGGGGGG
>LR738710.1:766444459-766487384 GCA_902687465.1 Secale cereale
GGGGGGCGCCGCCAGGGCGCCTGGAGCCTTGGTGCCCCCCCGGCTGTCCTTCGGGCGCACGGTAGTTTCTGGAACGCTGATTTTTTATATAATTTTTCTTGATTTTTCCTGGCAGTTCTTGTAATGTGAAAACCTGAAATACAAAAACAGCCGAAAACAGAAACTGGCACTGGGGTGCACTGAGTTAATTGGTTAGTCCAAATATGATCAAAAGTGTATGGAAGTGTTTAAATATCATAGCAATATCACCCAAAAAAGGCATGGAGCAAGCAGAAATTATAGATACGTTTTGGACGTATCAACATCCCCAAGCTTAATTCCTGCTCGTCCTCGTGTAGGTAAATGATAACACGAATAATTTCTGTGGTGACATGCTATTAACCATATAGGACTTTTCATAGTCATATGACAAAAGCTTACTGAGACAATGAGTCTATAGTAATTAAGTTGCCTCATGAGAAAATCACAAAGAACTGAAAGTTTTACAATATGATATTGAAACATCAAATAGATTTGTAATGAACATGATGTGCAAATATGATAAAGTGATATCTAGCTTGCCCCCTTTAGTGAAGCAAAACATAAATGCAGGGGCACCTCCAAGGTTTAAGTGATGACTAGATAGAATGATTTCAAAATAAACGATATCACAATCATGCAAAAGACAATGCTACTTTGGGATAATGCACATTACACTTAGAATGACAATCATGCTCTCAGTAGTTGGTGCTTTTAAAAGAAGGTGGAGACTCTCGAACCGTGGCTTTTGTTGGCAAGGTTGAAAACCCGTAGTCGGAAACAAAGACAAAACATGTACCAGAGCTCTTGGTTTTAAAACAGAGGTAATATTTTTTTTAGATCATGCATGTTTCGTCAACGAATGCTAGCAGACAACTCAATCACTTCTTGAGATGGACAAGTTTCGAGGAACGGCTCCCGAATGAGGACGATCACATCCTCTTAATCTCCTTTGTTTATCACTGCCAAAGTTTTCTGATTTCTCATGAACAAAGCGTGAAGGAGGGTTTGTTTGTTATATTATCTTTTTGAGCCGGGCGCACTCAATGCCAGTTCCTTCTCATATTATGGGTTTGCACATTATACATGCAATCCCGGGGTGAAGCTTGTCCAACTTAAAAAGATCATGAATTAACTACTACTTCCTCATGAACTTAAAACAGAGGCACAAAATAGGAATGCTTTTTCTTCGAATAATTTCGAGATGGTACATGCAAGTCTCCGTTAGGAATGGTAGGTAAATACCATGTAGGAAGATATGGTGGACTCATATGGCATAACTGGATTAAAAGGATATGGATGCACAAGCAGTCAGTCCTCTTAGTACAGGCGAAGGTTAGCAAAAGACTGGGAGCGACCAACTAAGAGAGCAATAACGGTCATAATCATGCAGAGCGACAGAGCAACATTGAATCAGGCATGGAAGTTATATCGCTACTCAGAAACAAAAGATCATCAAGGCCTGACAGACTTTCTTTACAATCTTAAATATGCGTGAGCATACGCCAAGTCAATCAAAATAAATTCTTTGAAGGAAGATATTACTAAACCATACCACATCATAGGCAAACAAATCATGTTGGTACTCCAATAACACATTGGGAACCCCCCAGCTATTTGAGACTAACCATAAGAAAACATGAACTACTAAGCGCCATTATGCACGTAGCATCTTTATCATAGACATATCAACCAATGCAACGGAAGCAAACTCTCTTAATAAGATAAGCATGATGAATAAAGAGAGTTCAAGCAACCAACTAAACAAAAACTCTTTAAAAAGATAAGCATGAAGGTTAAGAGCTAAGCATGATAGTAGCTATTGAAAGACCAAGAACATACACAGCAAAGATAGACATGAAAATTCTATGTTACGTTCTAGGTAGAAGTGGAGCGTGTTTCTCTCCCACACAAAGAAAGCTGAGTTCCGACTCGTTATGAAAAGCTAAAGCAAACTAAAAAGCAAGACGCTCCAAGCATAGCACATAACACATGAAGTGATAAAAATATAGTGGAACGAAAGACGAACTGATAATGTTGATGGAGAAGGGGATGCACGGGGGCATCCCCAAGCTTAGACGCTTGAGTCTCCTTGAATATTTCTTGGGGGTGCATGGGGGCATCCCCAAGCTTGAGCGTTTGACACTCCTGAATCTTTTTATCATCTTCCCTCGCACACTTGAAAACTCCCTTCATACATAACTCATCATAGTCTGATTAGCGAGGTTAGTGCCCATAATAAAATAATTGTTCCTTGCTGGAAATAAAGATATTCTTGAAGTTCTACTGTTTCTGAAGATTGCCAAAAGGTTTTTGCAAAGAAAAAGCAAGCTCTCGGTTTGCAAGATGAAGGAAAGGCAAAACATGACATAATCTGTGAAAAACAGAACAACAGGTAGTAAATGATTTTTTCGGGGCACTTCTGCAACTCTAATAAAAAAACTCAAAACAGACGCACGAAAGACAATTATATAGAGCACGTTGTCGAAAAAATTCAGACCAAAAAGATGATCTGGTGATTTTATACAAATTTTTCTATCCAAGGACAGAATCTGTTTCCTGGACAGCACGTCACAACTTTTGAACTTTCTTGCAATCAGAGGCTAAACTTGGCACAAAGCTGAAAAATAAAGATACAATGATGTTGCTACAGTAGTAACAAACATCAAGACCACTAAAACTGAAAGTAAACATAACAAGGGTTGTCTCCCTAGAGCTCTTTCTTTATAGCCATAAAGATAGGCTTAAGACTTTAATGATGCTCTCGTAGGAATAAGAGCTGAAGAACAAAAGAGAGCATCAAGAAGCAAATACCAAACACATTTAAGCCTAACATGCTTCCTATGCATAGGAATATTGCAATAGAATAATTCATTTAAGCACAAAGCAACTAGCATAGGAAGGCAAAACAAGCATAACTTCAAAATATTCACCATGAAGAGAGGAAACTTCTTATTATTAAGATATTTAGAACCAAGTCTCCCTCTCTCATTATAAATTTCAGTGGCATCATGCATGAACTCAACAATATAAGCATCACATAAAGCATTGTTACCATGATCCACATGCAAAAAGGTACTCTTACTCTCCACATAAGCATAATCTTTCTCATTGGTAATAGTGGGAGTAGGACTATCATAAACAACTTGAACACTATAGATTAATTGTGTATTAGGAGGGTGGTGTTCAACAAGGGAGTAATTCCCTCCATGATTATGACAAGTTTCATAAGGATAATTTCTCCTTATGTCATAGGTACCTTTATAATCACTATAGATTGGAGTTATGACATCATCATAGTAGAGAAGAGCATTATCATTGCTAGCAACTATATTTGTAATCATGTTGTCTTTATTCTTACTAGCAAAAGAATTATCAATTATCACATCACTAGTGGGTAAAGGATTTGCAATCCTATCATCCCCAAGCTTAGAGCTTCCCATATCATCACTTTCAGAGTTGGTACCAAAAAGATTTTCAAGATCATAAGTAGCATTATCATCATTTTCCCAATCACAATAAGTAACATGCATATCATAATCAAAATCATCTTCAATAGCACCTATGGACGTATCATCAAGATGATAATTAAGGCAATAAACTTCACCTTCTTCTTTAAACTTACAATCGTTAGGATAAAAGTTGATGGGAGGAATATGCTCAGGCCAGGTTGATACCCATTCTCCTTCTTTCTTGCTCCTCTTCCTCCTCCTCTTTTTTTTCTTCTTCTTAACCTTAGGAGGGAGTGGTTGGAGATGAAGCTTCTCCACATATCCTGGTTATCATTAGAAACAATAGGGGAAACTTGGGAGAAACTCTCCTTTTTATTAGCAGAAATATAAGAGACATTTTTATACTTTGGTAAAGTTCCCTCCTTTATAATCTTACCTATGTAATCATTTTCATGGCAATTAAGAACACAATAGAGATGGCAATTTTGCAAAGTGTTTTTTATTCCTACGGCATTAACATCTAGCCATGAAGTCTTTTCTGATAACTCTTCACACATCAAAAATAACATAAGCTCATCATAAAGATCAGAGGTGATCATGTTATCACACAACCGGTTAACAGTTATGTTTTGAAAGTTCATGCATTGAAAATTAAAGTGACCCTCTATACGGCAAAGTTCACAAGTAAAAGGATAAAGGTCACACAATTCTCTAGCAATTTCATTTAAATCTCTGACCCAAGTGATTGTTCTTTCATGCTTATGTTGCTTACAATACTTCTCTTCTTCAATCATAGGCCTTTCACAAGGTCTATCCACTCCACAAAAATTAACGTGCTTATATAAAACTTCATTTTTAGGAATTGGATCATGCATGTTGCAATCATCATGAACAATTTCATTTTCTTTGCAAGTCTCTTTAAAAGGTTTATGATACTTGATCCAATCCTCCTTAGGCATATTAAGATGTGAAGCAAAAGATTTGAGGAAATCAACAAGGAGTTGAGAATCAAGCCCAAACTTAGCACTAAACTTATTAAAACTTGTAGTTTCAACAAAGGACTTAATGCAATCATACTCATAAATTATACCTGACTCTTTACCTTTGTCGATCTCCCAATCTTCAGTGTTGCGTTGAATTCTTTCAAGGAGTTCCCATTTAGCATCAATCTTTTTGTTTGTGAAAGAACCCATAGAGGAAGCGTCGAGCAAATCTTTATCCTGTCGAGAAAGCCTCGCATTGAAATTAGTAATAATCATATCTTTGGGGAGCCCATGGTTAGGACATTTTAGCATTAACGTTTTCAGTCTCCCCCAAGCTTGATCTATGCTCTCTCCGTCATGAGGATAAAAATTATAAACATAATTCCTATTCTCATGGACTTCATGAAGAGGATAAAACTTGGAGTAAAAGAGAGACTGGATCTCTTCCCACTCCAGCAGGTGAGAGTCATTTAGTAGCCTATACCATTCCAATGCTTTTCCTTTCAGTGACAAGGCAAATAATTTCCTCATGACAAACTCCCTTGATACACCTGCAAGCTTAAATAATGAACATAGTTGTGACAGATATAGCAAGTGTTCACCGGGATGTCTGTCTCCTGCATAACGATCAGCCAAAACATAATCGATAATACCAGCTGGTATTTTATAGGGCACAATTTCAGTAGGGGGAGGAGCAACCACCACAGGTGTGGGGCGACTTCCCGCAAGCAATGATCCAATAGCAAGGTTGTCCATAAGCATAACTAGTGAAATAAAAACAAGAAACAAAAAGATTTAATTGCAAGATCTAAAGATATACCTTCGAGCGCTCACCTCCCCGGCAACGGCGCCAGAAATAGCTTGATGTCTACACACGTTTCTACTCTTGTAGACTATGTTGGGCCTCCAAGCACAGAGGTTTGTAGGACAGCAGCAAATTTCCCTCAAGTGGATGACCTAAGGTTTATCGAACTCAGGGAAGTAGAGGTTGAAGATGGTCTCTCTCAAGCAACCCTGCAACTAAGATACAAGAAGTCTCTTGTGTCCCCAACACACCTAATACACTTGTTAGATGTATAGGTGCACTAGTTCGGCGAAGAGATGTTAAATGGCAAGTGATATGGATGGCAAAACAAAGTAATATAAATCTGTAATAAAAAGTGCAGCAAGCAAACAAGTGGTAAACGTGAGCACAAATGGTATTGCAATGGTGGAAACAAGGCCTAGGCTTCATACTTTCACTAGTGGCAACTCCCAACAACATTAACATAATCGAATCACATGATATTTCCCATAAAACATGCAAAGGGGACACACTCGGAGGTCATTCCTTCGTGGTCAAGAGAGGACGAGAATTATGTAGGGCTACAAAAGCACACCTCAAAGTTCGTAGTTCTCAATCTAAGGATTTCCCAATGTCACCGCGGCCATCCAAAGAGAGTCCCACAATCACCACAACATATCTAAAGGATAGTCAAAGACAAGCACCAAGAGTCTCTCAATCTTCAATCAACACACAAGAGAGGAAATCACTCATGAAAATATTGTTCTAATCCATCTCCAATAGACCGTTGTCACCTTGGTCTCGGGGATTATACTAGATAAAGACAAGTGAGTACATCAATCCAATACATAGAGGAAGGGGAAATATCATGGGATCACCCTAGATTAACATAGCCTATGATCACAACGAAGATCACATCATGGGAGAGAGAATTGACCACATAGCTACTGGTAAGAACCTCAGCCCCGAGGAGGAACTACTCCCGCATCATGGAGGGAGGAAGCAACGTCGATGGAGATGAATCCGGGGGCACTTCCCCGTCCCGGCAGGGTGCCGGCGCAGGAATTCTGGTCCCCCGAAGCTTGCTGGCGATGGCGGCGGAGATCGGAATTGCGTCTGGAGAAAAGGGGTCTGGAATCAGGGTTTCCTCGACACGCTTTAAATATATGCCAAAGGGTGGCATCGAAGGTGCCTCGGGGGGCCCAGGCGCCCCCCCGGCGCGGCCCAGGGGGGCGCGTCGCCAGGGCGCCTGGAGCCCTGGTGGCCCCCCCCCGGCTGTCCTTCGGGCGCACGGTAGTTTCTGGAACGCTGATTTTTTATATAATTTTTCTGGATTTTTCCTGGCAGTTCTCGTAATGTGAAAACCTGAAATACAAAAACAGCCGAAAACAGAAACTGGCACTGGGGTGCACCGAGTTATAGATTACTCCAAATATGATCAAAAGTGTATGGAAGTGTATAAATATCATAGCAATATCACCCAAAATAGGCATGGAGCAAGCATAAATTATATATACGTTTTGGACGTATCACCTGCTGCTCGTATTTCTCCTTGCCGTCTGCGATACTGCTCCTTGTCGGCCGCGCCTACTACTATTTGTCACCGATCGCCGTTGTTGCTGCTCTTTGCCTTGCCGGCCGACGCAGAGGGGCGCACCGCTGCGAATTGGCGAGAAGGGCGCCGCCGCGTGATACGTCCAAAACGTATCTATAATTTCTGCTTGCTCCATGCCTCTTTTGTGTGATATTGCTATGATATTTATGCACTTCCATACACTTTTGATCATATTTGGACTAACCTATTAACTCAGTGCACCCCAGTGCCAGTTCCTGTTTTCTGCTGTTTTTCTATTTCAGGTTTCCCCCATATTAAAAGTGCCCTAAAATTTCCGGGAAAAATACAGGAAAAATCTGCGTGTCGGGAGCTTCCAGAAAAACCAAGGCAGGGCCAGAGGGGAGCCTGGGGTGGCCCAGGCGGCCACCCGGCGCGGCCCCACCCCTGGCCGCGCCAGGGGGGCGCCTGGGGCCCCACCTCCGCCTCTGGTGACCCCCTTTGGCATATATATTGCTCGCGTCCCGAAACCCTCGAGGACGGAACCCTTTTTCGCGATCTCATCTCTGTTCCGCCGCTGCCGCGCTTCCAAGATCGGGAGCACCAGGAGAACTCTTCCCGGCACCCTGCCGGAGGGGAGAACCACCACTGGGAGCTTCTTCACCACCATGGACGCTTCCCGGATGAGTTGTGAGTAGTCCCCCTTGGACCATGGGTCCATGACCAGTAGCTATGTGATGTTCTCCTCCCCTCTTTGTTCTTCATCGATTAGACCTCGTGAGCTGCCCTACATGATCGAGGCACATATGTAATCTTTATGCTATTGCTATGCTGAGTTTGCTGGGATCCGATGGATTATGAGATTATGTTCAGATTGTGTGTGAGTAATATATTTGATTCACCTCTTTTATATTTATGTTCTTGAGTAATTCTTGCATGTTCTCCGTTGCTGTTTATTGCTTTGGCCGAGTAGTAGGTAGTAACTTCAAGATTGTGTGTGAGTAATATATTTGATTCACCTCTTTTATATTTATGTTCTTGAGTAATTCTTGCATGTTCTCCGTTGCTGTTTATTGCTTTGGCCGAGTAGTAGGTAGTAACTTCAAGAGGGAACGTTATGCTTGATTGTGGGTTCATGCCCCTCGATGACTAGCTTGAGTGACAGAAACATGAGTCTAGGGGATGTGCTGTTGCCACAAGGGGGAAAACAACGGTGCTTGTACTTGCAGGTGCAAGGATTGTTTACTTTACGCAAAGTTCTTTTAATGCAGTTGTCTGTTGCTTTGAGTTTACACTTTGGGTGGGACTCGCAACTTAATACCAGCGAGATGTTCTGGATAGATATCTCAAGGTGGATGATTAGTAGTAGATGCAGATGGATTTCGGTTTACATGCCTTGGCGTACCGCCCATGTTTTTGAGCATCTACCTTTCTTTACAGCATAGTTAGCATTGGTTTGCGCACATAATCATGTCAATTGCCCAGCTGTAATTTGTTTACCTCGCTTAGCTGTTTTATCGTCTTTTGGGAGAGAGACATCACTAGTGAACATCATGGGACCCCGGTCCATATTACCATCACTGTTCACACCCGCTATTTACTTCCTGTTCTATTTCCTAGTTGCAGTCATACCTATCACTATTATCTCTTGCGTTTGATCCTTTGTAAACGACAAGGCCGGAGGGATTGACAACCTCTCTGTACTCGTTGGGAGCAAAGTTATTTGTATCTGTGTGCAGGTCCTGTCAAGCAAAAGTTTCTGGAGCATTGACACCTACTTGTTGGCCCTCGGAGTCTCACGGGATTCGATCCTTGGTATCTTGCCAAGGGAAACTTGCCGTTACGCTACATCTCAAACCTTCCACTTGGGGTAACCAACGAGGGGCGAGAAGCCATCAAGCAAAGTTTCTGGCGTCGTTGCCGGGGACTCCACTCTTCAAGATAGGGGAGTTGCACGCTATCTTTTATCTTTGCTTTTTAGTCTTGTTAGTTTACCTTTCAGTTTTTGCTTTAGTGTTCCTTATAAAAAATCACAAAAAATTATTTACTTTTCTGTTAGTAGTCCTTTCTGTTTAGTCAAGCATGTTAGGATTTGGTGCTTTGAGGGAATCAGAAGTTCTAGATTTCCATCAAAGGGATGGAGAATATATGAAGAAGGCATGGGATAGAATTTCTGATGCACATAGGAGAATTATGCCTTGGATACCTATAAAAATTGTGCTTAGAAATTTTTACCATGGTCTTTTTAAATGGTGTAAACACTCTCTTGATATTATAGCTGAAGGAGATTTCCTTGAGTGTGATGAAGCTAGAGCTCTTGAAATTATACATGGTCTATCTAGTTACTTTGTTTATGATCATAGTTTTGATACTGTCATAGATAGACTTGCTACTATTGAGAAGAGAATGGATGCTCTAGACTTGATGAAGGTAGAGAAACCCAAACCCAATAAGAGAGATATTTTGGAAATATACAATGATTGGGAGCCTTTTGTTAGGATTAGCATCTCTAATCAAGACTTCCTTGCTTATTGTGATATTGGATCTATGGTTTCTACTACGCTAAAAATTGTTCATGATTCTTTAAAATTTAACATGGACAGATTATCATCCTATCATGAACATGCTAATGGAGACATTTCTGAGATCCAGGGAAGAATAAAAGACGTGCCAGTTACATTCCTTAAAGGGATTGCAATGGTTGATTTCTTCATCATGAAGCCAAACCAAGGAAATATAGTGCTTGGAAGGGACTTCCTCCGAGCCGTAAAAGGATTCATCGATATAGGTAAGGGACAAATCTGCCTACGCGGGAAGGCAAAAGGTACGTACCCCTTTCCTAGAAGGAACAAGAGTGAACTTGTTGAGGAACCATTTGAAGCAATTTATAACTCCGATTATTATGATGATTATTGATTCCTCTTTGCATCATGCCTAGCTTAAAGGCATAAAAGAAAGCGCTTTTGGGAGGCAACCCACAACGAATAAAATTTTATTTTGCTTTTGTTGTGTATTGATGGTTGTTACTACAGTAGCATCATCATTGTATCTTTTCTTTTCAGCTTTGTGCCAAGTTTAGCCTCTGATTGCAAGAAAGTTCAAAAGTTGTGACGTGCAGTCCAGAAAACAGATTTTGTCCTTGGACAGAAAAATTCGTATAAAATCACTAGATCATCTTTTTGATCTGAATTTTTTTGAAAGCGTGCTCTATACAATTGGCTTTCGGGCGTCTGTTCTGAGTTTTTTGATTTGAGTTGCAGAAGTGCCCCGAAAAAATTATTTACTACCTGCTGGTCTGTTTTTCACAGATTCTGTCCTGTTTTGCCTTTTCTTCGTTTTGCAAACATTGAGCTTGCTTTTTCTTTGCAAAAACCTTTTGGCAATCTTGAGAAACAGTAGCTCTTCAAGATTATCTTTGTTTCCAGCAAGGAAAAGTTATTTTATTATGGGTACTAACCTCGCTAATCAGATTATGATGAGTTATGTATGAAGGGAGTTTTCAAGTGTGCGAGGGAAGATGATAAAAAGATTCAGGAGGGTCAAACGCTCAAGCTTGGGGATGCCCCCGTGCACCCCCAAGAAATATTCAAGAAGACTCAAGCGTCTAAGCTTGGGGATGCCCCCGTGCATCCCCTTCTCCATCAACAATTATCAGTTCGTCTTTCGTTCCACTATATTTTAATCACTTCATGCGTTATGTGCTATGCTTGGAGCGTCTTGCTTTTAGTTTCCTTTTTTAGTTTTCTTTAGCTTTGCTTGCTGTTCATAACGAGTTAGAACCCAGCTTTCTTTGTGTGGGAGAGAAACACGCTCCACTTCAACCTAGAACACAACATAGGATTTTCATGCTTATCTTTGTTGTGTGTGTTCTTTGTCTTTCCATAGCTACTGTCATGTTTAGCTCTTAGTTTTCATGCTTTTCTTTTTAAAGAGCTTTTGTTTAGTTGGTTGCTGAACTCTCTTGAGTTTTCATGTTTATCTTGTTAGGCGAGTTTGTCTGTTGCACTGAGTTGTGTGTCTTAACTTAAAGTAGGTAATTGAGGTTGCTATTTAATTTTAGTAGTAACTTGCAATAGTTTTGAGGTATTGCCATGAGTAATGTCTGAACTTTTGGTGTCAAGAGATTTAGCCTATTAGTGATAGATGTCGTATTTTGGGCAATCCGTGTTTATTTTCGAAAACCTACAAAATAGTTGAGAACTTTAGCTACTAAATGGATCACTTATCTTTGGAGGGATCGAATATTAGAGTACACTCACGTACCATGGGTCGAGGATGCGCAAGGATAACCAAATCCCCAAACACACCTCCTCGGGGTACTTGTCTCTTTGTGAACCTCCTAATTAGATTGAGAGTTACCGATAATAAGTGCATGAGTTCTTCGGACTAATGTGAGTATTCGAAAGTTGACACTTCCACCTAACCATATTTTTCTAGCCTCTTCGGTACCGTGCATTGCCCTTTCTCACCTCGAGAGTTGGCGCATACTTCGCCGGTGCATCCAAATCCTTGGCATGATACGCTCTGTCATCATAAGCCTCATTATATCCTTCCTCAAAACAGCCACCATACCTACCTATTAAGGCATTTCCATAGCCTTTCCGAGATACATTGCCATGCAACATCCATCTTCTCATGACTTGATCTTCATGTCATACATGCTTTTTACTTGATCGATGAGCCGCAAGCTAGTTGGTCCTTGCCCTAATCATTGCTACATGACGCGCTAGTATCATTGCATATCCTGCTACACTGGCAGAGGCATACATTTGCATACATCATGATAGTTTCATTTTCTTTATGTTGAGTACTTTTGTAAAGTGTGAAAGATCTTCTATACCTCTTGTAATACATAGAGTATTGCCCCTAAAGTGAGGAAAAGATCCCAAAGAGGACAAATCAAAAGATCCCAAAGAGGACAAAATCAATAGATCCCAAAGAGGACAAATGAGAGATAAATAGAAAGAGCCATTGAGGCCACACAAAAAAATAAAAAAAGAGAAAAAAGAGAAAAAGAAATAAAAAGAGAGAAGGGGACACACTACTATTTTTTTTTAGAGATCCACACTCATACTCCATCTTATACCTTGTACTCCATAGAGATTATCATTCATGCATATAGCTATGTGGGGACCTTTACACTATAGAACTTGGCTTGTATATTCCAATGATGAGCCTCCTGATACGTCCAAAACGTATCTATAATTTCTGCTTGCTCCATGCCACTTTTGGGTGATATTGCTATGATATTCATACACTTCCATACACTTTTGATCATATTTGGACTAACTTACTAATCCAGTGCACCCCAGTGCCAGTTTCTGTTTTCGACTGTTTTTGTATTTCAGGTTTTCACGTTACGAGAACTGCCAGGAAAAATCCAGAAAAATTATATAAAAAATCAGCGTTCCGGAAACTACCGTGCGCCCGAAGGGCAGCCGGGGGGGGGGGGGCACCAGGGCTCCAGGCGCCCTGGCGGCGGGCCCCCCTGGGCCGCGCCGGGGGGGCGCCTGGGCCCCCCGAAGCTTCCCCGATGCCCCCCTTTGGCATATATTTAAAGCGTCCTCCGAAACCCTCAGAACAAAAAACTCTTTTCGCGATCCCATCTCTGTTCCGCCGCCGCCGCCGCTTCCAAGATTGGGAGCACCAGGAGAACTCTTCCCGGCACCCTGCCGGAGGGGAGGATCACCACCGGGAGCTTCTCCACCACCATGGACGCCTCCCGGATGAGTCGTGAGTAGTCTCCCTTGGACCATGAGTCCATGACCAGTAGCTATGTGATGTTCTCCTCCCGTTCTTGTGCTTCACTAATTAGTCCTCGTGAGCTGCCCTACATGATCGAGGCACATATGTAATCCTTATGCTGTTGCTATGTTGAGTTTGCTGGGATCCGATGGATTATGAGATTATGTTCAGATTGATCTTGAGTAATATATTTGATCTACCTCTTTTATATTTATGTTCATAAGTAATTCTTGCATGTTCTCCGTTGTTATTTATTGCTTTGGCCAAGTAATACGTAGTGACTCCAAGAGGGAACGTTATGCTCGATTATGGGTTCATGCCCCTCGATGACTAGCTTGAGTGACAGAAACATGAGTCTAGGGGATGTGCTGTTGCCACAAGGGGGAAAACAACGGTGCTTGTGCCCGCGGGTGCAAGGATTGTTTACTTTACGCAAAGTTCTTTTAATGCAGTTGTCTGTTGCTTTGAGTTTACACTATGGGTGGGGCTCGCAACTTAATACCAGCGAGATGTTCTGGATAGATATCTCAAGGTGGATGATTAGTGGTAGATATTGATGGATTTCGGTCTACTTACTTTGGCGTACCGCCCATGCTTTGAACCTCAACCTTTCTTGCAATGTAGTCAGCATTGGTTTGCGCACATGGTCCTGTCAATTGCCCAGCTGTAATTCGTTTACCTCACATAGCTGTTTTATCGTCTTTTGGGAGAGAGACATCACTAGTGAACATCATGAGACTCCGGTCCATATTACCATCATTGATCACATCCGCTATTTACTTTTCCGTTATTTACTTACTATTGCAATTATACCTATCACTATTATCACTTGCGTTTGATCCTTTGTAAACTACAAGGCCGGAGGGATTGACAACCTCTCTGTACTCGTTGGGAGCAAAGTTATTTGTATCTGTGTGCAGGTCCACGTTGATTGCTAATATCCGGCGCCGTTAGCAGTTGACACCTTCTTGTTGAAACTGGGAGTCTCTGGGAAATCGATCCTTGGTATTACCAAGGGAAAACTTCTGCTACACTGCATCTCAAACCTTCCACTTGGGGTAACCAACGAGGGGTGAGAAGCCACCTAGCAACACAATAAACTGGCACTGACTACCATCCAAGCCACCCTGGAGAAGCTATCTGTCCTACCTGTGCATCTGGTTGAGGTGAAGAAGTCTGCTGCATGAGCTGGCTCTCTTATGGCGCTGACCCGGGCCAAAGCATGGGTCCCTGATTTTGACCCGGCTGAAGCCATGAACGGCTATCCCAGCAATAAATAGGACGGGTCAGCCTTCTCTGCTGAAGATCTCCGTGCTTTGACTAAGGATATGCGCCCTCTCGCCAGTAAGCTTGCCGATGAAGCAGATTTGACAAGGTATCATCCGGCCTATGATATAGAAAATTCGCGGGTGGAGCGGCTGATACGTCCAAAACGTATCTATAATTTCTGCTTGCTCCATGCCTCTTTTGGGTGATATTGCTATGATATTTATACACTTCCATACACTTTTGATCATATTTGGACTAACCTATTAACTCAGTGCACCCCAGTGCCAGTTTCTGTTTTCGGCTGTTTTTGTATTTCAGGTTTTCACATTACGAGAACTGCCAGGAAAAATCCAGAAAAATTATATAAAAAATCAGCGTTCCAGAAGCTACCGTGCGCCCGAAGTACAGCCGGGGGGGGGGGGGCCACCAGGGCTCCAGGCGCCCTGGCGGCGCGCCCCCCCCTGGGCCGCGCCGGGGGGGCGCCTGGGCCCCCCGAGGCTCCGCTGATGCCCCCCTTTGGCATATATTTAAAGCGTCTCCCGAAACCCTCGAGACGGGAACTCTTTTTCGCGATCTCATCTCTGTTCCGCCGCCGCCGCCGCTTCCAAGATCGGGAGCACCAGGAGAACTCTTCCCGGCACCCTGCCGGAGGGGAGGATCACCACCGGGAGCTTCTCCACCACCATGGATGCCTCCCGGATGAGTTGTGAGTAGTCTCCCTTGGACCATGAGTCCATGACCAGTAGCTATGTGATGTTCTCCTCCCGTTCTTGTGCTTCACTAATTAGTCCTCGTGAGCTGCCCTACATGATCGAGGCACATATGTAATCCTTATGCTGTTGCTATGTTGAGTTTGCTGGGATCCGATGGATTATGAGATTATGTTCAGATTGATCTTGAGTAATATATTTGATCTACCTCTTTTATATTTATGTTCATAAGTAATTCTTACATGTTCTCCGTTGTTATTTATTGCTTTGGCCAAGTAATACGTAGTGACTCCAAGAGGGAACGTTATGCTCGATTGTGGGTTCATGCCCCTCGATGACTAGCTTGAGTGACAGAAACATGAGTCTAGGGGATGTGCTGTTGCCACAAGGGGGAAAACAACGGTGCTTGTGCCCGCGGGTGCAAGGATTGTTTACTTTACGCAAAGTTCTTTTAATGCAGTTGTCTGTTGCATTGAGTTTACACTATGGGTGGGACTCGCAACTTAATACCAGCGAGATGTTCTGGATAGATATCTCAAGGTGGATGATTAATAGTAGATATTGATGGATTTCGGTCTACTTACTTTGGCGTACCGCCCATGCTTTGAACCTCAACCTTTCTTGCAATGTAATCAGCATTGGTTTGCGTTCGTGGTCCTGTCAATTGCCCAGCTGTAATTTGTTTACCTCACATAGCTATTTTATCATCTTTTGGGAGAGAGACATCACTAGTGAACATCATGAGACTCCGGTCCATATTACCATCATTGATCACATCCGCTATTTACTTCTCGCTATTATTTACTATTGCAAAACATTATCTATCACTACTATCATTTGCTTTTGACCCTTTGTGAACTACAAGGCCGGAGGGATTGACAACCTCTTTGTACTCGTTGGGAGCAAAGTTATTGGTATCTGTGTGCAGGTCCACGTTGATTGCTAATCGCGCCGTTAGCAGTTGACACCTACTTGTTGAACCTAGGAGTCTCTGGGGATTCGATCCTTGGCATCTTTGCTAAGGGAAAACACTTCTACATACTGCATCTTACACCTTCCACTTGGGGTAACCAACGAGGGGTTCGAGGCCCATCACCTCCTCAAAAGAGCTCTAGGTCTTCTTGAGCAAGCAAGTTGGATGCACCCCCACTAGTTCCATTGGAGAGCTTACCTTAGCTCATATGTGCATCCGTTGCATGGCAATCCCTACTCCTCACATCATATCTATCATTTGGCTTTCTCTCGCCGATGATTGTCCTCATTGATGTGAGAGTTTCACACCTTTTTTGTATTCCCCCTCTATCATTTTTCTCTCTTTGCCATCCTAAGTGTCGACTTTCTTGCTTACGCTCATCCATTGCATGAGTGCTCAAAATATCGAAAGGGAGTGGATCATTTTGACTTGTACCTGGCTGACGGTCTGGGGATGAGTCAAGATAAGATTCCAAAGAAGACCGATACGTCCAAAACATATCTATAATTTTTGCTTGCTCCATGCCACTTTTGGGTGATATTGCTATGATATTCATACACTTTCATACACTTTTGATCATATTTGGACTAACTTACTAATCCAGTGCACCCCAGTGCCAGTTTCTGTTTTCGGCTGTTTTTGTATTTCAGGTTTTCACGTTTCGAGAACTGCCCAGAAAAATCCAGAAAAATTATATAAAAAATCAGCGTTCCGGAAACAACACTGCGTCCGAAGGGTAGCCTGGGGGGGCCACCAGGGCTCCAGGCGCCCTGGCGGCGCCCCCCCTGGGCCGCGCCGGGGGGGCGCCTGGGCCCCCCGAGGCTCCCCCGATGCCCTACTTTGGCATATATTTAAAGGGTCCTCCGAAACCCTCAGAACAGGAATTCTTTTCGCGATCCCATCTCTGTTCCGCCGCCGCCGCCGCCGCCGCTTCCAAGATCGGGAGCACCAGGAGAACTCTTCCCGGCACCCTGCCGGAGGGGAGGATCACCACCGGGAGCTTCTCCACCACCATGGACGCCTCCCGGATGACTCGTGAGTAGTCTCCCTTGGACCATGAGTCCATGACCAGTAGCTATGTGATGTTCTCCTCCCGTTCTTGTGCTTCACTAATTAGTCCTCGTGAGCTGCCCTACATGATCGAGGCACCTATGTAATCCTTATGCTGTTGCTATGTTGAGTTTGCTGGGATCCGATGGATTATGAGATTATGTTCAGATTGATCTTGAGTAATATATTTGATTCACCTCTTTTATATTTTTGTTCATAAGTAATTCTTGCATGTTCTCCGTTGTTATTTATTGCTTTGGCCGAGTAATAGGTAGTGACTCCAAGAGGGAACGTTATGCTCGATTGTGGGTTCATGCCCCTCGATGACTAGCTTGAGTGACAGAAACATGAGTCTAGGGGATGTGCTGTTGCCACAAGTGGGAAAACAACGGTGCTTGTGCCCGCGGGTGCAAGGATTGTTTACTTTACGCAAAGTTCTTTTAATGCAGTTGTCTGTTGCATTGAGTTTACACTATGGGTGGGACTCGCAACTTAATACCAGCGAGATGTTCTGGATAGATATCTCAAGGTGGATGATTAGTAGTAGATATTGATGGATTTCGGTCTACTTACTTTGGCGTACCGCCCATGCTTTGAACCTCAACCTTTCTTGCAATGTAGTCAGCATTGGTTTGCATTCGTGGTCCTGTCAATTGCCCAGCTGTAATTTGTTTACCTCACATAGCTGTTTTATCGTCTTTTGGGAGAGAGACATCACTAGTGAACATCATTAGACTCCGGTCCATATTACCATCATTGGTCACATCCACTATTTACTTTCCGTTATTACTTACTATTGCAAAACACTATCTATCACTACTATCATTGCTTTTAATCCTTTGTGAACTACAAGGCCGGAGGGATTGACAACCTCTCTGTACTCGTTGGGAGCAAAGTTATTTGTATCTGTGTGCAGGTCCACGTTGATTGCTACTAATCTGGCGCCGTAGCAATTGACACCTACTTGTTGAACCTAGGAGTCTCTGGGCATTCGATCCTTGGTATCTTTGCTAAGGGAAAACACTTCTACTTACTGCATCTTACACCTTCCACTTGGGGTAACCAACGAGGGGTTCGAGGCCCATCAAGGAGTATTTTCTGGCGCCGTTGCCGGGGACTCCACTCTTCAGGATAGGGGAGTTGCATGCTATCTTTTACCTTTGCTTTTTAGTCTTGTTAGTTTACCTTTCGTTTTTTGCTTTAGTACCTTTTTATCGTAAATCACAAAAATAGTTATCTTGCTTGCTTGCTATTATGGGTTCTACCAAAAACACTAAATGGGAGGAGTACACCCCTTCTTCCATTACCCCGATTACCACTGTCGGGATCTACAAAAGTAATAAACCTTGTGATTATATTAGTCTTGACGGAGGGTTATGCCCATGGCATGGTCTTCCAGGAAAAGAGTATGAGCCTCAGTTTAAAATTGCTCCTAAGCTTCCCCAAACTTGGGAAGATGTTCAAACTCTTATAATAGAGAGCGAATTAAACAAGGAGGATGACACTACAATTCTGCCCACTAATGATAAAATTGATTTTGATAATTGTAGTATTTCAGAAGTTGTCACCTTTCTACAAGGAATGGCCAAAGATCCCCACACTAGCACGCTTAATCTTGCCTTCACAGAGCATGTCACTAATGCTCTTATCAAAGCTAGGGAGGAGAAACTTAGAGTAGAAGCCTCCATACCTAGAAAGTTAGAAGATGGTTGGGATTCTATGATTAAAATTAAGATACACAACTTCTCATGCTATGCTTTATGTGATATTGTAGCTAGTACTTCTATTATGCCCAAAAGACTATATGATATGGTTAAATTGAAACCTTATGATTCTAGTTCTTTTGGTGTTCGTCTCGTTGATTCTTCCATAAAGAAACCTTTGGGGAGGATCGACGATGTTCTTATTGTTGTCAATGATAATTATGTGCCCGTTGATTTCACTATTATGGATATTGAATGTGATCCTTCTTGTCCAATTATTTTGGGACGTCCCTTTTTGCGCACCGTTGGTGCTGTCATTGACATGAAAGAGGGTAATATTAAATTTCAGTTTCCTCTCAAGAATGGGATGGAACACTTCCCTCGAAAGAAGATCAAGTTACCTTTTGAGTCCGTTGTACGGGCTAATTATTCTTTTACTCTTGATAAAACTTGATCTATGCATTATGCCTAGCTTAAAGGCATAAAAGAAAGCGCTTTTGGGAGGCAGACCACATGAATAAAGTTTTTGCTTTTGTTGTGTCTTGATGTTGTTTACTGCTGTAGCATCATCATTGTATCTTAGCTTTTCATATTTGTGCCAGTATAGCCTCCGATTGCTAGAAAGTTCAAAAGTTGTGAGGTGCTGTCCAGGAAACAGATTCTGTCCTTGGATAGAAAAATTCGTATAAAATCACCAGATCATCTTTTTGGTCTGAATTTTTTCGAAAGCGTTCTCTATATAATTGTATTTCGTGCGTCTGTTCTGAGTTTTTTGATTTGAGTTGCAGAAGTATCCCGAACAGATCGATTACTGCCTGCTGTTCTGTTTTTCACAGATTCTGTCCTGTTTTGCCTTACCTTCACTTTGCAAATCAAGAGCTTGCTTTTTCTTTGCAAAAAACCTTTTGGCAATCTTGAGAAACAGTAGAACTTCAAGAATATCCTTATTTCCAGCAAGGTATAATTATTTTATTAAGGGTACTAACCTCGCTAATCAGATTATGATGAGTTATGTATGAAGGGAGTTTTCAAGTGTGCGAGGGAAGATGACAAAAAGATTCAGGAGTGTCAAGCGCTCAAGCTTGGGGATGCCCCCGTGCACCCCCAAGAAATATTCAAGGAGACTCAAGCGTCTAAGCTTGGGGATGCCCCCGTGCATCCCCTTCTCCATCAACATTATCAGTTCGTCTTTCGTTTCGCTATATTTTTATCACTTCATGTGTTATGTGCTATACTTGGAGTGTCTTGCTTTTAGTTTTCTTTTTAGTTTTTCATAACGAGTCGGAACTCATCATTCCTTTATGTGGGAGAGAAACACGCTCCACCTCTACCTAGAACATAACATAGAATTTTCATGTCTATCTTTGATGTGTGTGTTCTTTGTCTTTTAATAGCTACTATCATGCTCTGCTCTTAGTATTCATGCTTATCTTTTCAAAGAGCTTTTGTTTAGTTGGTTGCTTGAACTCTCTTTAATTACCATGCTCACCTTATTAAGAGAGTTTGCTTCCGTTGCAATGGTTAATGTGTCTATGATAAAGATGCTACTTGCATGATGGTGCTTAGTAGTTCAGGTTTTCTTATGGTTAATCTCAAATAGCTGGGGGGTTCCCAATATGTTATTGGAGTACCAACATGATTTGTTTGCCTATGATGTGGTATGGTTTAGTAATATCTTCCTTCGAGAATTTATTTTGATTGACTTGGCGTATGCTCACGCATATTCAAGACTGTAAAGAAAGTCTGTCAAGCCTTGATGATCTTTTATTTCCAAGTAGCGATATAACTACCATGCCTGATTCAATATTGCTTTGTCGCTCTGCATGATTATGACCGTCATTGCTCTCTTAGTTGGTCGCTCCCAGTCTTTTTGCTAACCTCCACCTGTACTAAGCAAACTAACCATGCAATACATAGCTCATGGGAAAGTAGCCTAAAAACTATTGTGGTAAAGAATATGTTGCCTATGTATCTTATTTCTTATAAGTTGCTTGCTGAGCGGTAACCATGTTTCTGGGGACGCCATCAACTATCACACTTTTGTTGAATATCATCAGAGTTGCTATGCATGTTCGTCTTGTCTGAAGTAAGGGCGATTTGCCGTGGGTTGAATGAATATGCATATTGTTAGAGAAGAACATTGGGCCGCCAACCAAAGCCATGCATCATGGTGGAAGTTTTGGCTTGGACCTTAATCCTCAATCTCTCATGAGAATATGCTTATGCATTAAAGAGGAGTCCATCATCTATTTTCTATGTTGTCCCGGTATGGATGTCCTCAAGTAGAGATCTATCAAAAACGAGAAATCAAATGCGATTTATCTCCTTGGACCTTTGTACAGGTGGCATAGAGGTACCCCTTTATGACACTTGGTTAAAACATATGCAATGCAATGATAACCCATGGGAATCCGAGCTAATTAGGACAAGGAGCGAGCACTATTGGTATACGATGCATGAGGCTTGCAACTTATAGGATGTCTTATGCATGACACATATGAAGTACTACTACCGTTGACACAATTGCTTCCATGTTTTCAAAATAAAAGCTCTAGCACTTAACCATTATTTTACCTTTATGTTGAAGCACCAACTACTGAGAGCATGATTGTCATTCTGAGTATAATGTGCATTGTTCCAAAGTAGCATTGTCTTTTGCATGATTGTGATATCGTTTATTCTGAAATGATTGTATCTAGTCATCACTTAAACCTTGAAGGTGCCCCTGCATTTATGTTTTGCATCACTAAAGGGGGCAAGCTAGATATCACTTTATCATATTTGCACATCATGTTCGTTGCAAATCTTTTTGATGTTTTAGTTTCATATTGTAAAACTTTCAGTCATTTGTGATTTTCTCATGAGGCAACTTAATTACTTTAGAATCATTGTCTCAGTAAGCTTTTGTCATATGACTATGAAAAGTCCTATATGGTTAATAGCATGTCACCACAGAAATTATTCTTGTTATCATTTACCTACTCGAGGACGAGCAGGAATTAAGCTTGGGGATGTTGATACGTCCAAAACGTATCTATAATTTCTGCTTGCTCCATGCCACTTTTGGGTGATATTGCTATGATATTCATACACTTTCATACACTTTTGATCATATTTGGACTAACTTACTAATCCAGTGCACCCCAGTGCCAGTTTCTGTTTTCGGCTGTTTTTGTATTTCAGGTTTTCACGTTTCGAGAACTGCCCAGAAAAATCCAGAAAAATTATATAAAAAATCAGCGTTCCGGAAACAACACTGTGTCCGAAGGGCAGTCTGGGGGGGCCACCAGGGCTCCAGGCGCCCTGGCGGCGCGCCCCCCCTGGGCCGCGCCGGGGGGGCGCCTGGGCCCCCCGAAGCTCCCCCGATGCCCTACTTTGGCATATATTTAAAGGGTCCTCCGAAACCCTCAGAACATGAACTCTTTTCGCGATCCCATCTCTGTTCCGCCGCCGCTGCCGCTTCCAAGATCGGGAGCACCAGGAGAACTCTTCCCAGCACCCTGCCGGAGGGGAGGATCACCACCGGGAGCTTCTCCACCATCATGGACGCCTCCCGGATGACTCGTGAGTAGTCTCCCTTGGACCATGAGTCCATGACCAGTAGCTATGTGATGTTCTCCTCCCGTTCTTGTGCTTCACTAATTAGTCCTCGTGAGCTGCCCTACATGATAGAGGCACCTATGTAATCCTTATGCTGTTGCTATGTTGAGTTTACTGGGATCCGATGGATTATGAGATTATGTTCAGATTGATCTTAAGTAATATATTTGATTCACCTCTTTTATATTTTTGTTCATAAGTAATTCTTGCATGTTCTCCGTTGTTATTTATTGCTTTGGCCGAGTAATAGGTAGTGACTCCAAGAGGGAACGTTATGCTCGATTGTGGGTTCATGCCCCTCGATGACTAGCTTGAGTGACAGAAACATGAGTCTAGGGGATGTGATGTTGCCACAAGGGGGAAAACAACGGTGCTTGTGCCCGCGGGTGCAAGGATTGTTTACTTTACGCAAAGTTCTTTTAATGCAGTTGTCTGTTGCATTGAGTTGACACTATGGGTGGGACTCGCAACTTAATACCAGCGAGATGTTCTGGATAGATATCTCAAGGTGGATGATTAGTAGTAGATATTGATGGATTTCGGTCTACTTACTTTGGCGTACCACCCATGCTTTGAACCTCAACCTTTCTTGCAATGTAGTCAGCATTGGTTTACGTTCGTGGTCCTGTCAATTGCCCAGCTGTAATTTGTTTACCTCACATAGCTGTTTTATCGTCTTTTGGGAGAGAGACATCACTAGTGAACATCATGAGAATCCGGTCCATATTACCATCATTGATCACATCCACTATTTACTTTCCGTTATTACTTACTATTGCAAAACACTATCTATCACTACTATCATTGCTTTTAATCCTTTGTGAACTACAAGGCCGGAGGGATTGACAACCTCTCTGTACTTGTTGGGAGCAAAGTTATTTGTATCTGTGTGCAGGTCCACGTTGATTGCTACTAATCTGGCGCCGTAGCAATTGACACCTACTTGTTGAACCTAGGAGTCTTTGGGGATTCGATCCTTGGTATCTTTGCTAAGGGAAAACACTTCTAGTTACTGCATCTTACACCTTCCACTTGGGGTAACCAACGAGGGGTTCGAGGCCCATCAAAGACCAAGTGTGAAACTTTAGTAGATTAAGTTCTCAACAATACAAAAACTATGTTTTACTCTCTCATATATGCCTATCCCCTTTCTTGCACGCAAACACCATTTGGAGACATTCGAGTCACGGACAGCGAGAGCTCTTGCACCTTTATGTTCTTATGTTACTTGTTACAATACTAATATAGACTCTTGTTTGTTATGACTTGAATTGAATCACATGCCTTGATTACTTTACTTAAAAGTTCTTATATGGTTGATAGCATGTCACCACATAAATTATGCTTGTTATCATTTACCTACTCGAGGACGAGCAGGAATTAAGCTTGGGGATGTTGATACGTCCAAAACGTATCTATAATTTCTGCTTGCTCCATGCCTCTTTTGTGTGATATTGCTATGATATTTATGCACTTCCATACACTTTTGATCATATTTGGACTAACCTATTAACTCTGTGCACCCCAGTGCCAGTTCCTGTTTTCTGCTGTTTTTCTATTTCAGGTTTCCCCCATATTAAAAGTGCCCTAAAAATTCCGGGAAAAATACAGAAAAAATCAGCGTGTCGGGAGCTTCCAGAAAAACCAAGGCAGGGCCAGAGGGGAGCCTGGGGTGGCCCAGGCGGCCACCCGGCACGGCCCCACCCCTGGTCGCGCCAGGGGGGCGCCTGGGGCCCCACCTCCGCCTCTGGTGACCCCCTTTGGCATATATATTGCTCGCGTCCCGAAACCCTCGAGGACGGAACCCTTTTTCGCGATCTCATCTCTGTTCCGCCGCCGCCATGCTTCCAAGATCGGGAGCACCAGGAGAACTCTTCCCGGCACCCTGCCGGAGGGGAGAACCACCACCGGGAGCTTCTCCACCACCATGGACGCTTCCCGGATGAGTTGTGAGTAGTCCCCCTTGGACCATGGATCCATGACCAGTAGCTATGTGATGTTCTCCTCCCCTCTTTGTTCTTCATCGATTAGACCTCGTGAGCTGCCCTACATGATCGAGGCACATATGTAATCTTTCTGCTGTTGCTATGACGAGTTTGCTGGGATCCGATGGATTATGAGATTATGTTCAGATTGTGTGTGAGTAATATATTTGATTCACCTCTTTTATATTTATGTTCTTGAGTAATTCTTGCATGTTCTCCATTGCTGTTTATTGCTTTGGCCGAGTAGTAGGTAGTAACTCCAAGAGGGAACGTTATGCTTGATTGTGGGTTCATGCCCCTCGATGACTAGCTTGAGTGACAGAAACATGAGTCTAGGGGATGTGCTGTTGCCACAAGGGGGAAAACAACGGTGCTTGTACTTGCAGGTGCAAGGATTGTTTACTTTACGCAAAGTTCTTTTAATGCAGTTGTCTATTGCTTTGAGTTTACACTTTGGGTGGGACTCGCAACTTAATACCAGCGAGATGTTCTGGATAGATATCTCAAGGTGGATGATTAGTAGTAGATGCAGATGGATTTCGGTCTACTTGCCTTGGCGTACCACCCATGTTTTTGAGCATCTACCTTTCTTTACAGCATAGTTAGCATTGGTTTGCGCACATAATCCTGTCAATTGCCCAGCTGTAATTTGTTTACCTCGCTTAGTTTTTTTATCGTCTTTTGGGAGAGAGACATCACTAGTGAACATCATGGGACCCCGGTCCATATTACCATCACTGATCACACCCGCTATTTACTTCCTGTTCTATTTCCTAGTTGCAGTCATACCTATCACTATTATCTCTTGCGTTTGATCCTTTGTAAACGACAAGGCCGGAGGGATTGACAACCTCTCTGTACTCGTTGGGAGCAAAATTATTTGTATCTGTGTGCAGGTCCTGTCAAGCAAAAGTTTCTGGAGCATTGACACCTACTTGTTGGCCCTCGGAGTCTCACGGGATTCGATCCTTGGTATCTTGCCAAGGGAAACTTATCGTTACGCTACATCTCAAACCTTCCACTTGGGGTAACCAACGAGGGGCGAGAAGCCATCACCGCGTGCAATGGAGTGTCGCACCGCCGTACTGCTGGAGGTCGTGCTCCGGCCAGAGGAGGAGAGGAAGGAGGAGGGTCGGCCAGGGGGAGGAGGGCTAGCTCATAGAGAGGGGGGAGAGGGAGGAGGAGGGGCGGCCGATGCATATCCGGCGGGCTCGCGCGAAGAGAGAGAAAGAGATAAGGGAGGAGAGAAGAAGGAGGAGATAACTGACATGTGGCCCCAACATGTCAGTTAACGGTCAAACTAACGATCAAATAGACGGTTTGTTTAGGGGTGGTCCCGACCTGTCATAAACCGGTTTAATTTCTTCGCAACGAGGGGTTTGGGTTTTTTGAAACAGCGACGCCCGTTCTGGTAGTTATTAGTCACAAACAAAATTTTGGTAGTTTTTTGAAACCTAACGCGAATTGTGGTAGTTTTATGCTATTCACTCTCCTAGAAGGGATAATCGTCGTTCTTCTTTTCCGCACCCTTCCCTAAATTTTCTACTCTTAGCCTAATTGCCTACCCATTTCGTTGGCGCCAACCAACACCACATCAACATCAGTGTGTTTATCAGCGACGCCTCATCTTCTTCTTCCTCCTTCCTCGCAAGTTTTAGTTCTCATTCCTACTTATTTTCTATAATACTCTTTCTTTCTTTCTTTCTTTCTTGTTTCGCTTTATTTTTTGGAACACTCTTTTCTTCTTCAACACCATGGACCACTTGGTAGATTTAGTTCCTTTTCCTTCTTATTTTTGGAACACACTCCCTTTTAACTATAGCATGAACCACCTAGCCGATGTAGTGTCGTGTTGTCCTCACCCGTAAACGTTTCCGCAACTGTCAGCGTGTTGACATCCTGCAGAGCATGGTCGTCATCCATGTTAGTGAACGCTAGGTCGCCCATGCCACGAGCGCTTTCAAAATGATTCGGCACGATTAACTGCTTGCTTAACAATAATTAACGGTCTATCTAATTATTTGCATGTCTAATTGAAAAAAATCATAATTCTAATTATATGTAGACATAATTAAGTGTCTTCCTAATTAATTAATTGCATTAATGACTCGGTTACCAAATTGATTCGGTGCGAAGATAATTCCTAATTAAATGGACATAATATATTGCATACGTAAGTAAGTATCTAGCTAATTAATTGCATTATTGTTTGATTTTAAAATTGATTACACGGTAGATTTCTAAAATATTTTCACATGAATGGCTACTACAAACAACGATGACTGTTTGATTTTATTAAGGATTTTTTTTATATTTGAATGGACACACTTTATTTATGAATATAGCAAGTCTGGCTCTTTGTATGACTGTATGTGGTGGTGCGACGAGCTGCCTTCCGCCACGGTCGTACGTGACGCCGTGATCCACGCCAGCGTCAGTACCGGCCACGGTGTCCTCCATGGTGTTGCGGACGTCCCTCTACTGCCATAAGAAAAAATATGTTATTTTCATTGTATTATAAAACTTGTGAATTAATAGTGGAGATACTGATAATAATAATGGCATAGTGCGTGTGATTGCTGATTTGTTATTAAGAATATCTCATTTTATTTTGAAAGGTTATAAAAAAATATTATGTCTATATTTTAGAAAGGTGACCTCATAAAATGATGCGATTTCTGAATTATTAATTACTTATTATTTACGTGATTGAATTGAATTAGAACTTGCCAAAACAAAAAAAACGAAACAATATCTCCACTTTTAATGGGATTTGATTTTTGATGGGAAGGTAAAAAACTGATGGGAGGGATGGTAGGAGGTGAGACGAAAATAAACCATAACAGAATACCAACTCTCTTTCAGGAGTAGAGATTTAGTAAGGAGAATGGCGTTTTGGAGATCGGCCTCCATGGTCGTGAATTTTTGAAAAATTCAAAATTTGAGAATTTGTTTTCATAAAAATCTGAAAACATTTGTACAAGTAAGCAAGGATGCGAGGCGTATGTGTGTAATCTATGAAATACGTTGAAATGTAACATGTACAACAAAGACAAATTCATGGTCCGAAACGATGAATAGTAGTATCATGTTTAAAAAAGTCTCAGATTTATCTTTTTAACAGCCCTCATTTCAACGTATTTCGTCCTGAAAATTTCGTTATGCCTTCATCTATCTCGGTAAAATTTTCAGATTTTTTTGAAATGCAAAATTATGAATTTTCATGAATTTTGAATTTTGCATTTGGAGGCCTCCATCAAGCTCGGCCTCCAAAAGCAATTTCCCTTCGGTGAGTATTAATTGGCGAACTGCGACCCGGCGATTGCCATGACATGAGCCATGACGATAAGCATTTCGTGGAAGATTGAATTGGTAAGTGTAATCTGCGAATCATCTTCGATCCTGAGAAAATAAATGACCGAAGATTTGGAGCTTCACCCGATATTTGCTGGCTTGCACCGTGACCTGGCTACATAAGCCCCGCGCCTACACTGTGCCGTTCAGTCTTACTCTTATCGGCTACTCACCACCACAGAAACGGTGATGGGGAGAGAGAAGCACGCAATGAATTCCGTGGCCGTCGTGGCGGTGCCGTTCCCGGCGCAGGGCCACCTCAACCAGCTGCTGCACCTGTCGCTGCAGCTCGCGTCGCGCGGCCTGGACGTGCACTACGCCGCGCCCGCGCAGCACATCCGCCAGGCGCGCACGCGCGTGCACGGCTGGGGCGAGGAGGCGCTCCGGTCCATCCAGTTCCACGACCTCGGCATCTCCAGCTACGTCTCCCCGCCTCCGGATCCCACCGCCGACTCGCCCTTCCCCTCCCACCTCATGCCCCTGTTCGAGACCTACACCGCCGGCGCGCGTGCCCCGCTCGCGGCTCTCCTCGAGGACCTCTCCGGTTCCTGCCGCCGCGTGGTCGTAGTGCACGACCGCATCAACGCCTTCGCCGCCGAGGAGGCCGCGCGGCTGCCCAACGGCGAGGCGTTCGGGCTGCACTGCGTGGCCGTGTCGATGCTCGTTGCAAGAATCGACGCCAACCACCGCCTACTGCGTGAGAACGGCGTCGTCCTCACCGCCCTCGAGCGCTATGCGACCAAGGAGTTCGTGGAGTACGCTAACCGGGCCAGACCGGCGAAACAGATCTCGACGGGCACGGGCATCCTGGCAAACACATGCCGCGCTCTCGAGGGTGATTTCATCGACGTTGTCGCCGGGCACCTGGCCGCCGACGGCAAGAAGCTCTTCGCCATCGGACCGCTAAACCCACTGCTCGACGCCAGCGCGTCGAAGCAGAGCGAGCAGCGGCACGAATGCCTGACCTGGCTCGACAAGCAGCCTCCGGCGTCGGTGCTGTACGTGTCCTTCGGCACGTCGTCGTCTCTGCGAGCGGAGCAAATCGAGGAGCTTGCAGGAGCACTGCGCGGCAGCAGACAGAGGTTCATCTGGGTGCTGCGCGACGCAGACCGCGGCGACATATTCGCGGACGCCGGCGAGAGCCGCCACGAGAAGTTCCTGTCAGAGTTTACCAAGCAGACGGAAGGGACGGGGCTGGTGGTCACCGGGTGGGCGCCGCAGCTGGAGATCCTAGCGCACAGCGCCACGGCGGCGTTCATGAGCCACTGTGGCTGGAACTCGACCATGGAGAGCATGAGCCACGGCAAGCCGATTCTGGCATGGCCCATGCACTGCGACCAGCCGTGGGACGCGGAGCTTGTCTGCAACTACCTCAAGGCCGGCATCCTCGTGCGTCCATGGGAGAAGCACAGTGAGGTGGTCACGGCGAAGGCCATCCAGGAAGTCATCGAGGAGGCCATGCTCTCCGACAAAGGAATGGCCGTCCGGCAACAGGCAAGGGTGCTCGGGGATGCCGTCCGCGCCTCCGTGGCCGACGGCGGTTCATCGCGCAAGGACCTAGATGCTTTCACTGCTTACATCACAAGGTGATCGACAAAATGCCATGTGCGACGATGGCCTTTCATGCCGACACAGTTCAGCCAGTTTGGTTTTAAATTCAGTTTTACTAAAGCCCATCTACGAAAGCGCATCTACATGTGCTCTAAGCATCGCACATCTAAGTGCTATGTCATTGATTTTACGCGAAGATTCATGCGGGCATTATTTTTTTTGAAGTTTGATTGAGTTTGGACAATGAGATATTTCTTGATTCTCAAATTAGTTTATTTCCTACAGTTTGTTACTTTTGGCTTAGCCCCTAAGTTGTGCTATGTAATGCCTAGCACTATGAATCAATAAAGCAAGCATGATGATTTTCTCGGACGCGGCCCGCAACGTCGTCGGCATCATCGGCAGTGTCATCTCCTTCCGCCTCTTCCTCTCCCTTGTGTAAGTCACCACTGCCATCCCCCTCGTCCGATTGGCTAGTCTATTATCTGTGGAAGGTGGTTGGTAATTAGGGCTTGTCTAGTCTATTCTTTATGGAATGTGGTTGGTAATTAGGGTTTGATTATGATGAAAGGGGGCTTGCTTTTTTGCTTTCTAAATTATACATCTCGTAGAAAAAATGTGAATTATGCATCCAAATTAGTAATGCATGTGTACAGAACTAACCTTTGGCTCAATGGTTAGTAGGCTGTTGTTGGTCCAAATTTACATTGTAAAATTGTCGAAGATTGAATTTGCCACCAAAGGGCAAGGGTGAGAGCAAATTCAAGGGGGTGTTGACGAGGTTACAGACCTAGGGTAGGGTCATAGGCCTGACCTAAAGGCCCCTCCCAAGGTCACTATCCTAGGAGATCAAAAGACAAGACCTACGACGGTGGAGACAGTCGACTGAGACGGTCCAAGGTGACACTTCACTCGACTGACTCACGTACCCAGGACGACTCAACTCCACTCGACTGGATCAAGCACTCGACCCCCGAAGACTAAACGTTTCTCGGAACAGCAACGGTCATATATTTACTTACTGTAGTAAACCCCTTAACTACCCTTTATTGCAGGCGTTACCAGTAACGCCTGCCTTAATGTATCTTTAAGCCCTTGGTAACGTGGAGCATGGCTGGGGTCTTGGCATACTATATAAGCCACCCCCTCCTCCAGAACAAGGGTTGGCACCTCTGTAACACATACATACACACATCAGTCGACCAAGCCCCCGGGCACCAAGACGTAGGGCTTTTACTTCCTCCGAGAAGGGCCTGAACTCGCTAAACACCCTGTGTACAACTTCGCCATAGCTAGAAGCTTGCCTCTCCATTCGTACCCACTACCTTCACTGTCAGACTTAGAACCACGACAGTCGAATGAGACCGCGGTTCGGGCCGCGTCCTCAGGTCGCTGGGCCCCCGAGCCAGAAGGCGCCGTCCGGCCCTTCCTCCTTGCGCGCCGGTAGTCCTCCCCAGCCGCTCCTCGTCCTCATCGTCGTCCGGCAGCTCTATGATTAGGCGCGGCGCTTCGGATCAAACAGGGAACCAAGTCAATCGACTATCGCCCGCGAAAGAAAAGAAGGACAAAAACGAGTCTCATAGAGCTCATACCTGCTCGAGATGTCGCGGCATCCGCGATCTCCTCGTCATCTCGACCCCGGTCGATGTCCATCGAGGTCGTGGAAGCGGCAGCTCTGGAAAATTCAGTCAAGGAATGAGTCGACCAAAACTGCAGTCGGCCCCCAAGAAACAAAGAAAAGCAAGCCCGAGCGACACTTACGTGGAGGCGATGGGTACGTCCACCTTGATCCTTGGCAGGGCCTTCTGGGGCTTGGTGGTGGTGACTTTGGGCTGCTTGGGCGTCTTCTCAGCTGGCTCGGGGGTAGTCGTGAGGGTGCGCCTGGGTGTCCGGGACCCGGAGGGACCCACATGAGGTCGAGCGGCCCCTGGGTCGTTCTTCTCCTTGGAGCGGCGCTCGACACGGGGAGGTGACTCGACCTCCTCCCCGCTGCTGTACTCCTCGCTCTCCTCGGTCTCCTCCTCTGACTTCCACTCGGCGGCGTCGCCCATACCCTCCTCGACTCCCTGGCTCGAGTCTCCGTTGGGCAGCGAGTACATCTCCGTATATATCTGCAAAGAAAGGAAGTTCACCAAATCCCAGTCGAGACCATCAATAAAAACGCAAATCAATCGACAGATATGTCACTCGGAAGCGGAAGGCTAACCTTGTCTGGCAGGTGGTCAGCGTCGAATGGGAGGATCCTCCCCGACCCCCTGGGGTTGTCCTTGTTCCCGGTGACGCTCTTCAAGCACTGCATCACGTACTTCGGGTCGGCCGCCTCCGGGTGGACTCGCGATGAGTCGTCAGTGCCGGAGTACAACCACATCGGGTGGTCCCGGGCTTGGAGCGGTTGGATCCTCCGCGAGATATACACCTCGAGCAAGTCCATCCCCGTGACCCCCTCGCGGACTAGCTGGACGACCCTCTCCATCAGCATGTCTACCTCGGCCCTCCCAGCCTTGCTCACTACCATCGAGGGAGGCGGGCTGGCTCGACCTAGGGTAAATGGAGGAAGGCCAGTCGACTGACCCGGAGTCGGACTGTCCCCGTAATAAAACCAGGTTGACTGCCAGCCCCGGATCGACTCTGGAAGGTTCATGGGGGGGAAGGCACTCCAATTCCTAAGCTGGATCCCGAGCCCGCCGCACGCCTGAAGGACGTGCGTCTTGCCGTCACTCGGGTTCACTCTCTTAACGGTCTGGGAGCGGCATGTGAAGATGTGCTTGAACAAACCCCAGTGCGGTCGGCAACCGAGGAAGTTCTCGCACATGGAAACGAAAGCGGAGAGAAAGGCGATGGAGTTGGGCGTGAAATAATGTAGCTGGGCACCGAAGAAGATCAGAAATGCGTGGAAGAAAGGGTGCGGGGGAGTCGAAAAACCTCGGTCGACGTGGGTGGCGTGGAGTACACACTCACCCTCCCGCGGCTGGGGCTCGAGCTCTCCTCCCGGCGCCCGCCAGGAGCCGCCGGCGATCAGCCCCTCCTCCTCCAGCTCCTCCAGATCCTCCACCACGACGGTGGACCGGATCCAATCCCCTTGGATCCATCCAGCGGGGAGCCCGGACCTCGACGACGATCCGACCCGGCCGGCTCGCCGCCCCTTCCCTGACGCCGACTTCTTGGAGCGCTCCATGGCCGCAGTCCTGTCCTTAACCATGGCTCGCGAGACGGCGGTTGCGGCGGAGAGAAGCAGGGAGGATTGGGGGCGCGGCAGAGAAGCGAAGACGCTGGGGAGAAGACAAGGCGAACGGGGGAAAAGCTAGGCGCACAGTACCCCCCGCAGCGGACTCGGCGCGCTTTTATAACGACCCGGTCGAGTGGCTGACCGGTGGCCCCGGGCGATCTTATCCGATCCCGTAACAGGCGCTGACGCGATACGTGGCGAAAAAGGGCGGCACGGGAATCGAGGCGTTCGAACCGCACCCCTCCGATTGATGCGGCACGCCCCGTCCCGCGCGCTTCCCCAAATTTCGAAAGCCCCGCTGAATCCGGCGGACAGAAGGCAACCGATTCCGTCAAAACAGCACGCGCTCATGGCGCCCGACGCCTGGCGAAAAACTCAGTCGACGCAAGAAACCCAATCGACGCAAGACGTCCAGTCGACGCAAAGGCAACTAATTCGCCAATGGCTTCAGAATCGATCGAGGCAACCAAGACACGACTGAGGAGGCCTGCCCGAGCCACAAGCTCCAAAACAACATGCCCCGAGGACGTCGAGTCAGGACCAGAGCTTCCCTCAGCATCCCCTTGCTCAAGCCCCGATCCATTTGGGGGCTACTGACGAGGTTACAGACCTAGGGTAGGGTCATAGGCCTGACCTAAAGGCCCCTCCCAAGGTCACTATCCTAGGAGATCAAAAGACAAGACCTACGACGGTGGAGACAGTCGACTGAGATGGTCTAAGGTGACACTTCACTCGACTGACTCACGTACCCAGGACGACTCAACTCCACTCGACTGGATCAAGCACTCGACCCCCGAAGACTAAACGTTTCTCGGAACAACAATGGTCATATATTTACTCACTCTAGTAAACCCCTTAACTACCCTTTATTGCAGGCGTTACCAGTAACGCCTGCCTTAATGTATCTTTAAGCCCTTGGTAACGTGGAGCATGGCTGGGGTCTTGGCATACTATATAAGCCACCCCCTCCTCCAGAACAAGGGTTGGCACCTCTGTAACACATACATACACACATCAGTCGACCAAGCCCCCGGGCACCGAGACGTAGGGCTTTTACTTCCTCCGAGAAGGGCCTCAACTCGCTAAACACCCTGTGTACAACTTCGCCATAGCTAGAACCTTGTCTCTCCATTCGTACCCCCTACCTTCACTGTCAGACTTAGAACCACGACAGTTGGCGCCATCGTGGGGCAAGGCGTCTTAGCGACATTTGGTGAAGTTGCAATCCATTCCCCAACCTCTTTCATCATGGTGTCAGGCGGCGTTTTGGCGTCGGGCCACGAGATCCGGTTCGGCGCGCTGGTCTTCATCGCCGACAACTCCGCGTGGCTTCAGGAAGCCCCGCTCGACGTTGAGGCCCTACCTGCCCGCGGAGCCACTCACTTTTGCGCCGGAGCCGGCGGCGTCCTCCTTCTCCAGCCGTCGACCCGGTACTCATCGTCCACCATCCCCGCTGGACGCCGCCGTAAGCGATCCGGTCGTTCACGGCTCCAGCGGTGGGTAAAACATGCGGTGGCTCGTCAAACGGCCACCCCGCAAGTCGCGGCCATCGAGCCCGACGGTTACCTTTACGGGCCGGCCGATCAGTCGGTCGGGCTCGAAGATTCCGTTTCCGAGTGCGGAAGCAGCGACCCCACGGCGGAAATCCGCATGGTCGATCTGCGCCGTAGCCCGCCAGGTTTTCCTCACGAGGAGAACGGCGGCAGCGGCGGCGATCGGGCGCACGACAACGACGGCTACATCCCTCAGCCCCTCACCTCTGAGCAGAGAGCTGAGCTCTGTCGCCGCAACGGTGATGCGCTCTTCACCCCCATCGTGGGAGATTCCCCAGAAGCTCTGGCCCTCGAAGCCACGCGCGTGGCCACCTTGGCCGAGCGCGCGCCTGGAAAACATCCAACGTTCACTCGACGAACAGGCCCGCCGACTGGCCCCCGAGTCCAGTCGACGGCCACGGCAATCACGTCAGCGTGAGACTCAGGTGTTCCGCACACCAGTCCAAAACCTCGAAGCTGCGACCCGTATCGCGGAGTCGATTCAGCCCTCCCAGTCGGAAGCTGGAAGGGGCCTTCAGCAGATCCGAGCTTTGCTCCGAACGGTTGAAGAGCAAAACGCGGCTGTCTCTCAGTCGCGCAACAGGATTCACAGCAGATCGGTGGCTGTAGACACCGTATGGTCGGCCCACAGTCCGAGATCGCCCCTGAGGCATGAGGAACGTGGTCCGCGGCATGATCGGCACCTGGGCCGGAACGACGACCCACTCGACCGTCGACACGGACGCAACGACCGCCGCCAAGTGCCTACCCCTCCTCCGGGGAGTGGGTCACACTCGCCTCCGCGGTACATGGGCAGGCGCCTGCAAGACGACGAGCGTAGGATTCCCCCGGATCCCTGGCGGCCGGGCTTCGACGCGAGGTCTATCCTTGTGCAGGGCCGGGTCAACCGTAACCGGGCATCCAGGGACGAGCGAGGCGGAGACCAGCCCTCCGGCAGCTGAGCACCGGCCTCCGGGCCCGAGTGCTTCTGCAGCGCAATCAGGGCCGCAGAGATCCCCTCGAACTTCAGGCTGGCGGCCGGAGTAAGCAAATTCACTGATGAGTCGAAGCCGGACACGTGGCTGGAAGACTACCGAGTGGCCGTGCAGATCGGAGGAGGAAACGACGACGTGGCCATGAAACACCTCCCCTTGATGCTGGGAGGCTCCGCTCGGGCGTGGCTCAACCAGCTAGCCCCCAGGAGCATATACAGTTGGGAAGAGCTCGCTCGGGTGTTCGTTCGGACCTTCGAAGGCACCTGCAAGCGACCTGCCGGGCTCGCAGAGCTTCAGCACTGCACGCAGAAGCCGAGTGAAACTTTGAGGGACTACATTCAGCGGTGGACCACTTTGCATCACACGGTGGAAAACGTCTCATAGCACCAGGCGGTGTGCGCTTTCAAGGAAGGCGTGCGCAGTCGGGAGTTGAACCTGAAGTTTGGACGAACAGGCGACATGTCCCTATCGTGAATGATGGAAATTGCTAGTCGGTACGCCAATGGCGAAGAGGCCGATCGGCTCCATAGCGGCAAGAAGCCAGTCGGGCAGGACGACCAGAATCACAATCGGAAGAACAAGCGTAAGGCCGACCCAGCTGCTCAGGGAGAGGCCGCGGTGGTCAACCAAGGGAAGGGCAAAGGAAAGCCCAAAGGCTCCTGGGCCCCCAAGAAAGGAAAGGGTCAGGCTGGAGATGATATGCTCGACCAGCCGTGTCCCATACACACTAAGAAGGACGAAGAGGGAAACTTGGTGTATCCCAAGCACACCACTCGACAGTGTCGACTCCTGATCCAGAGTTTCCAGAAGGACCAGTCTACTGAGAAAGAGAAGGAGTCGGTAGAGTCCGAAGACAAGGAAGGGGACGGAGGATACCCCCGCATCAACTCCACCTTGGTGATTTTCGCAGACGTCGAGAGCAAGAGTCGACTGAAGATCATCAACAGAGAAGTGAACATGGTTGCTCCAGCGACTCCCACGTTCCTGAAATGGTCAAAGACCCCCATCACATTTGACCAGTCCGATCATCCAGCGCACATCGCCACCCCTGGGCGGCAGGCGTTGGTGGTCGACCCAGTGGTCGAAGGCACTCGACTGACCAGGGTTCTTATGGATGGAGGCAATGGCTTGAATATCCTGTATGCAGCAAACCTCCGGGATATGGGCATTCTGATGTCCAAGCTAAGGGAAAGTAACATGAGGTTCCATGGGGTAATCCCCGGGAAGAAGGCCAACTCACTTGGTCAGATCTCACTCGACGTCGTCTTTGGTGAGTCCAAGAACTACCGAAAGGAGAAGCTGACGTTCGAAGTGGTGGACTTTAACAACGCCTATCATGCCATCCTGGGTAGGCCAGCCTACGCCAGGTTCATGGCTCGACCATGTTACGTCTACCTCAAGCTGAAGATGCCGGGACCCAACGGTGTCATAACCATCACGGGGAACCGGCAAAAAGCGGAAGAATGCTTCCAGAAAGGATCGAAGATCGCCGACGAGCAGATGGCGGCAGTAGAGATGGAGGAGTACCAGAAGCAAGTGGATCCAGGCGACCTGCTAAGGGCAAAGAAGCCGGCTTCCGAGTCAGCCTTTCAGTCAGCCGGGGACACAAAACCCGTGCACATCCACCCCACCGACCCCAATGCAGCGCCGACCCACATCTCCACCACCCTCGACAGCAAATAGGAAGAAGCGCTCATCCAGTTCCTCCGTGAGAACTGGGACATCTTTGCATGGAAACCATCGGACATGCCGGGTGTGCCCAGGGGGCTGGCTGAGCACCATTTGCGAGTCGACCCGAAGGTGAAACCTGTGAAGGAACATCTCCGTCGATCCGCTGCGGAGAACCGAAAGGCGATTGGCGAAGAAGTGGCTCGACTCCTAGCAGCAGAGTTCATCCGCGAGATATACCACTCCGAGTGGCTTTCCAACGTCGTCATGGTCCCCAAGAAGGACAAGTCCCTCCGCATGTGCATCGATTTCAAGCACATCAATCGGGCCTGCCCGAAAGATCATTTTCCTCTCCCCCGCATCGACCAAATAGTCGACTCGACTGCGGGATGTGAGCGTTTGTCCTTTCTTGATGCATATTCCGGATACCATCAGATCCGTCTGTATGGACCCGACGAAATAAAGACAGCCTTCATCACCCCTCTCGGGTGTTTTTGCTATGTCACCATGCCTTTCGGCCTCAAAAATGCCGGCGCCACCTTCATGCGCATGATCCAGAAATGCTTAATAAAGCAAATCAGTCGGAACGTCGAGGCGTACATGGATGACATCATGGTCAAGTCACGGAAAGGTTCCGACCTACTGATTGACCTTGCTGAGACATTCGCGAACCTAAGAAGTTATGATATCACGCTCAACCCGTCAAAGTGTACATTCGGAGTTCCTGGTGGCAAGCTGCTCGGTTTCCTCGTTTCCGAACGAGGAATCGACGCCAACCCAGAAAAGGTCGGCGCCATCCTCCGAATGAAACGCCCCGAGCGTATACACGACGTCCAGAAGCTTACTGGTTGCTTGGCCGCATTGAGTCGATTCATTTCTCGGCTCGGGGAGAAGGCACTGCCTCTCTACCGACTCATGAAGAAATCCGACAAGTTCGAGTGGAATCCCGAAGCCGAAGCAGTGTTTGAAGAGCTCAAAGCCCTGCTGTCCACCCAGCCGGTGCTCGCTGCCCCAGTCAGCGGAGAGCCTCTTCTGCTGTACATTGCTGCCACCGGACAAGTGATACGTCCAAAACGTATCTATAATTTCTGCTTGCTTCAAGCCTCTTTTGGGTGATATTGCTATGATATTTATACACTTCCATACACTTTTGATCATATTTGGACTAACCTATTAACTCAGTGCGCCCCAGTGCCAGTTTCTGTTTTCGGCTGTTTTTGTATTTCAGGTTTTCACGTTACGAGCACTGCCAGGAAAAATCCAGAAAAATTATATAAAAAATCAGCGTTCCAGAACCTACCATGCGCCCGAAGGACAGCCGGGGGGGGGGCACCAGGGCTCCAGGCGCCCTGGCGGCGCGCCTCCCCCCGGGCCGCGCCGGGGGGCGCCTGGGCCCCCCGAGGCTCCTCCGATGCCCCCCTTTGGCATATATTTAAAGCGTCTCCCGAAACCCTCGAAACAGGAACTCTTTTCGCGATCCCATCTCTGTTCCGCCGCCGCCGCCACTTCCAAGATCGGGAGCACCAGGAGAACTCTTCCCGGCACCCTGCCGGAGGGGAGGATCACCACCGGGAGCTTCTCCACCACCATGGACGCCTCCCGGATGAGTTGTGAGTAGTCTCCCTTGGACCATGAGTCCATGACCAGTAGCTATGTGATGTTCTCCTCCCGTTCTTGTGCTTCACTAATTAGTCCTCGTGAGCTGCCCTACATGATCGAGGCACATATGTAATCCTCATGCTGTTGCTATGATGAGTTTGCTGGGATCCGATGGATTATGAGATTATGTTCAGATTGTGTTTGAGTAATATATTTGATCTACCTCTTTTATATTTATGTTCGTAAGTAATTCTTGCATGTTCTCCGTTGTTATTTATTGCTTTGGCCGAGTAGTAGGTAGTGACTCCAAGAGGGAACATTATGCTTGATTGTGGGTTCATGCCCCTCGATGACTAGCTTGAGTGACAGAAACATGAGTCTAGGGGATGTGCTGTTGCCACAAGGGGGAAAACAACGGTGCTTGTGCCCGCGGGTGCAAGGATTGTTTACTTTACGCAAAGTTCTTTTAATGCAGTTGTCTGTTGCATTGAGTTTACACTATGGGTGGGGCTCGCAACTTAATACCAGCGAGATGTTCTGGATAGATATCTCAAGGTGGATGATTAGTAGTAGATATTGATGGATTTCGGTCTACTTACTTTGGCGTACAGCCCATGCTTTGAACCTCAACCTTTCTTGCAATGTAGTCAGCATTGGTTTGCGCACATGGTCCTGTCAATTGCCCAGCTGTAATTCGTTTACCTCACATAGCTGTTTTGTCGTCTTTTGGGAGAGAGACATCACTAGTGAACATCATGAGACTCCGGTCCATATTACCATCATTGATCACATCCGCTATTTACTTACTATTGCAATTATACCTATCACTATTATCACTTGCGTTTGATCCTTTGTAAACTACAAGGCCGGAGGGATTGACAACCTCTCTGTACTCGTTGGGAGCAAAGTTATTTGTATCTGTGTGCAGGTCCATGTTGATTGCTAATATCCGGTGCCGTTAGCAGTTGACACTTTCTTGTTGAAACTGGGAGTCTCTGGGAAATCGATCCTTGGTATTACCAAGGGAAAACTTCTGCTACACTGCATCTCAAACCTTCCACTTGGGGTAACCAACGAGGGGTGAGAAGCCACCTAGCAAAGCAATTTCTGGCGCCGTTGCCGGGGACTCCACTCTTCAGGATAGGGGAGTTGCACGCTATATTTTACCTTTGCTTTTAGTCTTGTTAGTTTTACTTTTCAGTTTTGCTTTAGTACCTTTTTATCGAAAATCACAAAAATAGTTATCTTGCTTGCTTGCTACTATGGGTTTCACCAAAAACACTAGAGGGGAGGAGTACACCCCTTCTTCCATTACACCAATCACCACTATCGGGATCTACAAAAGTAATAAACCTTGTGATTATGTTAGTCTTGACGGAGGGTTATGCCCATGGCATGGTCTTCCCGGAAAAGAGTATGAGCCTCAGTTTAAAATTGCTCCTAAGCTTCCCCAAACTTGGGAAGACGTTCAAACTCTTATAATAGAGAGCAATTCAAACAAAGAGGATGACACTACAATTCTGCCCAATAATGATAAAATTGATTTTGATAATTGTAGTATTTCAGAAGTTGTCACCTTTCTGCAAGGAATGGCCAAAGATCCCCACACTAGCATGCTTAATCTTGCCTTCACAGAGCATGTCACTAATGCTCTCATCAAAGCTAGGGAGGAGAAACTTAGAGTTGAAGCCTCCATACCTAGAAAGCTAGAAGATGGTTGGGATCCTATGATTAAAATTAAGATAAACAACTTCTCATGCTATGCTTTATGTGATATTGTAGGCTAGTACTTCCATTATGCCCAAAAGACTATATGATATGCTTAAATTGAAACCTTTTGATTCTTGTTCTTTTGGTGTTCGTCTCGTTGATTGTTCCATAAAGAAACCTTTGGGGAGGATCGACGATGTTCTTATCGTTGTCAATGATAATTATGTTCCCGTTGATTTTACTATTATGGATATTGAATGTGATCCTTCTTGTCCAATTATTTTGGGACGCCCCTTTTTACGCACCGTTGGTGCTATCATTGACATGAAAAAGGGTAATATAAAATTTTAGTTTCCTCTCAAGAAAGGGATGGAACACATCCCTCGAAAGAAGATCAAGTCACCTTTTGAGTCCGTTGTACGGGCTAGCTATTATTTTACTCTTGATAAAACTTGATCTATATGCACTATGCCTAGCTTAAAGGCATAAAAGAAAGCGCTTTTGGGAGGCAGCCCAATGAATAAATTTATTTTGCTTTTGTTGTGTCTTGATGTTGTTTACTACTGTAGCATCATCATTGTATCTTTGCTTTTCATATTTGTGCCAAGTATAGCCTCTGATTGCTAGAAAGTTCAAAAGTTGTGAGGTGCTGTCCAGGAAACATATTCTGTCCTTGGATAGAAACATTCGTATAAAATCACCAGATCATCTTTTTGGTCTGAATTTTTTCGACAGCGTTCTCTATATAATTTTCTTTCGTGCGTCTGTTCTGAGTTTTTTGATTTGAGTTGCAGAAGTGCACCGAAAAAATCAATTACTACCTACTGTTCTGTTTTTCACAGATTCTGTCCTGTTTTGCTTTTCCTTCATTTTGCAAACCAAGAGCTTGCTTTTTCTTTGCAAAAACCTTTTGACAATCTTGAGAAACAGTAGACCTTCAAGAATATCTTTATTTCCAGCAAGGTATAATTATTTTATTATGGGTACTAACCTCGCTAATCAGATTATGATGAGTTATGTATGAAGGGAGTTTTCAAGTGTGCGAGGGAAGATGATAAAAAGATTCAGGAGTGTCAAGCGCTCAAGCTTGGGGATGCCCCCCGTGCACCCCCAAGAAATATTCAAGGAGACTCAAGCGTCTAAGCTTGGGGATGCCCCCGTGCATCCCCTTCTCCATCAACAATATCAGTTCGTCTTTCGTTCCACTATATTTTAATCACTTCATGTGTTATGTGCTATGCTTGGAGCGTCTTGCTTTTAGTTTTCTTTAGTTTTTCATAACGAGTCGGAACTCAGCGTTCTTTATGTGGGAGAGAAACACGCTCCACTTCTACCTAGAACATAACATAGAATTTTCATGACTATCTTTGCTGTGTGTGTTCTTTGTCTTTTAAATAGCTACTATCATGCTCTGCTCTTAGTATTCATGCTTATCTTTTTAAAAAGCTTTTGTTTAGTTGGTTGCTTGAACTCTCTTTAATTATCATGCTTATCTTATTAAGAGAGTTTGCTTCCGTTGCATTGGTTAATATGTCTATGATAAAGATGTTACGTGCATAATGGCGCTTAGTAGTTCAGGTTTTCTTATGGTTAGTCTCAAATAGCTGGAGGGTTCCCAATGTGTTATTGGAGTACCAACATGATTTGTTTGCCAATGATGTGGTATGGTTTAGTAATATCTTCCCTCAAGAATTTATTTTGATTGACTTGGCGTACGCTCACACATATTTAAGACTGTAAAGAAAGTCTGTCAAGCCTTGATGATCTTTTGTTTCTGAGTAGCGATATAACTACCATGCCTGATTCAATGTTGCTTTGTCGCTCTGCATGATTATGACCGTCATTACTCTCTTAGTTGGTCGCTCCCAGTCTTTTGCTAACCTCCACCTGTACTAAGCGACTGACTGCTTGTGCATCCACATCCTTTTAAACCAGTTATGCCATATGAGTCCACCATACCTACCTATATGTGGTATTTCACCGCCACTCCAAGTAAATTTACATGTGCTACCTTTAAAACCTTCAGTTGCAATATATAGCTCATGGGAAAGTAGCTTAAAAACTATTGTGGTAAAGAATATGTTGCTTATGTATCTTATTTTCTTATAAGTTGCTTGCTGAGCGGTAACCATGTTTCTGGGGACGCCATCAACTGTTACACCTTTGTTGAATATCATGTGAGTTGCTATGCATGCTCGTCTTGTCTAAAGTAAGGGTGATTTGCCATGAGTTGAATGGTTTGAGTATGCATATTGTTAGAGAAGAACATTGGGCCGCCAACCAAAGCCATGTATCATGGTGGAAGTTTTAGCTTGGACATTAATCCTCAATCTCTTATGAGAATATGCTTAAGCATTTAAGAGGAGTCCATTATCTATTTTCTATGTTGTCCCGGTATGGATGTCCTCAAGTTGAGATCTATCAAAAACGAGAAATCAAATGCGATCTATCTCCTTGGACCTTTGTACAGGTGACATAGAGGTACCCCTTTGTGACACTTGGTTGAAACATATGTAATGCAATGACAATCCATGGAAATCCGAGCTAATTAGGACAAGGTGCGAGCACTATTGGTATTCGATGCATGAGGCTTGCAACTTATAGGATGTCTTATGCATAGCACATATGAAGTACTACTACCGTTGACAAAATTGTTTCTATGTTTTCAAAATAAAAAGCTTTAGCACATGAGTAATCCCTGCTTCCCTCTGCGAAGGGCCATTCTTTTACTTTTATGTTGAGTCTCCACCTTCTTTTAAAAGCACCAACTACTGAGAGCATGATTGTCATTCTGAGTGTAATGTGCATTGTCCCAAAGTAGCATTGTCTTTTGCATGATTGTGATATCGTTTATTCTGAAACCATTGTATCTAGACATCACTTAAACCTTGAAGGTGCCCCTGCATTTATGTTTTGCTTCACTAAAGGGGGCAAGCTAGATATGACTTTATCATATTTGCACATCATGTTCATTGCAAATCTATTTGATATTTCAGTATCATATTGTAAAACTTTCAGTCCTTTGTTATTTTCTCATGAGGCAACTTAATTACTATAGATTCATTGTCTCAGTAAGCTTTTGTCATATGACTATGAAAAAGTCCTATATGGTTAATAGCATGTCACCACAGAAATTATTCTTGTTATCATTTACCTACTCGAGGACGAGCAGGAATTAAGCTTGGGGATGTTGATATGTCCAAAACGTATCTATAATTTCTGCTTGCTCCATGCCTCTTTTGGGTGATATTGCTATGATATTTATACACTTCCATACACTTTTGATCATATTTGGACTAACCTATTAACTCAGTGCACCCCAGTGCACCCCAGTGCCAGTTTCTGTTTTCGGCTGTTTTTGTATTTCAGGTTTTCACGTTACGAGAACTTCCAGGAAAAATCCAGAAAAATTATATAAAAAATCAGCATTCCAGAACCTACCGTGCGCCCGAAGGACAGCCGGGGG
>LR738710.1:766491543-766556333 GCA_902687465.1 Secale cereale
ATAGCAAGGATTCCCTAACAATTGGTGTCCTCCAAATCCCCCAGTGGGTGCTTAGCTGCGATCCTCCGAGCTACGTCACAAGTACAAGGCGGTTCGATCCTCCGAACTCCGCCACAAGTACAACGTAGCTTGGAATCGCCTAAGTTATAAACATTCTACTCCGAGTGAAGAGCGACCCTCTCACTCGGGGGCTTAGCCGCGACCTCGTGACTCGCCTAAGTTACAACTATCTACTCCGAGTGAAGAGCAACCCTCTCACTCGCGGGCTTAGCTGCGGTCCTCCGAGCTACGCCACAAGTACAAGGCGGTTCGGTCCTCCGAACTCCGCCGCAAGTACAACGTAGCTTGGAATCGCCTAAGTTATAAACATTCTACTCCGAGTGAAGAGCGACCCTCTCACTCGGGGGCTTAGCCGCGACCCCGTGACTCGCCTAAGTTACAACTATTAACTCCGAGTGAAGAGCAACCCTCTCACTCGGAGGCTTAGTTGCGGTCCTCCGAGCTACATCACAAATACACGGCGGTTCGGTCCTCCGAACTCCGCCACAAGTACAACATAGCTTAGAATCGCCTAAGTTATAAACATTCCACTCCGAGTGAAGAGCGACCCTCTCACTCGGGGGCTTAGCTGCGACCCCGTGACTCGCCTAAGTTACAACTATTTACTCCGAGTGAAGAGCAACCCTCTCACTCGGAGGCTTAGCTGCGGTCCTCCGAGCTACGTCACAAATACACGGCAGTTCGGTCCTCCGAACTCCGCCACAAGCACAACGTAGCTTGGAATCGCCTAAGTTATAAACATTCCACTCCGAGTGAAGAGCGACCCTCTCACTCGGGGGCTTAGCTGCGACCCCGTGACTCGCCTAAGTTACAACTATTTACTTCGAGTGAAGAGCAACCCTCTCACTCGGAGGCTTAGCTGCGGTCCTCCGAGCTACGTCACAAATACACGGTGGTTCGGTCCTCCGAACTCCGCCACAAGTACAACGTAGCTTGGAATCGCCTAAGTTATAAACATTCCACTCCGAGTGAAGAGCGACCCTCTCACTCGAGGGCTTAGCTGCGATCCCGTGACTCGCCTAACTTACAACTATTTACTCTGAGTGAAGAGCAACCCTCTCACTCGGAGGCTTAGCTGCGGTCCTCCGAGCTACGTCACAAATACACGGCGGTTCGGTCCTCCGAACTCCGCCACAAGTACAACGTAGCTTGGAATCGCCTAAGTTATAAACATTCTACTCCGAGTGAAGAGCGACCCTCTCACTCGGGGGCTTAGCTGCGACCCCGTGACTCGCCTAAGTTACAACTATCTACTCCGAGTGAAGAAGCGACCTTCTCACTCGGGGACTCGGCTACAGACGTCAACTCAAAGATTCAAGCAATCAAAAGAAGAGCGGCAAACCGAAGGATCGAAATCGAATAAAAGCCCCGCAAAGTTCGGGCAAGAGTACTTGGGCCATAGACCCACCAGAGTTTAATGAGTACAAATCCACACGGCATCCCGCGGCAAATAAAGGATAATGTATCAAAGTCACGGCTCGGGGGGAGGCGGGCTTGTGGGCGCGACAAATTCGTCCAAATCGATCCCATCAGCGATACGAGTGGCAGCTTCCAAGAAAGTTTCCATGAAGGACTGGAATTTAAGCTCCTTCGTGTTTGCGACCTTCAGTGCAGCAAGCTTCTTCTCCTTCACCTCCCTGCAGTGCACACGGACCAAAGCCAGCGCCACGTCTGCTCCTCCCCGGGCGTCCGACTTCTTCCATTCTTGCACTCGGTCGGGGACCTCATTGAGTCGAGTCATCAAGGACTCGAGGTCGTTCTCCTGCACGATTCCCCTCCAGAGCGCGGCGTCGATTCGGGCCATCACCGCCTTCAGTCGTCCCAGATAATCAGTGGCCGTAGTAAGGCGGGACTCCAGCCTCAGTATGTTCACGGAAACCTCGTCCTTCACAATGGAGTTAGTGGGGCCCAAGCCAGGCTCGACCCGGCTAGTCTCCTCTCCGAAGTTACGACAGAACTCTACACCAAGAACATAAGCCGAGTTAGCAGATGGAACACGGGTCGACCAGCCCAATTTCAACCAATCCAAAGAGGACATACCTTCGAGCACGAGGTACCATTTTTTGATGATATCACCCAGATACGCCTCAAGGTCAAGCCTCTTCCGAAACAGAGCCTCGTACTTGACGTTCAAGTCGGCCCTGGACTTCTTCAGCTGATCCACCTCCTTGTTGGCCGCGTCGAGTGAGCCTCTCAGTCGGATAATCTTCGCCTCGAGTGCGCCCACAGAAGCCAGCTTCTTCTCAGCCAGCTCCGACTTCTCCTAGGCCGCCTGCTGCGCCGCCGCCAAGTCAAGGTCCTTTTGCTCCAAAGCCGCTCTCAGTTGACCTACCAAGGCCGCCACTGGACAGATGAACATGAAGGAACACTCTAAGCGAAAAGTCAGTCGACAGGGGATAGAAGTAAGTTACCAGCTGCATCGTCTTGCGTCTTCTTCAGATGGTCCCAGGCCAACTGCAAGTCAAGATTGAGCTAGATTTGCTTCTGCTCAAGATCTGCAAACTTGGCCCCGAACTCGCAAGATTTCTGCATCAACAAGACATAGCAAAGGTTATAAGACTACATTCGAGTCAGATCACTCAACCGCAGCCTCGGGGACTACACCCAGTGGGTGCACTAAGCGTGCCCCCACTGGTTTCACTCGGCCAAGATCAGTCCGGCGTGAGCTAAAAAAAAACACATGGAAGTTCTATAGTAAGACCATGGCCGACTGCAATCAGTCGACCACGGTCTTGGGGGCTACACCCAGTGGGTGCACTGAGCGTGCCCCCACTGGTTTCACTCGGCCAAGATCAGTCCGGTGCGAGCTCAAGGAAGACAGGAAAAGAAGAACACCCAGTGGGTGTGAGACCTCACAAAACAAAACAAGCAGATTTCTCCCGAAATCAGAAAGCACTCCGACAACATACCTGGACGTTGGCCCGAAGAGCAGAGCTGGCGTCGTAAGCCGCCATGCTGGCCTCATACGCCACCTTCGTCCGCCCCATCATCACCTCCGCCTGGCGAACGGCCTCTTGTGCCGCCCCCACAGGGTCCTCCGGGAGGCGGTAGGTGGAGAAAAGGACAGACGAAGCAGCAGGCGTCGAGCCGGCTGCAGGCGCAGGCGCTGGATCGACGGCTCGAATCGGCGCTGAGTCGACAACCGGAGTGGACGCTGGGTTGACAACCGAGGTGGGTGCTGGGTCGACGATCGGCGCAGACGGTGGGTTGACGACGGGCACGACTGACACATGCACATCGAATGAGACCGCGGTTCGGGCCGCGTCCTCAGGTCGCTGGGCCCCCGAGCCAGAAGGCGTCGTACGGCCCTTCCTCCTTGCGCGCCGGTAGTCCTCCCCCAGCCGCTTCTCGTCCTCATCATCGTCCGGCAGCTCTATGACAAGGCGTGGTGCTTCGGATCAAACAGGGAACCAAGTCAATCGACTATCGTCTGCGAAAGAGAAGAAGGACAAAAACGAGTCTCATAGAGCCCATTCCTGCTCGAGATGTCGCGGCATCCGCGATCTCCTCGTCATCTCGACCCCGGTCGATGTCCATCGAGGTCGTGGAAGCGGCAGCTCTGGAAATTTCAGTCAAGAATGAGTCGACCAAAACTGCAGTCGGCCCCCAAGAAACAAAGAAAAAGCAAGCCCGAGCAACACTTACGTGGAGGCGATGGGTACGTCCACCTTGATCCTTGGCAGGGCCTTCCGGGGCTTGATGGTGGTGACTTTGGGCTGCTTGGGCGTCTTCTCAGCTGGCTCGGGGGTAGTCGTGCGGGTGCGCTTGGGTGTCCGGGACCCCGAGGGACTCACATGAGGTCGAGCGGCCCCTGGGTCGTTCTTCTCCTTGGCGCGGCGCTCGGCACGGGGAGGTGACTCGACCTCCTCCCCGCTGCTATACTCCTCGGTCTCCTCGGTCTCCTCCTCCGACTTCCACTCGGCGGCGTCGCCCGTACCCTCCTCGACTCCCTGGCCCGAGTCTCCGTTGGGCAGCGAGTACATCTCCGTATATATCTGCAAAGAAAGGAAGTTCACCAAATTCTAGTCGAGACCATCGATAAAATCGCAAATCAATCAACAGATATGTCACTCGGAAGCGGAAGGCTAACCTTGTCTGGCAGGTGGTCAACGTCGAATGGGAGGATCCTCCCCGACCCCCTAGGGTTGTCCTTGTTCCCGGTGACGCTCTTCAAGCACTGCACCACGTACTTCAGGTCGGCCGCCTCCGGGTGGACTCGCGACGAGTCGTCAGTGCCGGAGTACAACCACATCGGGTGGTCCCGAGCTTGGAGCGGTTGGATCCTCCGCGAGATATACACCTCGAGCAAGTCCATCCCCGTGACCCCCTCGCGGACTAGCTGGACAACCCTCTCCATCAGCATGTCTACCTCGGCCCTCTCGGCCTTGCTCACTACCATCGCGGGAGGCGGGCTGGCTCGACCTAGGGTAAATGGAGGAAGGCCAGTCGACTGACCCGGAGTCGGACTGTCCCTATAATAAAACCAGGTCGACTGCCAGCCCCGGATCGACTCTGGAAGGTTCATGGGGAGGAAGGCACTCCTATTCCTAAGCTGGATCCCGAGCCCGCCGCATGCCTGAAGGACGTGCGTCTTGCCGTCACTCGGGTTCACTCTCTTAACGGTCTGGGAGCGGCAGGTGAAGATGTGCTTGAACAAACCCCAGTGGTCGGCAACCGAGGAAGTTCTCGCACATGGAAACGAAAGCGGAGAGAAAGGCGATGGAGCTGGGCGTGAAGTAATGCAGCTGGGCACCGAAGAAGATCAGAAATGCACGGAAGAAAGGGTGCGGGGGAGTCGAAAAACCTCGGTCGACGTGGTGGCGTGGAGTACACACTCACCCTCCCGCGGCTCGGGCCCGAGCTCTCCTCCCGGCGCCCGCCAGGAGCCGCCGGCGATCAGCCCCTCCTCCTCCAGCTCCTCCAGATCCTCCACCATGATGGTGGACCGGATCCAATCCCCCTGGATCCATCCAGCGGGGAGCCCGCACCTCGACGACGATCCGTCCCGGCCGGCTCGCCGCCCCTTCCCCGACGCTGCCTTCTTGGAGCGCTCCATGGCCGCAGTCCTGTCCTTAACCATGTCTCGCGAGACGGCGGTTGCGGCGGAGAGAAGCAGGGAGGATTGGGGCGCGGCAGAGAAGCGAAGACGCTGGGGAGAAGACAAGCCGAACGGGGGAAAAGCTAGGCGCACAGTACCCCCCGCAGCGGACTCGGCGCGCTTTTATAACGACCCGGTCGAGTGGCTGACCGGTGGCCCCGGGCGATCTTATCCGATCCCGTAACAGGCGCTGACGCGATACGTGGCGAAAAAGGGCGGCGGGGGAATCGAGGCGTTCGAACCGCACCCCTCCGATTGATGCGGCACGCCCCGTCCCGCGCGCTTCCCCAAATTTCGAAAGCCCCGCCGAATCCGGCGGACAGAAGGCAACCGATTCCGTCAAAACAGCATACGCTCATGGCGCCCGACGCCTGGCGCAAAACTCAGTCGACGCAAGAAACCCAATCGACGCAAGACGTCCAGTCGACGCAAAGGCAACTAATTCGCCAATGGCTTCAGAATCGATCGAGGCAACCAAGACACGACTGAGGAGGCCTGCCCGAGCCACAAGCTCCAAAACAACATGCCCCGAGGACGTCGAGTCAGGACCAGAGCTTCCCTCAGCATCCCCTTGCTCAAGCCCCGATCCATTCGGGGGCTACTGACGAGGTTACAGGCCTAGGGTAGGGTCATAGGCCTGACCTAAAGGCCCCTCCCAAGGTCACTATCCTAGGAGATCAAAAGAAAAGACCTACGACGGTGGAGACAGTCGACTGAGACGGTCCAAGGTGACACTTCACTCGACTGACTCACGTACCCATGACGACTCAACTCCACTCGATTGGATCAAGCACTCGACCCTCGAAGACTAAACGTTTCTCGGAACAGCAACGGTCATATATTTACTCACTCTAGTAAACCCCTTAACTACCCTTTATTGCAGGCATTACCAGTAACGCCTGCCTTAATGTATCTTTAAGCCCTTGGTAACGTGGAGCATGACTGGGGTCTTGGCATACTATATAAGCCACCCCCTCCTCCAGAACAAGGGTTGGCACCTCTGTAACACATACATACACACATCAGTCGACCAAGCCCCCGGGCACCGAGACGTAGGGCTTTTACTTCCTCCGAGAAGGGCCTGAACTCGCTAAACACCCTGTGTGCAACTTCGCCATAGCTAGAACCTTGCCTCTCCATTCGTACCCCCTACCTTCACTGTCAGACTTAGAACCACGACAGGTGTGGCCCCGGCTGTCTGACAATATTGGCGTCGATTTCTAGCTAGGCGGCCAGAGGTACTAACTCGACACATACCCAACGGCTGACATTGCTGCCCACGCCTAGGACGTCGTGGTGTGGAGGCTCGGGTTGCTTGCTCGAGGCTAATTTTTTTGGAGAACGAGTCTCGGGAGGCGGCACAACTCATCGAGCCTCCAGTGACCATTGAGTCTAGCCCAATCAAGCCGACGACCCGCATTGTAATCGATGTGCGGGAATATACACGAGAAAGCGACGACGATGGCAAGGTTTGCAAGGGAGCATCTGGAGTATGTGTGGAACGAGATGGAGTACTACTGGAAGAGGGCGGCGGGGAAGACTGTGGTGCGGCGCTCCGAATGCCTAAAGATGTTGAAGAAGGGGGAGTTATCAGTCCTATGTTGGTTCAGTAAGTTAGACTATCAGTTTGGTCAGCACTATGTCAGTTCAGTAAGTTTGGTACTCTACGTGCCATCTATGTATGCCAGCATTATGTCAGACTATCAGTTTGGTCAACACTATGTTAGTCCGCTGTCTATGTCAGACTATCTATCTATGCCACTACTATCCCGCCCACCCTGCAGTACACCATGGGCTGGCACGGAACGTGCCCATCACCATCGGCGACGAGCACTTCACTATCATGTGTGTCGGCATCGACTTGGGCTGCTTCGACTTCATCCTCGGCGTCGACTTCTTGCGGACCCTCGATCCCATCCTCCGGGACTTCGACGCCATGACGATGACCTTCTGGCGTCTGGGTCGCCGCATCCGGTGGGAGGGCGTGGGTGGCGCCTCACCAGCGCCGCCGCAACTGCAACTGGCCGCGACTACGGCCGAGCCAGAGCATCCCCTGTTGGATCACCTACTGCAGCAGCACAACGACCTCTTTGACGAGCCGCAGGGCCTTCCGCCAGCCCGGGTGTATGATCACCGCATTCATCTCCTGCCGGACACGGCGCTGGTTGCGGTGCGCCCCTACCGCTATCCCCAGCTGCAGAAGGACGAGCCGGAGCGATAGTGTGCGCTCATGCTCGCCTTGGGCATCATTTGGATCTTCACTTAGCCGTTTTCGGCAGCAGTCCTCCTCATCCGCAAGTCGGACGGCACATGGCGTTTGTGCATCGACTACTGCGCCCTTAACGTCATGACGCTCAAGGACAAGTTTCCGATTCCGGTCGTCGACGAGCTCCTGGACGAGCTACATGGAGTGCGCTTCTTCACCAAGCTCGACCTACGTTCGGGCTACCATTAGGTGCGGATACACCCGAACGATGTCGCCAAGACGGCGTTTCAGACTCATCACGGCCACTTCGAGTTCTCGCCGATGCCTTCTGGCCGATGATTGTTACAGTTCAACTTACTGTCGTTATATTTCTGAATTGGACTGAACTGTTGTCATGAAGCTAACTTGCCATGAACATTGTAGTTTCGCATCTATCAAAACATATCGAAATAGTATGCTATATACTGAAACCGAACCTAATGACCATACGCCGTGGGAGGTTGTGTTATACTTCCTCCGTTCCTAAATATAAGTCTTTGTAGAGATTTCACTATGAACCATATACGGATGTATATAAATGCATTTTAGAGTATAGATTCATTCATTTTGCTTCGTATGTGGTCCATAGTGAAATCTCTCCAAAGACTTACATTTAGGAACGGAGGGAGTACTATGCTTGCCTTTCGCGTTGTGCAGAACTGCAGAGAGCAGAATGCAGATGCGTGTACGCACCGAGAGTGGAGACTGGATAGCGTGTACGCTCTCGACAAGCCTGTACAATGGAGATGCGACGGAGGGCACAAATGTGAGCCCCTTTTCTCACATTTTCTGGGTGTGAGTTCAAAGGGTGGTCGGCCGAGGCAGGTATACCCTTTGTTTGTGTAGGAATATGAGCAACTCTTATCTACATTCATTCTTGTTTCAGGAAAGACTTTCATTAGTCAGTGATGCAAAGTTCCCGGCAGAATGCCCTAGGGAGCTCTCAGATAATGGGATGAGCCGTTCACAAAGCTCCAGGAAGATCCAAGAACTGGATAGGTACATTGAATTACTACATCAGGAAGTGGCACTAAGGAGGCAGGAACTTAGGGGAGTTCGCGCAAGCCAGCAGGAAGTAGCAGAAGCAGTTGATGATCGGACATAAAGGTATGCAAATATCATCCCTCTCTCTTGTGGAGCTTCAAGTATGTTGTCCCTAACATGGTCGTTTGTTATTGCAGAAATCCTTCTTCGGTTGAAGTCATTTTATCTATGAAAGCACCGGTTGCCCTAGCTACACTTTTAAGTAGAAGTCAGTTTATCTCTCTCGCATGCCCCTGCTTGTTGTGTATCCAAAATGAGTGTATCGAGTTCAGTATGGCTCAAAACGCTCTCCTCTGTAGGTGTAGGTGTAGGTGTGGTAGTAGAAGAGAAGCAGTGATTGCAATCCGACGATTGTCATGACATGAGCCATGACGACAAGCATTTCGTGGGTGATTGAATTGGAAAGTTTATTAATCTGTTGTGTTCTTGATCACACTTCCAAGGCACATGGCGAACACGTAGTCATACGTCTCCTACTATTTGCTCTGAACCTGGATGTAAGCATGGCTCCACCGCCGTCGGCTGCTCACTCACCTGCGCGCAGGCCAGGAAGCTTCCGCCGTGACCTGCTTGCCCGCCTACATATAGTCTGCCATGCTGGTGTTCAGGCTCATCAGCCAGCAACTCACTCAGCACCACGTCAGGCGGTCAGGGAAAACACAACGTCGATGGCGAGATCGGAGCACGCAATGGAGCCTGTGGCCGTCGTGGCGGTGCCGTTCCCGGCGCAGGGGCACCTCAACCAGCTGCTGCACCTGTCGCTGCAGCTAGCGTCGCGCGGCCTGGACGTGCACTACGCCGCGCCCGCGCAGCACACCCGGCAAGCGCGCTCGCGCGTGCATGGCTGGGGCGAGGAGGCGCTCCAGTCCATCCAGTTCCACGACCTCGGCATCCCCAGCTACGTCTCCCCGCCTCCAGACCCCACCGCCGACACGCCCTTCCCATCCCACCTCATGCCCATGTTCAAGGCCTACATCGACGGCGCGCGCGCTCCGCTCGCGGCTCTCCTCGACAAGCTTTCCGGCTCCTACCGCCGCATAGTCATAGTGCACGACCCCATCAACGCCTTCGCCGCCGAGGAGGCCGCGCGGCTGCCCAACGGCGAGGCACTCGGGCTGCACTGCTTGGCCGTGTCCATGCTCGTTGGTAGAATGGACGCCAGTCACCGGCTACTGCGAGAGAACGGCCTCGTCTACAGCGCCATCGAGCAATGTGCGACGACGGAGTTCATGGAGTACGCCAACCGGGCTAGACCGTCGAAAGAGATCTCGCCCAGCACGGGCATCCTGGCAAACACATGCCGTGCTCTGGAGGGTGATTTCATCGACGTTGTCGCCGGGCACCTGGCCGCCGACGGCAAGAAGCTCTTCACCATCGGACCGTTGAACCCACTGCTCCACGCCAGCGCATCGAAGGAGAGCAAGCAGCGGCACGAGTGCCTGAACTGGCTCGACGAGCAGCCTCCGGCGTCGGTGCTGTATGTGTCCTTCGGCACGACGTCGTCCCTGCGAGCCGAGCAAATTGAAGAGCTCGCAGCAGCACTGCACGGCAGCAACCAGCGGTTCATCTGGGTGCTGCGGGACGCCGACCGCGGCGACATATTCGCGGGCGCCGGTGAGAGCCGCCACGAGAAGATGCTGTCAGAGTTCACCAAGCTGACGAAAGGGACGGGGCTGGTGATCACCGGGTGGGCGCCACAGCTGGAGATCCTAGCGCACAGCGCCACGGCGGCGTTCATGAGCCATTGCGGGTGGAACTCAACCATGGAGAGCCTGAGCCACGGCAAGCCAATTCTGGCATGGCCCATGCACTGCGACCAGCCGTGGGACGCGGAGCTTGTCTGCAACTACCTCAAGGCCGGCATTCTCGTGCGCCCCTGGGAGAAGCACAGCGAGGTGATCACGGCGAAGGCCATCCAGGAAGTTATCGATGAGGCCATGCTCTCCGACAAAGGAATGGCCGTGCGGCAACGGGCAAGTGCGCTCGGGGTGGCCGTCCGCGCCTCCGTGGTTGACGGTGGTTCGTCGCGACATGACCTAGATGATTTCACTGCTTACATCACAAGGTGATCGACAAAATACCATGTGCGACGATGGCCTTTCATGCCGACACAGTTCAGCGAGTTTGATTTTAAATTCAGGTTTGCTAAAGCGCATCTAGCATGCCACTGATTTTACGCCAAGATTCGTGCAGGCATTTTCATTTATCTTTTTTCTTTAGTATGTGAGATATTTCTTGATTCTCAAGTTAGTTTATTTCCTACAGTTTGTTAGTTTGGCTTAGCCTAAATTGTGCTATATAATGCCTAGCACTATTCAATCAATAAAGCAAGCAGGATGATTTTCTCGGACGCGACCTGCAACGTCGTCGGCATCATCGGCAATGTCATCTCCTTCGGCCTCTTCCTCTCCCCTGTTTAAGCCATCACTGACGTCCCCCTCGTTCGATTGTCTAGTCTATTCTCCGTGGAAGGTGGTTGGTAATTAGGGATTGTATAGTCTATTCTATGTGGAAGGTGGTTGGTAATTAGGGTTTGATTCTGATGAAAGGGCGCTTGCTTTTTTGCTTTCTAAATTATAGATCTCGCAGCAAAAACGTGGATTGTGCATCCAGATTAGTAATGCATGTGTATAGAACCAACCTATTAGATAATAACGAGAATAAACGAGACAGAGAGACACGGATTTAATATGGAAACCCTTGCGGGAGAAAACCACGGACGCACGAAGGCGCAAGCACGGTACTAGAATTTGGATCACAATTTAACACAACCTTTGGTTCAATGGTTAGTAGGTTGTTTGTTGGTCCAAATTTACATCGTAAAATTACCGAAGATTGAATTTGCCACCGAAGGGCAAGGGCGAGAGCAGATTCAAGGAGGTGTGGCCCTGTCCGTCCGACAATTTTGGCGTTGATTTCCAGCTAGGCGGCCAGAGGTACTAACTCGGCACCTACCCGACGGCCGACATTGCTGCCCACGCCTAGGACGTCACAATGTGGAGGCTCGGGTTGCCGCGTTCGAGGCTAAATTTTCCGGAGATCGACTCTCGGGTGGCGGCAGAGCTCATCGGGCCTAAAGTGACCATTGAGTCTAGGCCGATCAAGCCGGCGACCCGCATTGTAATCGATGAGCGGGAATATACATGAGAAAGCAACGAGGAGGCGATGGCAAGGTTTGCAAGGGAGCATCCGGAGTATGTGTGGAACAAGATGGAGTTCTACTAGAAGAGGGACCTCGAGAAGCGCAAGAACGACACCTTCATATGGGTTCAAGAAGGAGGAGGAGGATTTCGATGATGACTTTTGAGAGGGATAATCTGTAGTGTGTTTGTAGTTTGCATGTCGTAGTAGTTTAAGTTTGTAGTTGCATTGTGTTGCATGTATAAACTTTGAATGTGGTCGAAGTAGTTATGAAATAATAAACATGGTAACGGCTAGCTGTAAGTCGCTTGATTTTTGAATTTGGGTCAGTCGATTGTTACAAACCGTCGAATGCGAAATGAACGGCCGGATCACCTTCTTCAGCCTCCTGCACCATCATGTTCATATTCTTCCTTCGAACCGCCGCGCCGCCGCCGGCCTAGTCGCTGCTTCCGTCGCCCATGGCCGGCGGCGCTCCCTCACCACCTCGCCCCCAGCCATCTCTCTAGCCACGACGCCGATGGAGATTTTCCCCGACGAACTTGCACTACCGCCGTGATGCGCCCCCACACGCCACCCCTAAGATAGATGATGGGGTAGCCCTCCGGTGAGCTCCTCCCTTCTCCTTCCTTCCCTTCGGACTCCCTCCGACTAACCCAAAAGCTAAAGGCAATCGGTTGAGATTTAGCTATTGTCATAAAATATGGTCGAAGTAGTTCAAATGTTCGGTTTAACAAAATATGGTTTTGCTGAACTGGGTGACCTATTTTAGGGCAGTTGTTGAAGACGACCCTTTGTCGTGCCAAAAAACTTGTTTTCCTGCCTAACTTTTTGTGCAACGCCTACTTTCGTGCTGAAAAATTGGGCATCTATTGGACGGGGCGTAGAGGTTTATTTCTGGTAGATCGGTTGATGTTGGTCTCCATCAGATCCGATCGATTTTGGTCTTCGGATGGTGCTTGTGGTTATTGGTATGTTTACACCTATGATTCTTTTGATATAGGGAAACATTTCCCTACGGTGCGCCGGCCGAGCGTTTCGGTCGGTCGCGTGCGAGTCAGGCGTGCAATCGGATCGCGATGCATCCTTTCACCCAGAGGGTGCCACGACCACGGCCCACGTGGGCTGGCTGGCCCACGCACGCGTCCTGCTAGTCTTATCCTCTCACGCGGGTGTTTCTGCTTTCTCCGTCCCTCGATCCCCATCTCTTCTTTTTGCTTCACGGCGACGGCTAGCCACGGCCACCGAGCCGATGAGCGATGGGGGAGCCACCACGCATCTGGTTGCAGCCGCAGCTCTGGCGAGCTCCGCCATGGCCGTTGTCGCCGCGTGCTGGAACCAACGCCCACCCACGATGGTACCAGCCACCGTGGTTGCTGGAACCGACATCAATTTTTGCTACAACCGATGAGTTTTTTTGCTACCATCATCTTTTTCTTCATCGTTCATGAGAATTGACTGGTCTTTTTTAGCTGCAATCGTCATCAAATTTTGCTACGACCGGCGAGCTTTTTTGCTACCACTGCCTTTTCTTTTCATCAGCGACCATGACCCGATGGTGGTGCTACAACAGCGACGCCCACACGGCTGTCGTTCCAATTTTTGTTGCAACCAGCCTCAATTTTTGCTACTTCCGTCTTTGGATTTTGCTCGAACCAACCTAATTTTTGCTACTATCTGTCTTGGTTTTGCTGGAACCGGCATCTCATTTTGCTTCGACCATGTTGTGTTTTTGCTGGAAACCGCGTTTTCATCTTTTTTTGCATCTGTCGTGTTGTGTTTTTGCGATTTTTGTTGCAACCGTAATTGGTTGTTGCTACTACCGATGATTTTTTTTGCTACATCCATCAAGAGCTGCGACCTCGCGACGGCGGCTGATGGGCCTCGAACCCCTCGTTGGTTACCCCAAGTGGAAGGTGTAAGATGCAGTAAGTAGAAGTGTTTTCCCCTAGCAAAGATGCCAAGGATCGAATCCCCAGAGACTTCTAGGTTCAACAGGTAGGTGTCAACTGCTAACGACACAATTAGCAATCAACGTGGACCTGCACACAGATACAAATAACTTTGCTCCCAACGAGTACAGAGAGGTTGTCAATCTCTCCGGCCTTGTAGTTCACAAAGGGTTAAAAGCAATATGATAGTAGTGATAGATAGTGTTTTGCAATAGTAAATAAAATAACGAAAAGTAAATAGTGGATGTGATCAATGATGGTAATATGGACCGGAGTCTCATGATGTTCACTAGTGATGTCTCTCTCCCAAAAGACGATAAAACATCTATGTGAGGTAAACAAATTACAGCTGGGCAATTGACAGGACCACGAACGCAAACCATTGTTGATTACATTGCAAGAAAGGTTGAGGTTCAAAGCATGGGCGGTACGCCAAAGTAAGTAGACCGAAATCCATCAATATCTACTACTAATCATCCACCTTGAGATATCTATCCAGAACATCTCGCTGGTATTAAGTTGCGAGTCCCACCCATAGTGTAAGCTCAATGCAACAGACAACTGCATTAAAAGAACTTTGCGTAAAGTAAACAATCCTTGCACCCGCGGGCACAAGCACCGTTGTTTTCCCCCTTGTGGCAACAGCACATCCCCTAGACTCATGTTTCTATCACTCAAGCTAGTCATCGAGGGGCATGAACCCACAATCGAGCATAACGTTCCCTCTTGGAGTCACTACCTATTACTCGGCCAAAGCAATAAATAACAACGGAGAACATGCAAGAATTACTTATGAACTAAAATATAAAAGAGGTGAATCAAATATATTACTCAAGATCAATCTGAACATAATCTCATAATCCATCGGATCCCAGCAAACTCAACATAGCAACAGCATAAGGATTACATAGGTGCCTCGATCATGTAGGGCAGCTCACGAGGACTAATTAGTGAAGCACAAGAACGGGAGGAGAACATCACATAGCTACTGGTCATGGACTCATGGTCCAAGGGAGACTACTCACGAGTCATCCGGGAGGCGTCCATGGTGGTGGAGAAGCTCCCGGTGGTGATCCTCCCCTCCGGCAGGGTGCCGGGAAGAGTTCTCCTGGTGCTCCCGATCTTGGAAGCGGCGGCGGCGGCGGAACAGAGATGGGATCGCAAAAAGAAGTCCTGTTCTGAGGGTTACGGGGAACCCTTTAAATATATGCCAAAGTAGGGCACCGGGGGAGCCTCGGGGGCCCCAGGCCCCCCCCCCCCCGGCGCGGCCCAGGGGGGGCGCCGACAGGGCGCCTGGAGCCCCTGTGCCCCCCCAGGCTGCCCTTCGGACGCAGTGTTGTTTCCGGTTCGTTGATTTTTTATATAATTTTTCTGGATTTTTCTGGGCAGTTCTCATAACGTGAAAACCTGAAATACAAAAATAGCCGAAAACAGAAACTGGCACTGGGGTGCACTGGATTAGTAAGTTAGTACAAATATGATCAAAAGTGTATGGAAGTGTATGAATATCATAGCAATATCACCCAAAAGTGGCATGGAGCAAGCAGAAATTATAGATACATTTTGGACGTATCAACATCCCCAAGCTTAATTCCTGCTCGTCCTCGAGTAGGTAAATGATAACAAGAATAATTTCTGTGGTGACATGCTATTAACCATATAGGACTTTCTCATAGTCATATGACAAAAGCTTACTGAGACAATGATTCTGAAGTAATTAAGTTGTCTCAAGAGAAAATCACAAATGACTGAAAGTTTTACAACATGAAACTGAAACATCAAAAAGATTTGCAATGAACATGATGTGCAAATATGATCAAGTGATATCTAGCTTGCCCCCTTTAGTGATGCAAAACATAAGTGCAGGGGCACCTTCAAGGTTTAAGTGATGACTAGATACAATCATTTCAGAATAAACGATATCACAATCATGCAAAAGGCAATGCTACTTTGGGACAATGCACATTACACTCAGAATGACAATCATGCTCTCAGTAGTTGGTGCTTGAAGTGCTAGAGCTTTTTATTTTGAAACATGGAAACAATTGTGTCAACGGTAGTAGTACTTCATATGTGTCATATATAAAACATCTTATAAGTTGCAAGCCTCATGCATCGAATACTAATAGTGCTCGCTCCTTGTCCTAATTAGCTCGGATCCCCATGGGTTATCATTGCATTGCATATGTTTTAACCAAGTGTCACAAAGGGGTACCTCTATGCCACCTGTACAAAGGTCCAAGGAGATAGATCGCATTTGATTTCTCATTTTTGATAAATCTCAACTTGAGGACATCCATACCGGGACAACATAGAAAATAGATGATGAACTCCTCTTTAATGCATAAGCATATTCTCATGAGAGATTGAGGATTAAGGTCCAAGCTAAAACTTCCACCATGATGCATGGCTTTGGTTGGCGGCCCAATGTTCTTCTCTAACAATATGCATATTAATTCAACCCACGGTAAATCACCCTTACTTCAGACAAGACGAACATGCATAGCAACTCACATGATATTCAACAAAAGTGTGACAGTTGATGGCGTCCCCAGAAACATGGTTACCGCTCAGCAAGCAACTCATAAGAAATAAGATACATAGGCAACATATTCTTTACCACAGTAGTTTTTAGGCTACTTTCCCATGAGCTACGTATTGCATGGTTAATTTGCTTAGTGCAGGTGGAGGTTAGCAAAAGACTGGGAGCGACCAACTAAGAGAGCAATGACGGTCATAATCATGCAGAGCGACAAAGCAATATTGAATCAGGCATGGTAGTTATATCGCTACTCAGAAACAAAAGATCATCAAGGCTTGACAGACTTTCTTTACAGTCTTGAATATGCGTGAGCATACGCCAAGTCAATCAAAATAAATTCTCGAAGGAAGATATTACTAAACCATACCACATCATAGGCAAACAAACCAAGTTGGTACTCCAATAACACATTGGGAACCCCCCAGCTATTTGAGATTAACCAAAAGAAAACCTGAACTACTAAACACCATCATGAAAGTAGCATCTTTATCATAGACACATTAACCAATGCAACGGAAGCAAACTCTCTTAATAAGGTGAGCATGGTAATTAAAGAGAGTTCAAGCAACCAACTAAATAAAAGCTCTTGAGAAGGTAAGCATGAATAATAAGAGCAAAGCACGATAGTAGCTATTTAAAAGACAAAGAACACACACAGCATAGATAGACATGAAAATTCTATGTAATGTTCTAGGTAGAGGTGGAGCGTGTTTCTCTCCCACATAAAGGAATGTTGGGTTCCGACTCGTTATGAAAAACTAAAAGGAAAACTAAAAGCAAGACGCTCCAAGCATAGCACATAACACATGAAGTGATAAAAATATAGCGGAACGAAAGACGAACTGATAATGTTGATGGAGAAGGGGATGCACGGGGGCATCCCCAAGCTTAGACGCTTGAGTCTCCTTGAATATTTCTTGGGGGTGCACGGGGGCATCCCCAAGCTTGAGCGCTTGACACTCCTGAATCTTTTTATCATCTTCCCTCGCACACTTGAAAACTCCCTTCATATAGAACTCATCATAATCTGATTAGCGAGGTTAGTACCCTTAATAAAATAATTATACCTTGCTGGAAATAAGGATATTCTTGAAGTTCTACTGTTTCTCAAGATTGCCAAAAGGTTTTTGCAAAGAAAAAACAAGTTCTTAATTTGCAAAGTGAAGGTAAGGCAAAACAGGACAGAATCTGTGAAAAAGAGAATAGCAGGCAGTAATTGACCTGTTCGGGATACTTCTGCAACTCAAATCAAAAAAGTCAGAACTGACGCACGAAATACAATTATATAGAGAACGCTGTCGAAACAATTCAGACCAAAAAGATGATCTGGTGATTTTATACGAATTTTTCTATCCAAGGACAGAATCTGTTTCCTGGACAGCACCTCACAACTTTTGAACTTTGTAGCAATTAGAGGCTATACTTGGCACAAATATGAAAAGCAAAGATACAATGATGATGCTACAGCAGTAAACAACATCAAGACACAACAAAAGCAAAAAATTTATTCATGTGGGCTGCCTCCCAAAAGCGCTTTCTTTTATGCCTTTAAGCTAGGCATAATGCATAGATCAAGTTTTATCAAGAGTAAAAGAATAGCTAGCCCGTACAACGGACTCAAAAGGTAACTTGACCTTCTTACGAGGGAAGTGTTCCATCCCTTTCTTGAGAGGAAACTGAAATTTTATATTACCCTCTTTCATGTCAATGACAGCACCAACGGTGCGCAAAAAGGGATGTCCCAAAATAATTGGACAAGAAGGATCACATTCAATATCCATAATAGTGAAATCAACGGGCACATAATTATCATTGACAACAATAAGAACATCGTCAATCCTCCCCAAAGGTTTCTTTATGGAAGAATCAACGAGACGAACACCAAAAGAACAAGAATCATAAGGTTTCAATTTAAGCATATCATATATCCTTTTGGGCATAACAGAGGTACTAGCACCAACATCACATAATGCATAACAAGAGAAGTCATTCAAATAAATTTTTATCATAGGATCCCAACCATCTTCTAGCTTTCTAGGTATGGAGGCTTCTACTCTAAGTTTCTCCTCCCTAGCTTTGATGAGAGCATTAGTGATATGCTCTGTGAAGGCAAGGTTAAGCGTGCTAGTGCGGGGATCTCTAGACATCTTGTGAAGGAAATCAATAACTTCGGTAAGAGTGCAATTATCAAAATCAAGGTCACGAGCATCAAGTAAAGTGGTAGTGGTGTCCTTAAGGCTCACCTGTTTGGTAGTTTCTATAGCATCACCATTAATAGGTCCATTGGGACCAGGAGTACATTGGGTGCTAAGAGTGTGAACATCCTCAATAACTTGGATAGTAGCAACAGTGTGGTGGGTAGGAAGGCTCTTAATTCTTTCCTCTTCCTCCCTTTCTCTAGCCCATCTTTCTTTAAGCTTAGCCATCATCCTAATATTTTCATTAATTTGTACTTGAGTAGTATTAATAGGGATGACTTCCCTCTCCTTAAGTGGAGAAGTTTCAATTTTTAGCAATTTTAACTCATTGGCTAAGTGGTCTACCTTAAAAGAAAGATCATCTAGTTTATGTAGTTTCTCTTCTACATTCTTATTAAAGGCTTTTTGGGTAGTGATGAAATCTCTAAGCATGGTCTCTAGTTCCGTATTGGAGTTCTTGGTACTAGGATAAGCATTGTTGTTCCCATAAGAGTTAGAGGGGAACGGTCTAGAATTGTTACCAAAGTTACTCCTATAAGCATTGTTGTCGAAATTATTTCTAGAGATAAAGTTAACATCTACTTGTTCTTGAGCAATCAAAGAATTTAAAGGAACATCACGAGGATCAACAGTAGATTGCTTTGAAAGTAGAGACATAATCAAGTCAACTTTTTCATTAAGGGAGGAAATCTCCTCGACAGAGTTTACCTTCCTACCTGTTGGAGCGCGTTCGGTGTGCCATTGGGAATAGTTGGTCATCATCTCATCGAGAAGCTTCGTGGCAGCACCAAGTGTAGTTGACATAAAAGTTCCTCCCGCGGCCGAATCTAACAAGTTCCGCGAGGTAAAGTTCAAGCCTGCATAAAAAGTTTGGATAACCATCCAAGTAGTCAAACCGTGAGTAGGGCAGTTTTTGATAAGAGATTTCATACGTTCCCAAGCTTGGGCAACATGTTCATTATCCAATTGTTTAAAATTCATGATGTTACTTCTAAGTTGGATAATTTTAGCAGGTGGATAGTATTTTCCGATAAAAGCATCTTTGCACTTGTCCCATGAATCTATGCTATTTCTAGGCAAGGACTGAAACCAAATTTTAGCTCCTCCTCTCAAAGAGAAAGGAAAAAGCTTAAGCTTAACAATATTACCATCTATTTCTTGGTACTTTTGCATATCACAAAGTTCAACAAAGTTGTTCAAGTGTAAAGCAGCATCATCACCAGCACCGGAGAATTGTTCTTTCATAACTAAGTTCAGTAAAGCAGGTTTAATTTCATATGAAGGTGCTGAAGTGGCAGGAGTAGTGATAGGTGTGCTGATAAGTCATCGTTGTTGTGACTAGTGAAGTCACACAACTTGGTGTTCTCGGTGGAACCCATAGTAGCAAGCAAGCAAGATAACTATTTTTGTGATTTTCGATAAAAAAAAGTACTAAAGCAAAAAATTGAAAAGTAAACTAACAAGACTAAAAAGCAAAGGTAAAAGATAGCATGCAACTCCCCTATCCTGAAGAGTGGAGTCCCCGGCAACGGCGCCAGAAAATACTCCTTGATGGGCCTCGAACCCCTCGTTGGTTACCCCAAGTGGAAGGTGTAAGATGCAGTAAGTAGAAGTGTTTTTCCCTAGCAAAGATGCCAAGGATCGAATCCCCAGAGACTCCTAGGTTCAATAGGTAGGTGTCAACTGCTAACAGCGCAATTAGCAATCAACGTGGATCTGCACACAGATACAAATAACTTTGCTCCCAACGAGTACAGAGAGGTTGTCAATCTCTCCGGCCTTGTAGTTCACAAAGGGTTAAAAGCAATATGATAGTAGTGATAGATAGTGTTTTGCAATAGTAACTAAAATAACGAAAAGTAAATAGTGGATGTGATCAATGATGGTAATATGGACCGGAGTCTCATGATGTTCACTAGTGATGTCTCTCTCCCAAAAGACGATAAAACAGCTATGTGAGGTAAATAAATTACAGCTGGGCAATTGACAGGACCACGAACGCAAACCAATGCTGATTACATTGCAAGAAAGGTTGAGGTTCAAAGCATGGGCGGTACGCCAAAGTAAGTAGACCGAAATCCATCAATATCTACTACTAATCATCCACCTTGAGATATCTATCCAGAACATCTCGCTGGTATTAAGTTGCGAGTCCCACCCATAGTGTAAACTCAATGCAACAGACAACTGCATTAAAAGAACTTTGCGTAAAGTAAACAATCCTTGCACCCGCGGGCACAAGCACCGTTGTTTTCCCCCTTGTGGCAACAGCACATCCCCTAGACTCATGTTTCTGTCACTCAAGCTAGTCATCGAGGGGCATGAACCCACAATCGAGCATAACGTTCCCTCTTGGAGTCACTACCTATTACTCGGCCAAAACAATAAATAACAACGGAGAACATGAAAGAATTACTTATGAACTAAAATATAAAAGAGGTGAATCAAATATATTACTCAAGATCAATCTGAACATAATCTCATAATCCATCGGATCCCAGCAAACTCAACATAGCAACAGCATAAGGATTACATAGGTGCCTCGATCATGTAGGGCAGCTCACGAGGACTAATTAGTGAAGCACAAGAATGGGAGGAGAACATCACATAGCTACTGGTCATGGACTTATGGTCCAAGGGAGACTACTCATGAGTCATCCGGGAGGCGTCCATGCTGGTGGAGAAGCTCCCGGTGGTGATCCTCTGTAGGATCGAAGAAGTATGTCTAGAGGGGGGTGATTAGACTACTTGACAATATAAAAATCTGCCTTTTGATTATACAAAGTTTTAGGCAGTTTCACAATTAAGATCAAATCAAGTAACACACTACACATGCAATTCTAGAGTATGGGCAGCGGAAAGTAAATTGCATATATAGTAAAGAGAGGTGGAGAAGATCAAACGCAGTTTGGTGACACGGAGATTTTTGTCGTGGTTCCGATAGGTGGTGCTATCGTACATCCACGTTGATGGAGACTTCAACCCACGGAGGGTAACGGCTGCGCGAGTCCACGGAGGGCTCCACCCACGAAGGGTCCACGAAGAAGCAACCTTGTCTATTCCATCATGGCCTACGCCCACGGAGGACTAGCCTTACTCGGGGTAGATCTTCACGAAGTAGGCGATCTCCTTGCCCTTACAAACTTCTTGGTTCAACTCCACATCTCGAAGACGGAGGCTCCCAAGCGACACCTAACCAATCTAGGAGGCACCACCCCCCAAAAGGTAATAGACGGTGTTGATGATGATGAACTCCTTGCTCTTGTGCTTCAGATGATAATCTCCCCAACACTCAACTCTCCTCATTGATATGGCTGTGGTGGAAGAAAGATTTGAGTGGAAAGCAACTTGGGAAGGCTAGAGATCAAGTTTCATATGGTAGGAATGGAATGGCTTGATCTCAACACAAGGGTAGGTGGTTCACTTCTCAGAAAGTGTATGGTAGAAGTGGTGGTACTTTCTGATGGCTCTCCTCACGAATGAAGAGGGGGTGGAGGGGTATATATAGCCTCCACACAAAATCCAACCGTTACACACACATTTGACCAATCTCGGTGAGACCGAAGTGAAAACTCGGTCAGACCGAAAGTTCAAATATAGTGAACGTTGGGATTTTCGGTGGGACCGAAAATACCATCTCGGTGGGACCGAAAGTGTATCTGATATGAACGTTGGAGATTTCGGTGAGACCGAGAAAGAAAACTCGGTTGGACCGATTTGAGAAAGAGCAGGAACATGCCAGAATCGGTGAGACCGAAAATGAATTATCGGTGAGACCGATTTGAGCCAAGACAGAAGCTTGCCCATTTCGGTGAGACCGATAATACAAACTCGGTTATTCCGATATGATGTGAAATGGTTACAGAAGGTTGGCAGTTCAGTTTCGGTGAGACCGATCTCAAACTCGGTATGACCGATTTTTCTAGGGTTTGGAATATGGCAGAAGTGGTTCATCTCGGTGGGACTGAGTTGGAAGAATCGGTTTGTCCGAGATTACTTATGAGTGTGTATAGAAGTGAAAGGTGCTGATAGTTGAAGGAGCTAAATCACTAAGCACTTGAGCAACCAGATCATCAACATAACCTCATCCCCTTTTAATAGTATTGGCTTTTCCTATGGACTCAATGTGATCTTTGATCACTAAACCAAAAATAGAGTCTTGAGCTTTTGCCAATGCTTGCCTTAGCATTTGAGGGGTCCACTTCTTCAGTCATCTTGCCATACCAATGTGATTGGGTTTCCTGAAACATACTTGATAAAAGTATTAGTCCAACCACAAAGTATGTTGTCATTAATTACCAAAACCACCCAGGGAGCAAATGTGCTTTCAATCTCCCCCTTTTTGGTAATTGATGGCAACACACTGAAATTATACTAAACAAGACATCAAAGCTTATTGAAAGAAAGACAGAATTATCATGAAAGCTTTGACAAGCATGTAGTACACAGGCTCCCCCTACAAGTGTGCAAGATTTTCATAGATTTTGGTTTTGGACTACCACAAGCACACAAGAGAGATAAGCAAGATGTGCTACATGCAGCTTGGCTATATGCATCAGAGCAGAAGAAAAAGAAGTGAGTGATAATGCATATGTGCATGGTGATTTCTTGCAAACAAGTATTTACAAGCAAGTCACCATCATGCACATTCTGCAAGATGCATATACTTACCTTGAGGTTCCTTGGCATTTGTACCTGAAGGGATAAACTTGAGAAAACAAGGTTAGATAACACAAGAGTATTCCTTCAACCAACTGCAAGAACATCAAGAGTACCAAGCCAGGGAGGACATGTATAAAGAGTGTCTCATATTGAGCACAAGCTTGAATCAGCAAACATGTCTCCGAAGCTAAAAGATTTTCAATGAACTCTGAGAGATTTTGCTTTTCATAGGATATCAATTGTGACGATTCCTCTAAGTCTTCTCCCCTTAAGCTAAAAGATTCCATGAGATATCAGAACAAGGGGTTTTGATGGAAATAGCAAAATCAAAAGAATGATGCCAATTGTAATGTCCAATGTAAAACATGACAAAGCTTTGATGTGATTCTCTCCCCCTTAAGATAAGATTGCTTTTCTTCTTCCCCTAAGTCTTCTCTTCTCCCCTACTCCCCCTACTCCCCCTAAGTCCTCTCCCCCTTTGACATCAAGTGCCGAAAAGGAGCAACTAGGTAGGACAGGAAAATGGAAAGAGAGAAAGAAATAAAGAAGTGGGATCCTTAAGAATCACAACAGGGCAAATAAGAACATTCATAGAGAAACATTGAGAATTTAAATTTGAGTCCTCTTCTTTAAGATTGAAATTTGAGTTTAAACTTGAGTCCTCTCCCTCTTTAAAATACAGAAAGAATTCAGCTCACTTTGCGAGGAGTATTTCAGAAGATTTGCAATGAATTTGTAAAAGATTTTCAAGGAATTGATCAGAGCCATAAAAAGATTTCCAGAAGGATATTCACAAAGAAAGAAAAGAAATAAAAAGATTCCTAGATGAAGTTTTTTTTTTTTGTTAAAAGAAGACTCAATGAGAGAACATAAGAGAAAACAGAAAGACTCCAAAACATATGTACTTCATCTAGATAAAGGTCGGCGACAAAGTCACCTATGTTTGAGTATATTGACTTAGGAGTCAAATGAGGACATTTGATCATAGGTCATACTCATCGTTTAAGCTCAAAATGGGGTTGCCATTTTTCGATTAAGCATTTGATGTGATCACATCTTATGAAGCTGCTTGTACTCTTGACTTTGAGCAAAGCTCCTCAAAGATGTGAAGAACATACCTTGGGCTTGTTGATGCTTTGCTCATGTAGGTGAACTTAATGTAGGTGCTCATTGAATGTGAAGTTGGAGCGCCATTTCTACTTGTGTAGTTCATCTTCCTACATGGGTTAGACAAGCAAGGAAATACTCAAGAATATCCAAGATGACAAGAGTGAAATACTAGATGTATAAGGTGTCAAAAAGGATACATGGAATTTTGTTCCTTGAACTCAACATCCCAAAGGGCTGGATACTTGGTCAATGACAAGATTACTCATGATTTGAGTTTGTGGTAATCTCGTGGAATGTAGATCATCCAAGTACCTGCAAAGAGTTTAGATGCAATACAAGGCGGCAAATGTGTCCAAGACATATGATCATCATCATAAGAGAAATATCAAGGATTAGTCAAGAGGCTCATGCCTTGCATGCATCAATGGAGTTATCACTCCAAGTTTGAAGCATCAATGATGTTCAACTCACTCCTCAAGCGACAAAACACCTTCTCATCAAGAGGTTTTGTAAAGATATCAGCAAGTTGTTTGTCAGTACGAACATGCTTAAGATTAATATCACCCTTGGCAATATGATCACGAATAAAATGGTGACGAACTTCAATATGCTTTGTTCGAGAGTGTTGCACAGGATTGTGTCCAATCTTGATTGCACTCTCATTGTCACAAAGCAAGGGAACACGTCTCACATGTATTCCATAATCTTTAAGCGTTTGTGTCATCCATAGCAATTGAGCACAACACGAACCAGCAGCAATATATTCTGCTTCGGCAGTGGATAATGATACCGAATTTTGTTTCTTGGAGGACCAAGATACAAGGGATCGACCAAGGAATTGACATGTACCCGAAGTTGACTTTCTATCAACCTTGTCACCGGCATAGTCCGAGTCGGAATAGCCAACAAGATCGAAAGAAGCTCTCTTAGGATACCAAATGCCAAAGTTTGGTGTGTGTATCAAGTATCTCACTATCCTTTTAACAGCTTTAAGATGACATTCTTTAGGGGCTGCTTGATATCGCGCACACATGCATACACTCAACATTATGTCAGGACGAGAAGCACAAAGATATAGTAGAGAACCAATCATAGAACGATAAACCCTTTGATCAACGGGTTCTCCATCTTTTGTCAAGTCATTATGTCCACTAGTAGGCATGGGGGTACTCATACCTTTGCTTTCTTGCATGTTGAACTTTTTGAAGAGATCCTTGGTGTACTTTGTTTGTGAGACAAAAGTACCCTCCTTAGATTGCTTGATTTGCAACCCAAGGAAGAATTTGAGTTCACACATCATGGACATCTCATACTTCTCCGACATGAGCTGTCCAAACTTCTTGCTAAAATGGGGGTTAGTTGAACCAAAGATAATATCGTCAACATATATTTGGCACACAAATAGTTCACCATTAACCCTTTTTGTGAACAGCGTTGAGTCTATCTTTCCAATCTCAAAGCCTTTTTCAAGAAGAAAGCTAGTTAAGCATTTGTACCAAGCTCTAGGAGCTTGTTTAAGACCATAAAGAGCTTTATGCAACTTGTAAACATGATTAGGCTTTTTGGGATTCACAAATCCGGGAGGTTGTTTCACAAATACTTCCTCCTCAATTTCACCATTTAGGAAAGCACTTTTGATGTCCATTTGATAGAGAGTAATATCATGATGATTGGCATAAGCAAGAAGAATGCGAATGGACTCAAGTCTAGCAACGGGGGCATAGGTCTCACCATAGTCCATACCTTCGACTTGTGTGTAACCTTGAGCTACGAGACGAGCCTTGTTGCGGATGACTTGTCCATCTTCATCTTGCTTGTTCCGAAACACCCATTTGGTTCCAATGATGTTTTGATCATCGTTGGGCTTCTCTACCAAAGTCCATACCTTGTTCCTCTCGAAGTTGTGTAGTTCTTCGTGCATAGCGTTCACCCAATCCGGGTCTTTAAGTGCTTCTTCTACCTTCATAGGTTCAATACTGGAGATAAATGAGTAATGCTCACAAAAGTTAGCTAAGCGAGTTTTAGAGCGAGTAATTCTCCCGGAGTTGATGTCGTTCATCATTTGTTCCACGGGATGATTCTTCTTGACTCTTGCTCGAACTCGGGATAGCTTTTGTTGATGTTGTGGCTCAGCTTCCTCATCATCTTCATCTTCCTCTTCTTCTTCTTCATTGTTGTTGGTGTTGTCTTGAGGTGGTGGAGAAGGAGGTTGCGGTGGATCTTCTTGTTGCATTTCCTCATCTTGGTGAGTTCCACTTGTGGAGGCCTCCATGTTGCCTTGAGGTTCATCTCTCTGTGAGGTAGGTGGCTCCACATATGTAGATGAGGTACTCTCCTTCACTTCCATGGGACGGATCTTCCCGATAGATAAATCTTGGATTGCTTCCGATGGGTCCTTGTCTCCTACATCAATAGGCATTTGCTCTACTTGCGAGCCATTAGATTCATCAAACTTCACGTCTACCGTCTCTTCAACCTTTCGGGTGAAATTATTGTAGACACGATAGGTGTGAGAGTTTGATCCATAACCAAGAAGAAAGCCTTCATGAGATTTAGGAGCAAATTTAGACCGACGATGCTTATCAAGGATATAGCATTTTGAACCAAAGACACGAAAGTATCCCACTTGGGGTTTGTTACCGGTGAGGAGCTCGTATGATGTCTTGCCGAGAAGCTTATGAAGATAAAGCCTGTTGATAGCATGACAAGCTGTCTCGACCGCTTCTCCCCAAAAATGTTTCGGTGTCTTGTATTCATCAAGCATCGTTCTTGCCATCTCAATGAGCGTTCGGTTCTTCCTCTCAACAACTCCATTTTGTTGAGGAGTGTACGTAGCTGAGAACTCATGTAGAATTCCTTCCTCATCGAGAAAAGAGTCTACATTGGCGTTCTTGAACTCCGTTCCATTGTCACTCCGAACTTTCTTGATCTTCACCTCAAATTGATTTTGGGCCTTTTTGGCAAAGGTCTTGAAGATCCTCTGAACCTGCGATTTATCATCAAGGAAAAATACCCACGTAAATCTGGAATAATCATCAACTATAACTAGACCAAAGGAGTTACCACCAAGGCTTTTGTAAGCATTGGGACCGAAGAGATCCATATGAAGAAGCTCAAGCGGTCTCCTAGTGGTCATGATGTTTTTCACGGGATGACTTCCACCAACTTGTTTTCCTGCTTGACAAGCACTACAAAGTCTATCTTTGTCAAAGAAAACATCTTTAACACCAAGAATATGATCACCTTTGATTAGCTTGTCTAGATTACGCATACCAACATGTCCTAGCCTTCTATGCCATAACCAACCTTTAGAGGATTTAGCAATGAAACAAGCTCTAGGTTGGGCTTTCTTAGTGAAATCAACAATATATAGATCACCTCTACGAATACCAGTAAAAGCCATGTTTTGATTATCACGACGGAAGACTTGGCAATCTACTTTGGTGAATAGCACGTTGAATCCAAAGTCAGCTAATCTAGACACGGAAAGTAAATTGTATCCAAGAGATTCCACAAGCATGACATTTTGAATAGAGCTATCATGAGATATGGCCACCTTACCAAGGCCAAGTACCTTACCTTTGGAGTTGTCTCCAAAAGTCACATACTTGCGTGGACCATCATTCTTTGCGAGCTCTCGAAACATGTCTTTATCTCCGGTCATGTGATCGGTGCATCCACTATCAAGAATCCACTCTTTTCCACCAGACATGTAGTCTCTCATATTTGCCATGAGATTGAGACTCTTCATGACCTTGTCTAGCTCGGTGTCCGAATCGGAGTAATCATCATCATGCTCATGCTCATCATCATATTGACCCATAGATTGTTCATCATCAACACCTAGGTCAATTTGATAGGTACTTGCATTAGTTTGGTCAATGTGACAATAATCTTCGGAATGCAATGCAAGAGCATTTCTAATTATAATATTGATGAGACTGGGATCACCCTTCTTTTTCATAAGATCACGAAGCTCAAAGAAGCATTTATCAAAGTTGGGATCATTGGGGTGCAACTTATCAAATTCAATAGTCTTGTGTAGAATTTCATCAAGACTTCTCAAAGAGTAGTCCGGATAAAGTTCTTCCAAGAATTTCCACATAGCATAGGCACACTCAAAGTTTGTAACAAGATTAAGCAAGTCATCAGGTAACCCTCTAATGATAAGATTCACAGTTCTAAGGTTACGAAGCAAATCAAGCTCTTCATCCATGGTAGGGTGCAAGGGATCAACAGGAGGCACATAAGGGGTCTCAACATATTTGCACAAATTGTACATTTTAAAGATACTAAGCATTTCAACCCTCCAAGAGTTATAGAACCTTCCATCAAGAACAGGCACTCTATGGCTAACACTCCTATCCGTAGACACGTCCATCTTCCTCCAATGGTGTGTAAACCAAAGCAATGGAGACCAAAGCTCTGATACCAATTGTAGGATCGAAGAAGTATGTCTAGAGGGGGGGTGATTAGACTACTTGACAATACAAAAATCTGCCTTTTGATTATGCAAAGTTTTAGGCAGTTTCACAATTAAGATCAAATCAAGTAACACACTACACATGCAATTCTAGAGTATGGGCAGCGGAAAGTAAATTGCATATATAGTAAAGAGAGGTGGAGAAGATCAAACGCAATTTGGTGACACGGAGATTTTTGTCGTGGTTCCGATAGGTGGTGCTATCGTACATCCACGTTGATGGAGACTTCAACCCACGGAGGGTAACGGCTGCGCGAGTCCACGGAGGGCTCCACCCACGAAGGGTCCACGAAGAAGCAACCTTGTCTATTCCATCATGGCCTACGCCCACGGAGGACTAGCCTTACTCGGGGTAGATCTTCACGAAGTAGGCGATCTCCTTGCCCTTACAAACTTCTTGGTTCAACTCCACATCTCGAAGACGGAGGCTCCCAAGCGACACCTAACCAATCTAGGAGGCACCACCCCCCAAAAGGTAATAGACGGTGTTGATGATGATGAACTCCTTGCTCTTGTGCTTCAGATGATAATCTCCCCAACACTCAACTCTCCTCATTGATATGGCTGTGGTGGAAGAAAGATTTGAGTGGAAAGCAACTTGGGAAGGCTAGAGATCAAGTTTCATATGGTAGGAATGGAATGGCTTGATCTCAACACAAGGGTAGGTGGTTCACTTCTCAGAAAGTGTATGGTAGAAGTGGTGGTACTTTCTGATGGCTCTCCTCACGAATGAAGAGGGGGTGGAGGGGTATATATAGCCTCCACACAAAATCCAACCGTTACACACACATTTGACCAATCTCGGTGAGACCGAAGTGAAAACTCGGTCAGACCGAAAGTTCAAATATAGTGAACGTTGGGATTTTCGGTGGGACCGAAAATACCATCTCGGTGGGACCGAAAGTGTATCTGATATGAACGTTGGAGATTTCGGTGAGACCGAGAAAGAAAACTCGGTTGGACCGATTTGAGAAAGAGCAGGAACATGCCAGAATCGGTGAGACCGAAAATGAATTATCGGTGAGACCGATTTGAGCCAAGACAGAAGCTTGCCCATTTCGGTGAGACCGATAATACAAACTCGGTTATTCCGATATGATGTGAAATGGTTACAGAAGGTTGGCAGTTCAGTTTCGGTGAGACCGATCTCAAACTCGGTATGACCGATTTTTCTAGGGTTTGGAATATGGCAGAAGTGGTTCATCTCGGTGGGACTGAGTTGGAAGAATCGGTTTGTCCGAGATTACTTATGAGTGTGTATAGAAGTGAAAGGTGCTGATAGTTGAAGGAGCTAAATCACTAAGCACTTGAGCAACCAGATCATCAACATAACCTCATCCCCTTTTAATAGTATTGGCTTTTCCTATGGACTCAATGTGATCTTTGATCACTAAACCAAAAATAGAGTCTTGAGCTTTTGCCAATGCTTGCCTTAGCATTTGAGGGGTCCACTTCTTCAGTCATCTTGCCATACCAATGTGATTGGGTTTCCTGAAACATACTTGATAAAAGTATTAGTCCAACCACAAAGTATGTTGTCATTAATTACCAAAACCACCCAGGGAGCAAATGTGCTTTCAATCCTCCCCTCCGGCAGGGTGCCGGGAAGAGTTCTCCTGGTGCTCCCGATCTTGGAAGCGGCGGCGGCGGCGGCGGAACAGAGATGGGATCGCGAAAAGAAGTCCTGTTCTGAGGGTTACGGGGAACCCTTTAAATATATGCCAAAGTAGGGCACCGGGGGAGCCTCGGGGGGGCCCAGGCGCCCCCCCCGTCGCGGCCCGGGGGGGGGCGCCCACAGGGCGCCTGGAGCCCCTGTGCCCCCCCAGGCTGCCCTTCGGACGCAGTGTTGTTTCCGGTTCGCTGATTTTTTATATAATTTTTCTGGGCAGTTCTCGAAACGTGAAAACCTGAAATACAAAAACAGCCGAAAATAGAAACTGGCACTGGGGTGCACTGGATTAGTAAGTTAGTCCAAATATGATCAAAAGTGTATGGAAGTGTATGAATATCATAGCAATATCACCCAAAAGTGGCATGGAGCAAGCAGAAATTATAGATACGTTTTGGACGTATCAGCGGCGACGGCGTTTTTTGCTACATCCATCCAATGGTGTGATTGTCTAGTGGGTTTCGTTCAGCGAGCATCAACGGCGAGGGGCGGCGGCGGAGCTACAACCGGGGCCGCTGAGAGTTGCAACCGCAGGTGCAGTTGTTGCATGGGTCGAGGCATCGACGAGGAGGACCGACGAGGGTGGGAACCAACGACGAGGACGACCGGCGAGGGTGCGGACCGACGACGAGGAAGGCAACCGGAGGGGAGACGAGGCATCGGAGGGGAGCTGCGTGAGACGTCGAAGAAGCGGGGATCTGCGCAAGCGTGAGATTCGCGAGGAGGAAGAAGATCCAGGACGAATCGTTTTTTTTTCTCGCTAGATCGAAAGGCCAGAACAAGTGGCATCCTGCAGCTAGGGTGCGACCGGCCCAAACTTTAGGCCGGTGCGCCGGCGCAAATCACTCGCTTTTGATATATGTTTTGTTTGTCAGCGATGGTTGTTGTTATGGTGCGTTGACCCTTCAAAACTTTAGCGCGACGGCTTCCGAACTATCAACTTCAACGAGGTTTGCCTGACTTTGACGAGGGAGAAATGATAACGACGGTGCACCTTCATCATCTATTTCAATGTTCGTAGTCGTCGCTATTTGGTCCATTTTCATGGACAAAATTACAATTTTTTTATACTTTTGTGACCTTTATATAGTAGTTATATATTTTAACCCTTTTCCCGCTGTTACATATTATAAAAACTCCTACATGGAAAGACTTTCTTGAAAAAATAAACTATACACCCGGCATTGCCAAGAAAAAACTTCATTGATTTGATTTCATCACTAGTGTCCACTGTCCGCTACCTACTGCACCATAGAGGCTGAGGCTAGTACAAGCACCCGCCACTCATTGAATAAATCGTACTTCAAAAATACTACACTTACGGACATCTTACAGATGAAACTTACGGACTGCTCTGGCCTAACCAATCCTTCTCCCTAGACCTGGCCAAACCCCGGGCCGGGCCGGGCTTCGGGCCGGGCCGACCCAAGCCCGGTGCAAAAAACCCAGGCCCAAGCTCGGCCCGGCCCGGCCGTCGGGCCTAAAAATCGGGCCCGAGCCCGGCCCGAACATGCAAAAGCCCGACGGGCCTCGGGCCTCGGGCCGGGCTCCTTCGCTAATGTGCAAAAATGACGGGCCCGGGCCCGGCCCGGCCCGGCCACCGGGCCTGAAATCTAGGCCCGAGCCCGGCCCGTGGACAAGGTCGGGCCGGGCCGGGTCGGGCTTTTTTGGGCCGGGCCGGGTCAGGCCGACCGGGCCGGGCTGGGTCGGGCCGACCGGGCCGGGCTGGGTCGGGCCGACCGGGCCGGGCTGCCCATGGCCAGGTCTACTTCTCCCTCACTGATTTCAAGGATGGACCCTGCTGGCCCCAGTTTCCAGTAAAGCATTGCCATCTCAGTCTGTGAGTGACTTTCCGTAGTTTATGTCCGTAAGTCTAGCAAAGTCCATCGTACTCCTACTCTCTATTCCACAAACGTCCAGTTCTTGCCGGCTCCACTCACGGTCAATACAGAGAGAGAATGGAAGGGAAGGCGAAGAACCCAGCGGAGTCGGTGGCCGTCGTGGCGGTGCCGTTCCCGGCGCAGGGGCACCTCAACCAGCTCCTGCACCTGTCTCTGGAGCTAGCCTCGCGCGGGCTGGAGCTGGACGTGCACTACGCGGCGTCCGCGCCGCACGTCCGCCAGGCTCGCGCGCGCGTGCACGGCTGGGGCGACGAGGCGCTCCGCTCGATCCGGTTCCACGACCTTGGCATCTCCACCTACGTCTCCCCGCCTCCAGACCCCACCGCCGACTCGCCCTTCCCCTCCCACCTCATGCCCCTGTTCGAGGCCTTCACAGCGGGCGCGCGCGCCCCGCTCGCGGCCGTCCTCCGCGAGCTCTCTGCTTCTCGCCGCCGCGTCGTCGTCGTGCACGACCTCATGAACGGCTTCGCGTCCGAGGAGGTGGCGAAGCTGCCCAACGGGGAGGCGTTCGGGTTTTACCCCACCGCCGTGTCGTCCATCGTCGGGCGGATCGACGCCGGGCACCGGCTCCTGCGCGACAACGGCCTCACGCACCTCCCCGCCCGCATGCCCGAGGAGTTCGTGGACTACGCCAGCAAACGCGCGAGGGCGGCGCGGTCGATTTCGGACGGCGCCGGCATCGTCGTCAACACGTGCCGCGCGCTTGAGGGTGAGTTCGTCGACGCTGTTGCCGAGCAGATGGCGGCCGACGGCAAGAAGCTCTTTGCCATCGGGCCGCTGAACCCGCTGCTCGAGGCGACAGCGTCGAACCAGGGGAAGACGCAGCGGCACGAGTGCCTGAACTGGCTCGACAAGCAGCCGCCGTCGTCGGTGCTCTACGTGTCGTTCGGCTCGACGTCCTCGCTCCGAGAGGAGCAGGTCGCGGAGCTTGCGGCGGCTCTGCACGGCAGCAAGCAGCGCTTCATCTGGGTGCTGCGGGACGCCGACCGCGGCGACATATTCACGGACGCTGGCGACAACCGGCACTCCAAGCTGCTGTCCCAGTTCACCAAGCAGACCAAAGGCACGGGTCTGGTGATCACGGGGTGGGCGCCGCAGCTGGAGATCCTGGCGCACGGCGCCACGGCGGCGTTCATGAGCCACTGCGGCTGGAACTCGATTATGGAGAGCATGAGCCACGGGAAGCCAATTCTTGCCTGGCCCATGCACTCTGACCAGCCGTGGGATGCGGAGCTGGTGTGCAGCTACCTCAAGGCCGGCCTCCTTGTAAGGCCGTGGGAGAAACACGGCGAGGTGATACCGGCGACAACCGTACAGGAGGCCATTGAAACGATGTTGGTCGCCGAGGAAGGGCTCGCAGTGAGGCAACGGGCAGAGGCGCTCGGGGAGGCCGTCCGTTCATCGGCGGCTCAGGGCGGATCATCGCACAAGGAAATGGAGGACTTCATAGCATACATGACAAGGTGATGCATGATGATGCAAATTTTACACCGAAGAATGCCGTAGTTTCCGTTTAAATAAACTTTGAGCAGTTTGAGTTGAGCTTGGATTGTACAGTATAACTTGAGAGGAAATTCTGTGTTGTATGTTACTGTACTACTAAAACTAAAATCATGACAAAAATTATGGAACAGAGTGACGGTATATATATAGGACTATAGGAGTACTAAACAAGCATGCAGTGTTTTCTTGGATTGACAATGTTTTCAGGCCTTGGGCAGCACGGATTTTAGAGGACCTTTCCACTTTTCAGTGTATTCTTCCTGTAATCTTTGACTATCTAAAAAGATATCTTGTTTGACCAAAGTGTTCAGATTGCAAGAACTGGCACATGGTTGCTCCAAAACAAACATAAAATCGGTTTGAAAAAGCGGTTCATTTCACACTGCCATCATAGATTCTCCGGACTTTAGCTTAGTTTTAAATAGCCGCCATAGCCCGCTGTTTAAGCATGTTGCCGCTAAATGATTTCATGTACAATTTCCCAAGGTCGCCGCCATATGCCATATAGCCTGCTATTTAAAACACTGGTCTTTACACATGTCGTGCGTTTCAGTAGTTCAGTCAGTCAAGTTCCGTGAGAATATAGCTCGCATTAGAGTATCTACAATAGCCGGACACAACAAATCTGACTCCTTAAACGTCCGCAGATACATGCACATACAGTGACTGATCAGTCCTCAAATAATCTCTTCCACAACTAGATAACCTCAATTAAAAATTCCAAATCCATACTATTGTATGCAATGTAAAATCTAATCTAAGCGAAGCTCGTCCGACTCCACCGTGCCCACGTCTCACGGCCGGCTGCGCCCCTCATAGTGTTGCTCCGGTCGCCAACAAAGTGCTACCCATGTCCAGCGGCCGGCCACGCCACGCGGTATTTGCGTCGGACGACGCCCATGTGTTCACCTCTGTCTCGGCACGCCAACGTAGAGGTTGTGCGTCCACCATCGCGTTCAGACGCCAGACGGACCACACTGCCTCTGATGAGGCAGCAGCGACAAATCTCGCGGCGTATCCATGCGTCATTTGGGTGGACGCAATGGATTCCGACGGAAGGAGTCCGAGCGCCGCCGTCGGGCGGCCTCCTCTCGTGAGCGGAGGAGCACAAACCGGACGGTCATCTCCTCCTCGAGGTCGCATGAGATGAACTTTAGGGTCTACGGATCTGAAGGTGTGGGACTCATATCCGCTGCCCGCCATGCTGGAGAAGGCAGGAGATGGCCAGGCGGGAGCTTGGGTGGCGGAGTGGAGGAAAGTGGAGTGGCTAGGGTTGTTGGGGAACGTAGTATTTCAAAAAAAAAATCCTACGATCACGCAAGATCTATCTAGGAGAAGCATAGCAACGAGCGGGGAGAGTGTGTCAACGTACCCTCGTAGACCGAAAGCGGAAGTGTTAAGTAACGTGGTTGATGTAGCCGAACGTCTTCACGAACCAACCGATCCAAGTACTGAACGTACGGCACCTCCGTGTTCAGTACATGTTCAGCACGATGACGTCCCTCGACCTCTTGATCTAGTTGAGGACGAGGGAGAGTTTCATCAGCACGACGGCGTGCTGACAGTGATGATGAAGCTACCGGCGCAGGGCTTCCTCTAAGCACTGCGACGATATGACCGAGGTGTGTAACCATGGAGGGGGGCACCTCACACGGCTAAAAGATTGGTTTGTGTGTCTTTGGGGTGCCCCCTGCCCACGTATATAAAGGAGGGGAGGAGAGGAGGCCGATCATAGGGGGGTGCGCCATAGGGAGGAGTCCTACTTGGACTCCCGGTCGAAGTAGGATTCGCCCCGCCCCCCTTGAAAGACCATGGATGTCGCCTAGAGGGGGGGGGGGTGAATAGGCGCTTTAAAAAAATTACGGTTTAGGCTTGAACAAATGCAGAATAAACCTAGCGGTCAATTTATCAAACACAAAACCTACAACAACTAGGCTCACCTATGTGCACCAACAACTTATGCTAAGCAAGATAAACCACTAGGTGATAGCAAGATATATGACAAGAAACAATATGGCTATCACAAAGTAAAGTGCATAAGTAAAGGGCTCGGGTAAGAGATAACCGAGGCACGCGGAGACGACGATGTATCCCGAAGTTCACACCCTTGCGGATGCTAATCTTCGTTTAGAGCGGTGTGGAGGCACAATGCTCCCCAAGAAACTACTAGAGCCACCGTAATCTCCTCACGCCCTCGGACAATGCAAGATGCTATGATTCCACTAAGGGACCCTTGAGGGCGGTCACCGAACCCGTACAAATGGCAACCCTTGGGGGCGGTCACCGAACCCGTACAAATTGCTCAGGGCAATCTCCACAACCTAATTTGAGAGCCCGATACTTGCCCGGAGCTTTACACCACAATGATTGTGCTCCGAACACCACCAAGATTGGGGCTACCTCCACTACTTAATTGGAGGCTCCCAACAACACCACGAAGCTTCACCACAGTGGAATATGGCTCCGCGGTGACCTCAACCGCCTAGGGCGCCCAAGCACCCAAGAGGAACAAGCTCAAGGGTACCAAGCACCCAAGAGTAATAAGCTTCTCAACTTGTAACTTCCACGTATCACCGTGGAGAACTCAAACCGATGCACCAAATGCAATGGCAAGGGCACACGGAGTGCCCAAGTCCTTCTCTCTCAAATCCCACCAAAGCAACTAATGCTAGGGAGGGAAAAGAGAGGAAGAACAAGAAGGAGAACACCAAGAACTCCAAGATCTAGATCCAAGGGGTTCCCCTCACCTAGAGGAGAAAGTGATTGGTGGAAATGTGGATCTAGATCTCCTCTCTCTTTCCCCCACAAAACTAGCAATAATCCATGGAGGGATTGAGAGATAGCAAGCTCGAAGAAGGTCAACAATGGGGGAAGAACACGAGCTCAAGGGATAAAGCTCAATGGAGAAGAAGACCCCCTTTTATAGGGGGGATAAAATCCAACCGTTATCCCCACCAACCAGCCCGCAGTGAACGGTACTACCGCTTGAGGGAGCGGTACTACCGCTGGCCGCAGCGGTACTGCCGCTTGGCCCAGCGATACTACCGCTGGGACCTCGCACACCGCCAACACGAGAACGAATAAGAGAAAGAGCCCCCGAGCGGCACTAGTAGCAGTGGTAGGGCGGTACTACCGCACCTACTACCGCTCCTACTGCCGCCCAACCCGACACGAGAAGCGTCGGTCTCGAATCGAGGCGGCACTAGCGCGTAACCGGAGCGGTACCACCGCATATAGCCATGGGCGGTACTACCGCTGTGAACCAGCAGTACTACCACTTGTGGCTATAAGCGGTACTACCGCTCTCGCCCAGCGGTACTACAGCAGGAGCAACAAGAAACCCTCAACTGCCATAACTTTTGCATATGAGCTCTGAATTGAGCAAACTCAAGCTTGTTGGATAGTAAGAAGAGGCAGGGAGGTGAAAGAACATGCGGTGCCCCCATGTTTGGTTTTGGTAATTGATGACAATCTCTATGGACTAATGGTTGCCTTGAGTTATATTTGAAGGGTTTGTCCACAGGCTTTTCTTGGAGTTCATTTGTTGGTTTCAAGGAGAGTTTGTGATGACCAAGGTGCGATTAAGGAATTATCCAAAGATTGGTCTTGTGGGTGTTGAGCTTATTGCAAGCATGTCTTGAAGAAGAAGAGTTTGTGATCATTCATGTTTACCTTCAAGACATCATCCAAATGAAGAGAGTTGGAAAGATTCAAGGTTGATCAAAACTAAGTCAAAGAATGAATCAAGTTGATCAACACACAAAGTGTAGAAGATGTACCGAGAGGGATCAAGCAATCCCATGGTATGGTAAGCATTGTCAATCACGCTTTGTGTACTAACCCATGGTCCTCGTGAGAGTTCTTTGTGGGGTTAGGTTGCGGTGTGCAAGTTCAAGTGGAGCATCACGAAGAGATCAAGTGCTTGAAGCTTGCCGTCCATTGTGGTGACAATGGACTTATGAAGATATGCCGAAGAGTGGCTCACCCATAGTGGAGTATGGGGGAGCAATCTGAAGGAAATATGCCCTAGAGGCAATAATAAAGTTGTTATTTATATTTCCTTATATCATGATAAATGTTTATTATTCATGCTAGAATTGTATTAACCGGAAACTTAGTACATGTGTGAATACATAGACAAAACAGAGTGTCCCTGGTATGCCTCTACTAGACTAGCTCATTGATCAAAGATGGTTATGTTTCCTAACCATAGACATGAGTTGTCATTTGATCAACGGGATCACATCATTAGGAGAATGATGTGATGGACAAGACCCATCCGTTAGCATAGCACTATGATCGTTTAGTTTTACTGCTATTGCTTTCTTCATGACTTATACATGCTCCTATGACTATGAGATTATGCAAACTCCCGAATACCGTAGGAACACCTTGTGTGCTATCAAACGTCACAACGTAACTAGGTGATCATAAAGATGCTCTACAGGTGTCTCCGAAAGTATTCGTGGTGTTGGCATAGATCAAGATTAGGATTTGTCACTCCGAGTGTCGGAGAGGTATCTCTGGGCCCTCTCGGTAACACACATCATAATAAGCCTTGCAAGCAAAAGACTAATGAGTTAGTCACGAGATGATGTGTTACGGAACGAGTAAAGAGACTTGCCGGTAACGAGATTGAACTAGGTATAGAGATACCGACGATCGAATCTCGGGCAAGTAACGTACTGATGACAAAAGGAATAACGTATGTTGTTATGCGGTTTTGACCGATAAAAGATCTTCGTAGAATATGTAGGAGCCAATATGAACATCCAGGTTCCGCTATTGGTTATTGACCAGAGATGAGTCTCGGTCATGTCTACATAGTTCTCGAACCCGTAGGGTCCGCACGCTTAACGTTTGATGACGATCGGTATTATGAGTTTATGAGTTTTGATGTACCGAAGGTAGTTCGGAGTCCCGGATGAGACCACGGACATGACGAGGAGTCTCGGAATGTCCGAGACATAAATATTGATATATTGGACGACTATATTCGGACACCGGAAGTGTTCCGGAAAAGTTTCGGATTTAACGGGATTGCCGGAGGGGGTTACCGGAACCCCCTACGAAGGGGGATGGTCCATAGTGGGCCATATGGAAAAGAGAGAGGCAGCCCATAGGGCTGGCCGGCGCCCCACCTAGGATTCCTAGTTGGACTAGGAGTTGGGGGGGGCGCCACCTCTTCTTCTTTTCCTATTCCCTCTCTTCCTTCTTTGGTGGTTCCTACTAGGAATAGGATTGCAATCCTATTCCTAGTAGGATTGCACCCTAGCCGCACCAAACAAGGGCCGGCCGGCCTCCCCCCTTGCTCCTTTATATACGGGGGCAGGGGGGCACCCAAAGACACACAAGTTGAATTGTTTTTGCCGTGTGCGGTGCCCCCCTCCACAGAAACACACCTCGGTCATACCGTTGCAGTGCTTAGGCGAAGCCCTGCGCCGGTGAATTCATCATATCCGTCACCACACTGTCGTGCTGACGAAACTCTCCCGTGAAGCTCAACTGGATCAAGAGCTCGTGGGACGTCATCAAGCTGAACGTGTGCTGAACGCGGAGGTGTCGTACGTTCGGTGCTTGATCGGTTGGATCGCGAAGAAGTTCGACAACATCAATCGCGTCACTTGACGCTTCCGCTCCCGGTCTACGAGGGTACGTAGACACACTCTCCCCTCTCGTTGCTATGCATCTAGTAGATAGATCTTGCGTGATCGTAGGAAAATTTTAAAATACTACGTTCCCCAACAGTGGTATCAGAGCCAGGTCTATGCGTAGATGATATGCACGAGTAGAACACAATGAGTTGTGGGCGATACTAGTCATACTGCTTACCAGCATGTCATACTTTGCTTCGGCGGTATTGTGAGATGAAGCGGCCCGGACCGACATTACGCGTACGCTTATGCGAGACTGGTTTCACCGTTACGAGCACTAGTTGCTTAAAGGTGACTGGCGGGTGTCTGTCTCTCTCACTTTAGTTGAATCAAGTGTGGCTACGCCCGGTCCTTGTGAAGGTTAAAACAGCACATACTTGACGAAACATCGTTGTGGTTTTTTATGCGTAGGTAAGAACGGTTCTTGCTAAGCCCGTAGCAGCCACGTAAAACTTGCAACAACAAAGTAGAGGACGTCTAACTTGTTTTTGCAGGGCATGTTGTGATGTGATATGGTCAAGACATGATGAGTTATACGGTTTTGTATGAGATGATCATGTTTTGTAAAGTTATCGGCAACTGGCAGGAGCCATATGGTTGTCGCTTTATTGTATGAAATGCAATCGCCATGTAATTGCTTTACTTTATCACTAAGCGGTAGCGATAGTCATAGAAGCAATAGTTGGCGAGACGACAAAGTTGCTACGATGGAGATCAAAGGTGTCGCGCCGGTGACGAAGGTGATCATGAAGGTGCTTTGGAGATGGAGATCAAAAGCACAAGATGATGATGGCCATATCATGTCACATATTTTGATTGCATGTGATGTTTATCTTATTATGCCTCTTATTTTGCTTAGAACGACGGTAGCATTATAAGATGATCCCTTACTAAATTTCAAGGTATAAGTGTTCTCCCTGAGTATGCACCGTTGCGAAAGTTCGTCGTGCCGAGACACCACGTGATGATCGGGTGTGATAAGCTCTACGTTCAAATACAACGGGTGTAAGCCAGTTTTGCACACGCAGAATACTCGGGTTAAACTTGACGAGCCTAGCATATGCAGATATGGCCTCGAAACACTGGAGACCGAAAGGTCGAGCGTGAATCATATAGTAGATATGATCAACATAAGATGTTCACCATTGAAACTACTCCATCTCACGTGATGATCGGACATGGTTTAGTTGATTTGGATCACGTGATCATTTAAATGACCGGAGGGATGTCTATCTAAGTGGGAGTTCTTAAGTAATATGATTAATTGAACTTTAATTTATCATGAAGTTAGTCCTGGTAGTATTAGCATATCTATGTTGTAGATCAATAGCTCGCGATGTTGCTCCCCGTTTATTTTTCATATGTTCCTAGAGAAAACCAAGTTGAAAGATGTTAATAGCAATGATGCTGAATTGTTCCGTGATCTCAGGATTATCCTCATTGCTGCACAGAGAAATATGTCCTTGATGCACCGCTAGGTGACAGACCTATTGCAGGAGCAGATGTAGACGTTATGAACGTTTTGACAAAAGCTCGGTATGATGACTACTTGATAGTTTAGTGCACCATGCTTTACGGCTTAGAACCGGGACTTCAAAAACATTTTGAACATCACGGAGCATATAAGATGTTCCAAGAGTTGAAATTAGTATTTCATATCATACCCGTGTCGAGAGGTATAGGACCTCTGACAGTACTTTGCCTACAAGATGGAGGAGAATAGCTCAACCAGTGAGCATGTGCTCAGATTGTCTGGGTACTACAATTACTTGAATCAAGTGGGAGTTAATCTTCCAGATAAGATAGTAATTGACAAAGTTCTCTAGTCACTATCACCAAGTTAGTAGAACTTCGTGATGAACTATAATATGCAAGGGATGACGAAGGTAATTCCCGAGCTCTTCACGATGCTGAAATCGGCGAAGGTAGAAATCAAGAAAGAGCATCAAGTGTTGATGGTTAACCAGAACACTTGTTTCAAGTAAAGGGCAAAGGGATAGAAGGGGAACTTCAAGAAGAATGACAAGCAAGTTGTCACTCCCGTGAAGAAACCTAAAGCTAAACTCGAGCCTGAAACAAGTGCTTCTACTGCAAAGGAAATGGTCACTAGAAGTGGAAGATATTTGGCGGATAAGAAGGATGGCAAAGTGAACAAAGGTATATTTGATATACAGATTATTGATGTGTATTTTACTAGTGTTCATAGCAACCCCTCGGTATTTGATATTGGTTCAGTTGCTAAAGAGTAGTAACTCGAAATGGGAGTTGCATAATGAACAGAAACTAGTTAAAGGATGAAGTGACGTTGTGTATTGGAAGTAGTTCCAAGATTGATATGATCATCATCGCACACTCCCTATACTTTCGGGATTAGTGTTGAACCTAAATAAGTGTTATTTGGTGTTTGTGTTGAACATGAATATGATTTGATCATGTTTATTACAATACGGTTATTCATGTAAGTTAGAGAATAATTGTTGTTCTGTTTACATGAATAAAACCCTCTATGGTCATACACCCAATGAAATGGTTTGTTGGATCTCGATCGTGTGATACACATATTCATAATATTGAAGCCAAAAGATGCAAGGTTAATAATGATAGTGCAACTTATTTGTGGCACTGCCGTTTAGGTCATATTGGTGTAAAGCGCATGAAGAAACTCCATAGTGATGGACTTTTGGAATCACTTGATTATGAATCACTTGGTGCTTGCGAACCATGCCTCATGGGCAAGATGACTAAAACTTCGTTCTTCGGAACTGTGGAGCGAGCAACAGAGTTGTTGGAAATCATACATACTGATATATGCGGACCAATAAGTGTTGAAGCTCGCGGCGGGTATCGTTATTTTCTGACCTTCACTGATGATTTGAGCAGATATGGGTATATCTACTTAATGAAGCACAAGTCTGAAACATTTGAAAAATTCAAAGAATTTCAGAGTGAAGTGGAGAATCATCGTAACAGAAAATAAGAGTTTCTACGATATGATTGTAGAGGTAAAATATTTTAAGTTAGCGAGTTTGGCCTTCAGTAAAAACAATGTGAAATAGTTTCACTACTCACGCCACCTGGAACACCATAGTATAATGGTGTGTCCGAACGTCATAACCGTACTTTATTAGATATGGTGCGATCGATGATGTCTCTTACCGATCTACCACTATCACTTTTGGGGTTATGCATTAGAGACAGCTACATTCATGTTAAATAGGGCACCATCTAAATCCGTGGAGATGACACCGTATGAACTGTGGTTTGATGAGAAACCTAAGCTGTCATTTCTTTAAGTTTGGGACTGCGATGCTTATGTGAAAAAGTTTCAACATGATAAGCTCGAACCCAAATCGGAGAAGTAAATCTTCATAGGATACCCAAAAGAAACTGTTGGGTACACCTTCTATCACAGATCCGAAGGCAAGGTCTTTATTGCTAAGAGTGGATCCTTTCTAGAGAAGGAGTTTCTCTCAAAAGAAGTGAGTGGGAGGAAAGTAGAACTTGATGAGGTAATTATACCTTCTCCTGAATTGGAAAGTAGTACATCACAGAAAATTGTTCCAGTGATTCCTACACCAATCAGTGAGGAAGTTAATGATAATGATCATGAAACTTCAGATCAAGTTTCTGCTGAACGTCGTAGATCAACCAGAGTACGTTCCGCATCAGAGTGGTACGGCAACCCAGTTCTGGAAATCATGTTACTAGACCATGATGAACCTACGAACTATGAGGAAGCGATGATGAGCCCAGATTCCGCAAAATGGCTTGTGGCCATGAAATCTGAGATGGGATCCATGTATGAGAACAAAGTATGGACTTTGGTTGACTTGCCCGATGGTCGGCAAGCCATTGAAAATAAATGGATCTTTAAGAGGAAGACTGACGCCGATGGTAATGTTACTGTCTACAAAGCTCGACTTGTTGCGAAAGGTTTTCGACAAGTTCAAGGTGTTGACTACGATGAGATTTTCTCACCCGTAGCGATGCTTAAGTCTGTCTGAATCATGTTAGCAATTGCCACATTTTATGAAATTTGGCAAATGGATAACGAAACTGCGTTCTTTAATGGATTTATTAAAGAAGAATTGTATATGATGCAACCAGAAGGTTTTGTCAATCCTAAAGGTGCTAACAAAATGTGCAAGCTCCAGCGATCCTTCTATGGACTGGTGCAAGCATCTCGGAGTTGGAATATACGCTTTGATAAGTTGATCAAAGCATATAGATTTATACAGACTTGCGGTGAAGCCTGTATTTACAAGAAGTGAGTGGGAGCACTACAACCTTTCTGATAAGTATATGTGAATGACATATTGTCGATCGGAAATGATGTAGAATTTTCTGGAAAGCATAAAGGAGTGTTTGAAAGGAGTTTTTTCAAAGAAAGACCTTGGTGAAGCTGCTTACATATTGGGCATCAAGATCTATAGAGATAGATCAAGACGCTTGATAAGACTTTCGATGAGTACATACCTTGATAAGATTTTGAAGTAGTTCAAAATGGATCAGTCAAAGAAGGAGTTCTTGCCTGACTTGTAAGGTGTGAAGTTGAGTAAGACTCAAAGCTAGACCACGGCAGAAAAATATAGAGAGAATGAAAGTCATTCCCTATGCCTCAACCATAGGTTCTATAAAGTATGCCATGTTGTGTACAAAACACGTTGTGTACCTTGCCATGAGTTTGACAGGGAAGTACAATAGTGATCCAGGAGTAGATCACTGTACAACGGTCAAAATTATCCTTAGTAATTGGATGACTAAGGAAATGTTTCTCGATTATGGAGGTGATAAAGAGTTCATCGTAAAGGGTTACGCCGATGCAAGCTTTGAGACCAAATCCAGATGACTCTAAATATCAATCTGGATGCGTATTGAAAGTGGGAGCAATTAGCTATTGTAGCTCTATGCAGAGCATTGTAGACATAGAAATTTGCGAAATACATACGGATCTGAATGAGACAGACCCGTTGACTAAAACTTCTCTCACAAGCAAAACATGATCACACCTTATTACTCTTGGGTATTAATCACATAGCGATGTGAACTAGATTATTGACTCTAGTAAACCCTTTGGGTATTGGTCACATGGCAATGTGAACTATGGGTGTTATTCACATAACGATGTGAACTATCGGTATTAAATCACATGGCGATGTGAGCTAGATTATTGACTCTAGTGCAAGTGGGAGACTGAAGGAAATATGCCCTAGAGGCAATAATAAAGTTGTTATTAATATTTCCTTATATCATGATAAATGTTTATTATTCATGCTAGAATTGTATTAACCGGAAACTTAGTACATGTGTGAATACATAGACAAAACAGAGTGTCCCTAGTATGCCTCTACTAGACTAGCTCATTGATCAAAGATGGTTATGTTTCCTAACCATAGACATGAGTTGTCATTTGATCAACGGGATCACATCATTAGGAGAATGATGTGATGGACAAGACCCATCCGTTAGCATAGCACTATGATCGTTTAGTTTTACTGCTATTGCTTTCTTCATGACTTATACATGTTCCTATGACTATGAGATTATGCAAACTCCCGAATACCGTAGGAACACCTTGTGTGCTATCAAACGTCACAACGTAACTGGGTGATCATAAAGATGCTCTACAGGTGTCTCCGAAAGTATTCGTGGTGTTGGCATAGATCAAGATTAGGATTTGTCACTCCGAGTGTCGGAGAGGTATCTCTGGGCCCTCTCGGTAACACACATCATAATAAGCCTTGCAAGCAAAAGACTAATGAGTTAGTCACGAGATGATGTGTTACGGAACGAGTAAAGAGACTTGCCGGTAACGAGATTGAACTAGGTATAGAGATACCGACGATCGAATCTCGGGCAAGTAACGTACCGATGACAAAAGGAATAACGTATGTTGTTATGCGGTTTTGACCGATAAAAGATCTTCGTAGAATATGTAGGAGCCAATATGAACATCCAGGTTCCGCTATTGGTTATTAACCGGAGATGAGTCTCGGTCATGTCTACATAGTTCTCGAACCCGTAGGGTCCGCACGCTTAACGTTTGATGACGATCGGTATTATGAGTTTATGAGTTTTGATGTACCGAAGGTAGTTCGGAGTCCCGGATGAGACCACGGACATGACGAGGAGTCTCGGAATGTCCGAGACATAAAGATTGATATATTGGACGACTATATTCGGACACCGGAAGTGTTCCGGAAAAGTTTCGGATTTAACGGGATTGCCGGAGGGGGTTACCGGAACCCCCTACGAAGGGGGATGGTCCATAGTGGGCCATATGGAAAAGAGAGAGGCAGCCCATAGGGCTGGCCGGCGCCCCACCTAGGATTCCTAGTTGGACTAGGAGTTGGGGGGCGCCACCTCTTCTTCTTTTCCTATTCCCTCTTTTCCTTCTTTGGTGGTTCCTACTAGGAATAGGATTGCAATCCTATTCCTAGTAGGATTGCACCCTAGCCGCACCAAACAAGGGCCGGCCGGCCTCCCCCCTTGCTCCTTTATATACGGGGGCAGGGGGGCACCCAAAGACACACAAGTTGAATTGTTTTAGCCGTGTGCGGTGCCCCCCTCCACAGAAACACACCTCGGTCATACCGTTGCAGTGCTTAGGCGAAGCCCTGCGCCGGTGAATACATCATATCCGTCACCACACCGTCGTGCTGACGAAACTCTCCCGTGAAGCTCAACTGGATCAAGAGCTCGTGGGACGTCATCAAGCTGAACGTGTGCTGAACGCGGAGGTGCCGTACGTTCGGTGCTTGATCGGTTGGATCGCGAAGAAGTTCGACAACATCAACCGCGTCACTTGACGCTTCCGCTCCCGGTCTACGAGGGTACGTAGACACACTCTCCCCTCTCGTTGCTATGCATCTAGTAGATAGATCTTGCGTGATCGTAGGAAAATTTTAAAATACTACGTTCCCCAACACAATCTACTAGTCTTCACCGAGACAACGCAATCAAGAAAGGTGGTCCAACTTGAGGAAGTCAAGATCGCCTACATCTAGCTCAAGTGGACTTTGTGCAAAGCAAAGGTTTGCCCTTGATAGGTTTTCTATTTTACCGGTCTCGTGGTGGTAGTTGGGAGACCGGGTTATAGGATCGTTTGCCATACTATCAAGGGGGGCTCTCAAGTTGATAGCTTGATCGTATCGTTAGTAGAGAGCTCAAACCATTGCATCCTTGCATCATCTTTATTGTTTCTTGTTTGGTTCTTCTCCTTGTGAGATTTAGAGCTTATGGTCATCTTGATGACAAGCTCGAGTTCATCGAAAACGGAGTTCACATGCATCTTCTATGATGTTTTCGATGTTGGAGGTTATGTCGGTTCTTCCCTGATGGAGTGTTCACTCCTCTATATCTTAGGCATACCTCCCTGCCTCTTCTTACTATAACATTTTGCTCTTTGGGTGCTACTCGTTGTCATCTATCCAACAAGCTTGAGTTTGCTCAATTCGGGGCTCACATAAAGAAGTTATGGCAGTTCTGGTTTTCCTGCATCCTCTGTTTTCTCTGCTGTGTTCTTGAAAGCCTCAAGCGGTAGTACTGCTCTCCGAGCGGTAGTACCGCTTGTAAGCGGTAGTAACGAGCGGTAGTACCGCGGCCCTATGCCGCGCGTAGTACCGCGGCTTTTGGGATGCGATTTTTCGTGTCGGGTTTCGTGGTAAGCGGTACTACCTCTCCCCTCGAGCGGTAGTACCTCTTATAAGCGGTACTACCTCTTCCCCCAAGCGTTAGTACCTCTTATAAGCGGTACTACCTCTCCCCTCGAGCGGTAGTACCTCTTATTAGCGGTACTACCTCTTCCTAGAGCGGTACTACCTCTCTGGCAGATTTTCAGCTCGTGTTTTTCTCTCTCGTTGGGCTGTTTTGACCGTGCTAAGTAGTAGTACAGCTCCTCCAGCAGTAGTACCACTCGTGGAGCGGTAGTACCGCTCGTGTGCGGGCTGAGCACATAACGGTTGGATTCGGGAGGCCCTATAAAAGGGGGTCTTCTCTTCTTCCCCAATGAACCTTATCCTTTGAGCTCGTGTTCTTCTCCCATTGTTGACCTTCTTCGAGCTTGCTATCTCTCAATCCCTCCATGGATTCTTGCTAGTTTTGGGGGGGGGGGGGAGAGAGAGGAGATCTAGATCCACATTTCCACCAATCACTTTCTCCTCTTTGTGAGGGGAACCCTTTGGATCTAGTTCTTGGAGTTCTTCGTGTTCTCTTCTCCGTTCTTCCTCTCATTTCCCTCCCTAGCATTAGTTGCTTTGGTGGGATTTGGGAGAGAAGGACTTGGGCACTCTGTGTGCCCTTGCCATTGCATTTGGTGCATCGGTTTGAGTTCTCCACGGTGATACGTGGAAGTGAAGTTTGAGAAGCTTATTACTCTTGGGTGTTTGGGCACCCTAGAGCTTGTTCCTCTTGGGTGCCTTGGCGCCCTAGACGGTTGGTTTTGTTCGGAGCTCAATCATTATGGTGTAAAGCTTCGGGCAAGCATCGGGGTCTCCAATTAGGTTGTGGAGATTGCCCCGAGCAATTTGACGGGTACCGCTGACCGCCCCCAAAGGTTGCCAAAGTGTACAGGTTCGGTGACCGCCCCCAAGGGTTGCCATTTGTACGGGTTCGGTGACCGCCCTCAAGGGTCCCTTAGTGGAATCACTACATCTTGCATTGTGCGAGGGCGTGAGGATATTATGGCGGCCCTAGTGGCTTCTTGGGGAACATTGTGCCTCCACAACGCTCCAAACAGAGATCAGCATCCGCAAGGGTGTGAACTTCGGGATACATCGTCGTCTTCACGTGCCTTGGTTATCTCTTACCCGAGCCCTTTACTTATGCACTATACTTTGTGATAGTCGTATTGTTTCTTGTCATATATCTTGCTATCACCTACTTGTTTATCTTGCATAGCATAAGTTGTTGGTGCACATAGGTGAGCCTAGTTGTTGTCGGTTTGTGCTTGACAAATTAACCGCTAGGTTTATTCCGCATTTGTTCAAGCCTAAACCGTAATTATTTTAAAGCGCCTATTCACCTTCCCCCCTCTAGGCGACATCCACGATCTTTCAATTGGTATCAGAGCCTCGTCTCTTTTTATAGGGCTTAACCGCCTAGAGAGTAAGGATGTCGACTAGGGGTTTAGGTTTCTCTGACACTCTTAGTTTCGATGGCAAAATTTTGATGTTTGGGTAATTCGCATGCTTAATCTCTTTAGGGCCATGGACCCAAATTTAGAGCGAATTGTAGATATGGATTTTTCTCCTCCAAAGGATCCACAAAGATTATCTTTAGAGGATGAGAAAAACTCTTATCTCAATGCTCAAGCTTCTAATGTGCTTTTTGATGCTTTGAGCAATGTAGTTATATTTTAACTCATGTCGTTCCGGGATGCTCATGAGTTGTGGACAAAGCTTCAAGATAAATATGGTGTGTCCAAGAATTGTGGGAATGATTGTTCTCCCTCCACCTCCGACCGTGTTGTCTTCTCAACTTCTTCTACTTCACCTACATCTGGTTTACCACAAGGTAATGATATGGTGAGTAGTGTTGGTCATTGCAATGATGATAGTATGCTTATTATGGATGATGCTTATTGTGGATGATCCTTCATCACTATCTTATTCCAATGCATATTCTTTGGACTTTAACACTTCGAGCACCTTACATGTTTCACATGCTTGTGTTGATAGTCCTTGCATATCATGTAGAAATTGCTTGACTAAAACTCATGATGATATGCTTGCTATATCTTGTTGCCATGATAAAAATGCATATATTTCCTCGAATTGTTATGCTAACAATGTAGAGGAAACCCAACACCCCACGGAACAAGATGTAGTCTTGAATGGTGCTTCAAGGGATCCTACATCATCATCTATTGTGTTTTGCCTTATGGCTAAGGCTTTAAAGGTATCTCCCACTTTGAATCCCAATATATCTTGTGATGATAGTGATGATGACAATGATGATGATGTTGATAATGATGAAGAGAATGATAATGTTGCCTCCTTAAAAATTAAGGGGGAAATGATTTTTAAAGCTCTTCATAAGAATAAAATGGCTCGTTCCAACTTCATGGAAATCATGTCTATTGCCATTGAGGGCAAGAAATATATAGAGGAGTTGGAATCTCATCTAGAGGAGCATGAGGTCACCATTGAGAAAATGGAAAGTCATGAGCGTGATTACGCTAATGAGATCGCCGACCTCTCGCAAGCTCTTGAACTTTAACAAACCACCAAGGAATCTCTTGAGGAGACTTTTGCTCTAGAACTATCTAGAATAAAGGAATCCCGTGATAGAGCTCTCGAGGTGGCTAATATTATTGAAACTAAAAATGAGAAGGTTGAAGTTGCACATGCTAAACTCCTTAAGGATTTTGAGCACCTCGAAAATGGCTCAAGGGTCATTAAGTCTGAGCTCATCAAACTCACCGAGTCTCATGCTCATCTTAAAGCTTCATATTCTAAAGAGCTTGCCAAGTTTCCTTCTCCTCTTGCTATTATTGATGATGCTTGTGCTACTAACTCTATTTCTAGTGAAGCATCCATTTTGAAGGAGAATGTTGAGCTAAGGGCTCAACTTGAGTTGCTATCTGGCAATTATGGGAAATTGGAAGAAAGTCATGTAAAGCTCACAAGCTCTCATGATGATCTTCTAGTATCCCATAATGTGCTAAAGATAGCTCATGAGGCTATGAGTATCAAGGTAACATCTAGTGAGCCTCATGTGGATACTAGCACTATTTCAAGTCAAAATGCTATCTTGCCATGTGCTAGTCCTCGTAATTCACCTACTCACAATGTTAGTACATCTTGTGATGAATTGCTCTCCTTGCCTTGTTGCTCTAACAATGAAGCTTATACTTCCTCTAGTACTTTTGTTGATACTAACCATGTAGAGGAAATCAAAGAGCTCAAGGCCCAAGTCACTTCTTTGAAGAAAGACTTGGAAAAGTGTCATGAAGGGAAGTCCACACTCAACAATATCTTGAGTGTGCAAAAATCCCCCAATGACAAACGTGGACTTGGATTCAACTCCAGCAAGAAGAAAAGGTCCAAGATCATTAACAAGAATAAGGGCCAAGAACAACTCAAGAATTCGGCCAAGATTATTTGCTTCAAGTGCAAAATTGAAGGGCATCATGTTAGATCTTGCCCATTGAAGAAGAAGGCCATTAGTGACAAGCAACAAGGGAAGAGGCCACAAGTTCAATCTCGTGCTCAACCGCAAGTTGGAGAAAGGCCGCTTCCCAAGAAGACTCATGGTAATGCTTCTCATTTTGAGGAATCAAATGAGAAGAAAGTATAGAGTAGATGTTGCTACTTATGCTGTGAGAAGGGTCACCTTGCTTCTTCATGCACTAGTGGTAACTTATCCAACCCAATTATTATTGATGATGTCTATTCTCTTGGGAAGTATAAGGTTGGCAATGTGTTTGCCAAGTTTCTTGGGACTCAAAGTGGTGTCAAGAAAAGAACCATTTGGGTAGCCAAGCTTATTGTGACTAACCTCTTAGGACCCAACTTGGTTGGGGACCAACTAGTTCAAACTTGATCAATAGGTGTTTTGGAGGGCATTGGAGACTTGGCTACATTATGAAGAATTAAGGGGTCTTCATCATTCATATTGTCTCAAGCCAAGTCATTCAGATTATCAAGTTTCTATCTTATATCCAATGTTCATCCTTGCGGTAACTCGTGCTTAAATTGTTTACATTGAAAGTTACTTGCCCCTTTGCATGTATTGGTTTTGTTCCTTGCATGTGTTTGTATATGATGTGCGTCCAATTTGTGTATCTTGAGAAATCAAGTATGTGTATATTGGTTTGCACATCATGTATGTGTGTGTCGTGCGTTGAGCCTTTGTGCTTCTTGCTTTTATCTTAGTTGGCTCTTGTGAGAGATTAATGGAACATCCCATTTTGGGGGAGTGATGTGCTTTGTGCACCTCACAATCCTATAAATGTGTGTACATGAGGAATACCATCTAGTATTGATATTACAAGATTATCTAGTCTCTATGTGGTATGTCTTCTCATGAGAAAGTCAAATTTTAAATGTTCCATTAATTATCTCTTGTTGGTTCTCTTTTGCATCTTGGTAAGTTTTTCATTGGTATCACATTATGGGGGAGTAATATTCTATGTGCATATTACAAGCCTAGAAAATGTGTAAATTTGAGATATTGTCACCTAGAGTTGATAGTATGAATTATGTTGTTCCTAGTAGGCATGTTCGCTCTACAAGTTGCATTTTGCTTGTGTTTGGTGTGAAGATGATGTTGGATATCATTGCTATCTATCACCGGGAATTACTTCCAGATACCTCTTGTCTTTGACAATTGGTAATCATTTATGTGGTGGAAATTATTGATCATCTTTACATTGTCTTTTGGTTTTATTTGTCTTATCTCTTGCCAAGTTTGTGTAAACTCCCATTTCCTTCCATGCCACTTGTGGATCTCGTGTTTTATTGTTTGTGTCGAGTGTTTTCTAGATATAGTGAAAGTGGTGATCTGATGGGCCTCTAACCCCTCGTTGGTTACCCCAAGTGGAAAGTGTCAGATGCAGTGTTGTGGAAGTTTTTCCCTTAACAAAGATGCCAAGGATTGAATCCCCAGAGACTCCTAGGTTCAACAAGTAGGTGTCAACTGCTAACGGCGCCAGATATTAGCAATCAACATGGACCTGCACACAGATACAAATAACTTTGCTCCCAACGAGTACAGAGAGGTTGTCAATCCCTCCGGCTTTGTAGTTCACAAAGGATTAAAAGCAAATGATAGTAGTGATAGATAATGTTTGCAATAGTAAATAATAGCAAAAAGTAAATAGCGGATGTGATCAATGATGGTAATATGGACCGGAGTCTCATGATGTTCACTAGTGATGTCTCTCTCCCAAAAGACGATAAAACAGCTATGTGAGGTAAACGAATTACAGCTGGGCAATTGACAGGACCACGAACGCAAACCAATGCTGACTACATTGCAAGAAAGGTTGAGGTTCAAAGCATGGGCGGTACGCCAAAGTAAGTAGACCGAAATCCATCAATATCTACTACTAATCATCCACCTTGAGATATCTATCCAGAACATCTCGCTGGTATTAAGTTGCGAGTCCCACCCATAGTGTAAACTCAATGCAACAGACAACTGCATTAAAAGAACTTTGCGTAAAGTAAACAATCCTTGCACCCGCGGGCACAAGCATCGTCGTTTTCCCCCTTGTGGCAACAACACATCCCCTAGACTCATGTTTCTGTCACTCAAGCTAGTCATCGAGGGGCATGAACCCACAATCGAGCATAACGTTCCCTCTTGGAGTCACTACCTACTACTTGGCCAAAGCAATAAATAACAACGGAGAACATGCAAGAATTACTTATGAACATAAATATAAAAGAGGTAGATCAAATATATTACTCAGGATCAATCTGAACATAATCTCATAATCCATCGGATCCCAGCAAACTCAACATAGGAACAGCATATGGATTACATATGTGCCTCGATCACGTAGGGCAGCTCACGAGGACTAATTAGTGAAGCACAAGAACGGGAGGAGAACATCACATAGCTACTGGTCATGGACTCATGGTCCAAGGGAGACTACTCACAACTCATCCGGGAGGCGTCCATGGTGGTGGAGAGGCTCCCGATGATGATCCTCCCCTCCGGCAGGGTGCCGGGAAGAGTTCTCCTGGTGCTCCCGATCTTGGAAGCGGCGGCGGCGGCGGAACATAGATGAGATCGCGAAAAAGAGTTCCCGTCCCGAGGGTTTCGAAGGACGCTCTAAATATATGCCAAAGGGGGGCACCAGATGGGGCTCGGGGGGCCCAGGCGCCCCCCGGCGCAGCCCAGGGGGGGCGCGCCGCCAGGGCGTCTGGAGCCCTGGTGCCCCCCCCCCCCGGCTGTACTTCAGGCGCAAGGAAGTTTCCGGAACGCTGATTTTTTATATAATTTTTCTGTATTTTTCATGATAGTTCTCGTAACGTGAAAACCTGAAATACAAAAACAGCCGAAAACAGAAACTGGCACCGGGGTGCACTGGATTAGTAGGTTAGTCCAAATATGATCAAAAGTGTATGGAAGTGTATGAATATCATAGCAATATCACCCAAAAGTGGCATGGAGCAAGCAGAAATTATAGATACGTTTTGGACGTATCAACATCCCCATGCTTAATTCCTGCTCGTCCTCGAGTAGGTAAATGATAACAAGAATAATTTCTGTGGTGACATGCTATTAACCATATAGGACTTTTTCATAGTCATATGACAAAAGCTTACCGAGACAATGATTCTATAGTAATTAAGTTGCCTCATGAGAAAATCACAAATGACTGAAAGTTTTACAATATGAAACTGAAGCATCAAATAGATTTGCAATGAACATGGTGTGCAAATATGATAAAGTGATATCTAGCTTGCCCCCTTTAGTGAAGCAAAACATAAATGCAGGGGCACCTTCAAGGTTTAAGTGATGACTAAATACAATGATTTCAGAATAAACGATATCACAATCATGCAAAAGACAATGCTACTTTGGAACAATGCACATTACACTCAGAATGACAATCATGGTCTCAGTAGTTGGTGGAAGAAAGAAGGTGGAGACTCAACATAAAAGTAAAAGAATGGTTATGTGCAAGAGCTTTTTTATTTTGAAAACATAGAAGCAATTTTGTCAACGGTAGTAGTACTTCATATGTGTCATGCATAAGACATCCTATAAGTTGCAAGCCTCATGCATCGAATACTAATAGTGCTCGCACCTTGTCCTAATTAGCTCGGATTTCCATGGGTTATCATTGCATTACATATGTTTCAACCAAGTGTCACAAAGGGGTACCTCTATGCCACCTGTACAAAGGTCCAAGGAGATAAATCGCATTTGATTTCTCGTTTTTGATAGATCTCAACTTGAGGACATCCATACCGGGACAACATAGAAATTAGATAATGGACTCCTCTTCAATGCATAAGCATATTCTCATAAGAGATTGAGGATTAATGTCCAAGCTAAAACTTCCACCATGATACATGGCTTTGGTTGGCGGCCCAATGTTCTTCTCTAACAATATGCATACTCATTCAACCCATGGCAAATCACCCTTACTTCAGACAAGACGAACATGCATAGCAACTCACATGATATTCAACAAAAGTGTGACAGTTGATGCCGTCCCCAGAAACATGGTTACCGCTCAGCAAGCAACTTATAAGAAATAAGATACATAGGCAACATATTCTTTACCACAATAGTTTTTAAGCTACTTTCCCATGAGCAATGTATTGCAAAGTTAGTTCGCTTAGTACAGGTGGAGGTTAGCAAAAGACTGGGAGCGACCAACTAAGAGAGCAATGACGGTCATAATCATGCAGAGCGACAAAGCAATATTGAATCAGGCATGGAAGTTATATCGCTACTCAGAAACAAAAGATCATCAAGGCTTGACAGACTTTCTTTACAGTCTTAAATATGCATGAGCATACGCCAAGTCAATCAAAATAAATTCTCGAAGGAAGATATTACTAAACCATACCACATCATAGGCAAACAAATCATGTTGGTACTCCAATAACACATTGGGAACCCCCCAGCTATTTGGGACTAACCATAAGAAAACCTGAACTACTAAGCACCATCATGCAAGTAGCATCTTTATCATAGACATATTAACCAATGCAACGGAAGCAAACTCTCTTAATAAGGTGAGCATGGTAATTAAAGAGAGTTCAAGCAACCAACTAAACAAAAGCTCTTTGAAAGATAAGCATGAATACTAAGAGCAGAGCATGATAGTAGCTATTAAAAGACAAAGAACACACACAGCAAAGATAGACATGAAAATTCTATGTTTTGTTCTAGGTAGAAGTGGAGCGTGTTTCTCTCCCACATAAAGAACGCTGAGTTCCGACTCGTTATGAAAAACTAAAAAGAAAACTAAAAACAAGACGCTCCAAGCATAGCACATAACACATGAAGTGATAAAAATATAGCGGAACGAAAGACGAACTGATAATGTTGATGGAGAAGGGGATGCACGGGGGCATCCCAAAGCTTAGACGCTTGAGTTTCCTTGAATATTTCTTGGGGGTGCACGGGGGCATCCCCAAGCTTGAGCGCTTGACACTCCTGAATCTTTTTATCATCTTCCCTCGCACACTTGAAAACTCCCTTCATACATAACTCATCATAATCTGATTAGCGAGGTTAGTACCCTTAATAAAATAATTGCACCTTGCTGGAAATAAGGATATTCTTGAAGTTCTACTGTTTCTCAAGATTGCCAAAAAGGTTTTTGCAAAGAAAAAGCAAGCTCTTGATTTGCAAAATGAAGGAAAGGCAAAACAGGACAGAATCTGTGAAAAATAGAACAGCAGGTAGTAATTGATCTGTTCGGGATACTTCTGCAACTCAAATCAAAAAACTCAGAACAGATGCACGAAAGACAATTATATATAGAACGCTGTCGAAAAAATTCAGACCAAAAAGATGATCTGGTGATTTTATACGAATTTTTCTATCCAACGACAGAATCTGTTTCCTGGACAGCATCTCACAACTTTTGAACTTTCTAACAATCAGAGGCTATACTTGGCACAAATATGAAAAGCAAAGATACAACGATGATGCTACAGCAGTAAACAACATCAAGACACAACAAAAGCAAAATTTTTATTCATGTGGGCTGCCTCCCAAAAGCGCTTTCTTTTATGCCTTTAAGCTAGGCATAATGCATAGAGGAATCAATAACCATCATAATAATCGGAGTTATAAATTGAGTCATATGGTTCCTCAACAAGTTCACTCTTGTTCCTTCTAGGAAAGGGGTACACACCTTTGGCCTTCCCTCGTAAGCGGATTTGTCCCTTACCTATATCGATGAAGCCTTTTACCGCTCGGAGGAAGTCCCTTCCAAGCACTATATTTCCTTGGTTTGGCTCCATGATGAAGAAATCGACCATTGCAATCCCCTTAAGGAATTTAACTGGCACATCTTTTATTCTTCCCTGGATTTCAGAAATATCTCCATTAGTGTGTTCATGATAAGATGGTAATTTATCCATGTTAAATTTTAAAGAATCATGAACAATTTTTGGCATAGTAGAAACCATAGATCCAATATCACAATAAGCAAGGAAGTCTTGATTAGAGATGCTAATCCTAACAAGAGGCTCCCAGTCATTATCTATTTCCAAAATATCTCTCTTATTGGGTTTGGGTTTCTCTACCTTCATTAAGTCTAGAGCATCCATTCTCTTTTCAATAGTAGCAAGTCTATCTATGACAGTATCAAAATTATGATCATAAACAAAGTAACTAGATAGATCATGTATAATTTCAAGAGCTCTAGCTTCATCACATTATAGGAAATCTCCCTCGGCTATAATATCAAGAGAGTGTTTACACCATTTAAAAAAGACCCTGGTAAAAATTCCTAAGCACAATTTTTATAGGTATCCAAGGCATAATTCTCCTATGTGCATCAAAAATTCTGTCCCATGCCTTCTTCATATTTTCTCCATCCCTTTGATGGAAATCTAGAACTTCTGATTCCCTCAAAGCACCATATCCTAACATGTTTAGCTAAACAGATAGGACTACTAACAGGAAGGCAAAATAATTTTTTTTTGTAATTTTTGATAAAGGATACTAAAGCAAAAACTGAAAGGTAAACTAACAAGACTAAAAAGCAAAGGTAAAAGATAGCATGCAACTCCCCTATCCTGAAGAGTGGAGTCCCCGGCAACGGCGCCAGAAAAACTCCTTGATGGGCCTCTAACCCCTCGTTGGTTACCCCAAGTGGAAGGTGTAAGATGCAGTGTTGTGGAAGTTTTTCCCTTAGCAAAGATGCCAAGGATCGAATCCCCAGAGACTCCTAGGTTCAACAAGTAGGTGTCAACTGCTAACGGCGCCAGATATTAGCAATCAATGTGGACCTGCACACAGATACAAATAACTTTGCTCCCAACGAGTACAGAGAGGTTGTCAATCCCTCCGGCCTTGTAGTTCACAAAGGATTAAAAGCAAATGATAGTAGTGATAGATAATGTTTGCAATAGTAAATAATAGCGAAAAGTAAATAGCGGATGTGATCAATGATGGTAATATGGACCGGAGTCTCATGATGTTCACTAGTGATGTCTCTCTCCCAAAAGACGATAAAACAGCTATGTGAGGTAAACGAATTACAGCTGGGCAATTGACAGGACCACGAACGCAAACCAATGCTGACTACATTGCAAGAAAGGTTGAGGTTCAAAGCATGGGCGGTACGCCAAAGTAAGTAGACCGAAATCCATCAATATCTACTACTAATCATTCACCTTGAGATATCTATCCAGAACATCTCGCTGGTATTAAGTTGCGAGTCCCACCCATAGTGTAAACTCAATGCAACAGACAACTACATTAAAATAACTTTGCGTAAAGTAAACAATCCTTGCACCCGCGGGCACAAGCACCGTTGTTTTCCCCCTTGTGGCAACAACACATCCCCTAGACTCATGTTTCTGTCACTCAAGCTAGTCATCGAGGGGCATGAACCCACAATCGAGCATAACGTTCCCTCTTGGAGTCACTACCTACTACTTGGCCAAAGCAATAAATAACAACGGAGAACATGCAAGAATTACTTATGAACATAAATATAAAAGAGGTAGATCAAATATATTACTCAAGATCAATCTGAACATAATCTCATAATCCATCGGATCCCGGCAAACTCAACATAGCAACAACATAAGGATTACATATGTGCCTCGATCATGTAGGGCAGCTCACGAGGACTAATTAGTGAAGCACAAGAATGGGAGAAGAACATCACATAGCTACTGGTCATGGACTCATGGTCCAAGGGAGACTACTCACAACTCATCCGGGAGGCGTCCATGGTGGTGGAGAGGCTCCCGATGATGATCCTCCCCTCCGGCAGGGTGCCGGGAAGAGTTCTCCTGGTGCTCCCGATCTTGGAAGCGGCGGCGGCGGCGGAACAGAGATGAGATCGCGAAAAAGAGTTCCCGTCCCGAGGGTTTCGAAGGACGCTCTAAATATATGCCAAAGGGGGGCACCAGTGTTGGGGAACGTAGTATTTTAAAATTTTCCTACGATCACGCAAGATCTATCTACCAGATGCATAGCAACGAGAGGGAAGAGTGTGTCTACGTACCCTCGTAGACCGGGAGCGGAAGCGTCAAGTGACGCGGTTGATGTTGTCAAACTTCTTCGCGATCCAACCGATCAAGCACCGAACGTACGGCACCTCCGCGTTCAGCACACGTTCAGCTTGATGACGTCCCACGAGCTCTTGATCCAGTTGAGCTTCACGGGAGAGTTTCGTCAGCACGACCGCGTGGTGACGGATATGATGTGTTCACCGGCGCAGGGCTTCGCCTAAGCTCCGCGACGGTATGACCGAGGTGTGATTCTGTGGAGGGGGCACCGCACACGGCTAAAACAATTCAACTTGTGTGTCTTTGGGTGCCCCCTGCCCCCGTATATAAAGGAGCATGGGAGGGAGGCCGGCCGGCCCTTCCTGGTGCGGCTAGGGAAGGAGTCCTACTAGGAATAGGATTGCAATCCTATTCCTAGTAGGATTCACCGAAAGGAAGAAGGGGGAAAGGAATAGGAGAGGTGGCGCCCCCCCCCCCCAATCCAAGTCCAACTAGGAACCCTAGGTGGGGGCGCCGGCCAGCCCTATGGGCTGCCTCTCTCTTTCCCTTTAGGCCTACTATGGACCATCCCCTCTCGTAGGGGGTTCCGGTAACCCCCTCCGGCATTCCCGATAAATCCGAAACTTTTCCGGTATACTTCCGGTGTCCGAATATAGCCGTCCAATATATCAATCTTTATGTCTCGGACATTCCGAGACTCCTCGTCATGTCCGTGATCTCATCCGGGACTCCGAACTACCTTCGGTACATCAATACTCATAAACTCATAATACCGATCGTCATCAAACGTTAAGCGTGCGGACCCTACGGGTTCGAGAACTATGTAGACATGACCGAGACTCATCTCCGGTCAATAACCAATAGCGGAACCTGGATGTTCATATTGGCTCCTACATATTCTACGAAGATCTTTTATCGGTCAGAACCGCATAACTACATACGTTGTTCCTTTTGTCAAACGGTATGTTACTTGCCCGAGATTCGATCGTCGGTATCTCTATACCTAGTTCAATCTCGTTACCAGCAAGTCTCTTTACTCGTTCCGTAACACATCATCTCGTGACTAACTTATTAGTCTTTGCAAGGCTTATTATGATGTGTGTTACCGAGAGGGCCCAGAGATACCTCTCCGACACTCGGAGTGACAAATCCTAATCTTGATCTATGCCAACACCACGAATACTTTCGGAGACACCTGTAGAGCATCTTTATGATCACCCAGTTACGTTGTGACGTTTGATAGCACACAAGGTGTTCCTACGGTATTCGGGAGTTGCATAATCTCATAGTCATAGGAACATGTATAAGTCATGAAGAAAGCAATAGCAGTTAAACTAAACGATCATAGTGCTATGCTAACGGATGGGTCTTGTCCATCACATCATTCTCCTAATGATGTGATCCCGTTGATCAAATGACAACTCATGTCTATGGCTAGGAAACATAACCATCTTTGATCAATGAGCTAGTCTAGTAGAGGCATACTAGGGACATACTGTTTTGTCTATGTATCCACACATGTACTAAGTTTCCGGTTAATACAATTCTAGCATGAATAAAAGACATTTATCATGATATAAGGAAATACAAATAACATCTTTATTATTGCCTCTAGGGCATATTTCCTTCAGTCTCCCACTTGAACTAGAGTCAACAATCTAGATTACAAAGTGATGATCCTTACACCCATGGAGTCTTGGTGCTGATCATGATTTACCCGTGGAAGAGGCTTAGTCAACGGGTCTGCAACATTCAGATCCGTATGTATTTTGCAAATCTCTATGTCTCCCTCCTTGACTAGATCGCGGATGGAATTGAAGCGTCTTTTGATGTGCTTTGTTCTCTTGTGAAACCTGGATTCCTTCGCCAAGGCTATGGCTCCAGTGTTGTCACAAAAGATTTTCATTGGACCCGATGCACTAGGTACTACACCTAGATCGGATATGAACTCCTTCATCCAGACTCCTTCATTTGCTGCTTCTGAAGCAGCTATGTACTCCGCTTCACACGTAGATCCCGCCACGACGCTCTGCTTGGAGCTGCACCAGCTGACAGCTCCACCGTTCAATAAAAATACATATCCGGTTTGTGACTTTGAGTCATCCGGATCAGTGTCAAAGCTAGAATCGACGTAACCGTTTACGACGAGCTCTTTGTCACCTCCATATACGAGAAACATATCCTTTGTTCTTTTCAGATACTTTAGGATGTTTTTGACCGCTGTCCAGTGATCCACTCCTGGATTACTTTGGTACCTCCCTGCTAGACTTATAGCAAGGCACGCATCAGGTCTGGTACACAGCATTGCATACATGATAGATCCTATGGCTGAGGCATAGGGAATGACTTTCATTTTCTCTCTATCTTCTGCTGTGGTCGGGCATTGAGTCTTACTCAACTTCATACCTTGTAAAACAGGCAAGAACCCTTTCTTTGACTGATCCATTTTGAAATTCTTCAAAATCTTATCAAGGTATGTGCTTTGTGAAAGTCCAATTAAGCGTCTTGATCTATCTCTATAGATCTTGATACCTAATATATAAGCAGCTTCACCGAGGTCTTTCATTGAAAAACTTTTATTCAAATATCCTTTTATGCTATCCAGAAATTCTATATCATTTCCAATTAACAATATGTCATCTACATATAATATTAGAAATGCTACAGAGCTCCCACTCACTTTCTTGTAAATACAGGCTTCTCCAAAAGTCTGTATAAAACCATATGCTTTGATCACCTCATCAAAGCGTATATTCCAACTCCGAGATGCTTGCACCAGTCCATAGATGGATCGCTGGAGCTTGCATACTTTGTTAGCACCTTTTGGATCGACAAAACCTTCTGGTTGCATCATATACAACTCTTCTTTGAGATATCCATTTAGGAATGCAGTTTTGACATCCATTTGCCAGATTTCATAATCATAAAATGCGGCAATTGCTAACATGATTCGGACAGACTTAAGCATTGCTACAGGTGAGAAAGTCTCATCGTAGTCAACTCCTTGAACTTGTCGAAAACCTTTCGCAACAAGTCGAGCTTTGTAAACAGTAATATTACCGTCTGCGTCGGTCTTCCTCTTGAAGATCCATTTATTTTCGATGGCTTGCCGATCATCGGGCAAGTCAACCAAAGTCCATACTTTGTTTTCATATATGGATCCCATCTCAGATTTCATGGCTCAAGCCATTTTGTGGAATCTGGGCTCATCATCGCTTCCTCATAGTTCGTAGGTTCATCATGGTCTAGTAACATGATTTCCAGAACTGGGTTGCCGTACCACTCTGGTGCGGAACGTACTCTGGTTGATCTACGACGTTCAGCAGAAACTTGATCCGAAGTTTCATGATCATTATCATTAACTTCCTCACTAATTGGTGTAGGAATCACTGGAACAATTTCCTGTGATGTACTACTTTCCAATCCGGGAGAAGGTACAATTACCTCATCAAGTTCTACTTTCCTCCCACTCACTTCTTTCGAGAGAAACTCCTTTTCTAGAAAGGATCCGTTCTTAGCAACGAATATTTTGCCTTCGGATCTGTGATAGAAGGTGTACCCAACAGTTTCTTTTGGGTATCCTATGAAGACACATTTTTCCGACTTGGGTTCGAGCTTATCAGGTTGAAGTGTTTTCACATAAGCATCGCAGCCCCAAACTTTAAGAAACGACAACTTTGGTTTCTTGCCAAACCATAGTTCATAAGGCGTCGTATCAACGGATTTAGATGGTGCCCTATTTAACGTGAATGCAGCTGTCTCTAAAGCATAACCCCAAAACGATAGTGGTAAATCGGTAAGAGACATCATAGATCGTACCATATCTAATAAAGTACGGTTACGACGTTCGGACACACCATTACGCTGTGGTGTTCCAGGTGGCGTGAGTTGTGAAACTATTCCACATTGTTTCAAATGAAGACCAAACTCGTAACTCAAATATTCTCCTCCACGATCAGATCGTAGGAACTTTATTTTCTTGTTACGATGATTCTCTACTTCACTCTGAAATTCTTTGAACTTTTCAAATGTTTCAGACTTGTGCTTCATTAAGTAGATATACCCATATCTGCTTAAATCATCAGTGAAGGTCAGAAAATAACGATACCCGCCGCGAGCATCAACACTCATTGGTCCACATACATCAGTATGTATGATTTCCAACAAATCTGTTGCTCGCTCCATAGTTCCGGAGAACGGAGTTTTAGTCATCTTGCCCATGAGGCATGGTTCGCAAGCACCAAGTGATTCATAATCAAGTGATTCCAAAAGTCCATCATTATGGAGTTTCTTCATGCGTTTTACACCAATATGACCTAAACGGTAGTGCCACAAATAAGTTGCACTATCATTATTAACCTTGCATCTTTTGGTTTCAATATTATGAATATGTGTATCACTACAATCGAGATCTAATAAGAATAGACCACTCTTCAAGGGTGCATGACCATAAAAGATATTATTCATTAAAATGGAACAACTATTATTCTCTGATTTAAATGAATAACCGTCTCGCAATAAACAAGATCCAGATATAATGTTCATGCTTAACGCTGGCACCAAATAACAATTATTTAGGTCTAAAACTAATCCCGAAGGTAGATGTAGAGGTAGCGTGCCGACGGCGATCACATCGACTTTGGAACCATTTCCCACGCGCATCGTTACCTCATCCTTAGCTAATCTTCGTTTAATCCGTAGTCCCTGTTTCGAGTTACAAATATTAGCAACCGAACCGGTATCAAATACCCAAGTACTACTACGAGCATTAGTAAGGTACACATCAATAACATGTATATCACATATACCTTTGTTCATCTTGCCATCCTTCTTATCCGCCAAATACTTGGGGCAGTTCCGCTTCCAGTGTCCAGTCCCCTTGCAGTAGAAGCACTCAGTTTCAGGCTTGGTTCCAAACTTGAGGTTTTCTGTGAGAGCAGCAACAATCTTGCTATTCTCCTTGAAAATCCCTTCCTTGCCCTTTTTCTTGAAACTAGTGGTATTGTTAACCATCAACTTTTGATGCTCCTTTTTGATTTCTACCTCCGCAGCTGTGAGCATAGCGAAGAGCTCGGGAATTGTCTTTTGTATCCCTTGCATATTATAGTTCATCACGAAGCCATTATAGCTTGGTGGCAGTGATTGAAGAATTCTATCAATAACACTATTCTCATTAACTTGGCAACCAAGTTGAGTCATATGATTGTAGTGCCCATACATTGTGAGCAAGTGTTCACTGATAGAACTATTCTCCTCCATCTTGCAGCTAGAGAACTTATTGGAAATCTTATATTTCTCAATCCGCGCATTTGCTTGAAATATTAACTTCAACTCCTGGAACATCTCATATGGTCCATGACGTTCAAAACGTCGTTGAAGTCCCGGTTCTAAGCCGTAAAGCATGGCACTCTGAACTATCGTGTAGTCATCAGACCGCGACTGCCAGACGTTCAAAGCGTCTGCATCAGCGGAAGGGGGCTTGTCACCTAGCGGTGCTTCAAGGACATAATTCTTCTGTGCAGCAATGAGGATAATCCTCAGGTTACGGACCCAGTCCGTGTAATTGCTACCATCATCTTTCAACTTAGCTTTCTCTAGGAATGCATTAAAATTCAAAGGAACGGTAGCACGGGCCATTGATCTACAACGACATAGATATGCAAAACTATCAGGACTAAGTTCATGATAAATTAAAGTTCAATTTAATCATATTAATTTAAAGAACTCCCACTTAGATAGACATCCCTCTGGTCATCTAAATGATCACGTGATCCAAATCAACTAAACCATTTCCGATCATCACGTGAGATGGAGTAGTTTTCAATGGTGAACATCTTATGTTGATCATATCTACTATATGATTCACGCTCGACCTTTCGGTCTCCAGTGTTCCGAGGCCATATGTGTATATGCTAGGCTCGTCAAGTTTAACCCGAGTATTCTGCGTGTGCAAAACTGGCTTACACCCGTTGTATTTGAACGTAGAGCTTATCACACCCGATCATCACGTGGTGTCTCGGCACGACGAACTTTCGCAACGGTGCATACTCAGGGAGAACACTTATACCTTGAAATTTAGTAAGGGATCATCTTATAATGCTACCGTCGTTCTAAGCAAAATAAGAAGCATAATAAGATAAACATCACATGCAATCAAAATATGTGACATGATATGGCCATCATCATCTTGTGCTTTTGATCTCCATCTCCAAAGCACCGTCATGATCACCTTCGTCACCGGCGCGACACCTTGATCTCCATCGTAGCATCGTTGTCGTCTCGCCAACTATTGCTTCTACGACTATCGCTACCGTTTAGTGATAAAGTAAAGCAATTACATGGCGATTGCATTTCATACA
>LR738710.1:766556343-766651543 GCA_902687465.1 Secale cereale
TTTTACGTGGCTGCTACGGGCTTTAGCAAGAACCGTTCTTACCTACGCATACAAAACCACAACGATGTTTCGTCAAGTATGTGCTGTTTTAACCTTCACAAGGACCGGGCGTAGCCACACTTGATTCAGCTAAAGTGAGAGAGACAGACACCCGCCAGTCACCTTTAAGCAACGAGTGCTCGTAATGGTGAAACCAGTCTCGCGTAAGCGTACGCGTAATGTCGGTCCGGGCCGCTTCATCTCACAATACCGCCGAAGCAAAGTATGACATGCTGGTAAGCAGTATGACTAGTATCGCCCACAACTCATTGTGTTCTACTCGTGCATATCATCTACGCATAGACCTGGCTCATGATGCCACTGTTGGGGAACGTAGTATTTTAAAATGTTCCTACGATCACGCAAGATCTATCTACCAGATGCATAGCAACGAGAGGGAAGAGTGTGTCTACGTACCCTCGTAGACCGGGAGCGGAAGCGTCAAGTGACGCGGTTGATGTTGTCGAACTTCTTCGCGATCCAACCGATCAAGCACCGAACGTACGGCACCTCCGCGTTCAGCACACGTTCAGCTTGATGACGTCCCACGAGCTCTTGATCCAGTTGAGCTTCACGGGAGAGTTTCGTCAGCACGACGGCGTGGTGACGGATATGATGTGTTCACTGGCGCAGGGCTTCGCCTAACCTCCGCGACGGTATGACCGAGGTGTGATTCTGTGGAGGGGGGCACCGCACACAGCTAAAACAATTCAACTTGTGTGTCTTTGGGTGCCCCCCTGCCCCCGTATATAAAGGAGCAGGGGAGGGAGGCCGGCCGGCCCTTCCTGGTGCGGCTAGGGAAGGAGTCCTACTAGGAATAGGATTGCAATCCTATTCCTAGTAGGATTCACCGAAAGGAAGAAGGGGGAAAGGAATAGGAGAGGTGGCGCCCCCCCAATCCTAGTCCAACTAGGAACCCTAGGTGGGGGCGCCGGCCAGCCCTATGGGCTGCCTCTCTCTTTCCCTTTAGGCCCACTATGGACCATCCCCTCTCGTAGGGGGTTCCGGTAACCCCCTCCGGCATTCCCGATAAATCCGAAACTTTTCCGGTATACTTCCGGTGTCCGAATATAGCCGTTCAATATATCAATCTTTATGTCTCGGACATTCCGAGACTCCTCGTCATGTTCGTGATCTCATCCGGGACTCCGAACTACCTTCGGTACATCAATACTCATAAACTCATAATACCGATCGTCATCAAACGTTAAGCGTGCGGACCCTACGGGTTCGAGAACTATGTAGACATGACCGAGACTCATCTCCGGTCAATAACCAATAGCGGAACCTGGATGTTCATATTGGCTCCTACATATTCTACGAAGATCTTTTATCGGTCAGAACCGCATAACTACATACGTTGTTCCTTTTGTCAAACGGTATGTTACTTGCCCGAGATTCGATCGTCGGTATCTCTATACCTAGTTCAATCTCGTTACCAGCAAGTCTCTTTAGTCGTTCCGTAACACATCATCTCGTGACTAACTTATTAGTCTTTGCAAGGCTTATTATGATGTGTGTTACCGAGAGGGCCCAGAGATACCTCTCCGACACTCGGAGTGACAAATCCTAATCTTGATCTATGCCAACACCACGAATACTTTCGGAGACACCTGTAGAGCATCTTTATGATCACCCAGTTACGTTGTGACGTTTGATAGCACACAAGGTGTTCCTACGGTATTCGGGAGTTGCATAATCTCATAGTCATAGGAACATGTATAAGTCATGAAGAAAGCAATAGCAGTTAAACTAAACGATCATAGTGCTATGCTAACGGATGGGTCTTGTCCATCACATCATTCTCCTAATGATGTGATCCCGTTGATCAAATGAAAACTCATGTCTATGGCTAGGAAACATAACCATCTTTGATCAATGAGCTAGTCTAGTAGAGGCATACTAGGGACATATTGTTTTGTCTATGTATCCACACATGTACTAAGTTTCCGGTTAATACAATTCTAGCATGAATAAAAGACATTTATCATGATATAAGGAAATACAAATAACATCTTTATTATTGCCTCTAGGGCATATTTCCTTCAACCAGACGGGGCTCAGGGGGCCCAGGCGCCCCCCCGGCGCGGCCTAGGGGGGGGGGGCGCGCCGCCAGGGCGCCTGGAGCCCTGGTGCCCCCCCCCGGCTGTACTTCGGGCGCAAGGAAGTTTCCGGAACGCTGATTTTTTATATAATTTTTCTGGATTTTTCCTGACAGTTCTCGTAACGTGAAAACCTGAAATACAAAAACAGCCGGAAACAGAAACTGGCACCGGGGTGCACTAGATTAGTAGGTTAGTCCAAATATGATCAAAAGTGTATGGAAGTGTATGAATATCATAGCAATATCACCCAAAAGTGGCATGGAGCAAGCAGAAATTATAGATACGTTTTGGACGTATCATGATCCCACCTTGTGCATTTTGTACTCGAATGGAAATTCTCTTTAAATGCACAATTCATGGGGGAGCTATCCTATTTTCGATAGAACACTCATCTTGTGATCCATATCAAGTGTGTGTTGATGGAAGGCAAGCCGTTTCTTTTTGGTACTTGTGCCATCATGAAACTTTGTAGATGGGTTGGTTTGTTTGGAACTATCCTCTCTTTTGGGAGTCCGATAACTTTCCTTTTGCGTGTATCAATGGATATCTCATTCCTTGATGTATCTTCTAATAGATATCTTCCAAGTGATGATTTCTCCATTTGGTATCCTATTTCCACTTGGTATTTCTTTTTCATTTTGTTTCGTTTCTTGAAAGTCTTGAGCATGCATATTTACTTCATGTATTTTCTTTGGCATGCTTTCTTTCTTTAACCCAATATATAAGGGAAACTCCACCTAGTCTCAATTTGGATGAGATGTGCATGAAATTCATTTTCATATATAAATGCACATATGTTTGTGGAGTTTTTTCCTATGTATTGGTGTTTCTAACTCTTTGGTCTCAATGAGTTTGGGTACCATTTTGTTTGTGTTGGTGTTCTAGGAACAATTGGAGATGCATTGGATGCTCGGCTCATTCATAAGGAAGGTGGTGTCACCATGTGCTTATTGGAGTCAAGCTAGGATGATCAATGAACTACTATCTACCTTCAATTGGTATCCACTACATCCTTCCAATGGTTTCTCGGTAACAAGTATCACCATTTACTTCATGCACACATTTCTTGCACCAACCTTGTGTAGGTTGTATCATGGCATGTTAGTCATTGCTTCTTATGATACTTGGTTCCTTTCTCAAAGCATCCCAACAATGATCTCTTGTTGCTAGTTGTGATGTCTTTGATGCTCGTGTGGTTGGAACTCATTTATATACAATAAGAACATATCTAGCCATGTGCTATGCCTTCTAGCAAATATCTTATTGGTATATTTATGACTTCCTTGGGAATATCTTATTCATTCCTTTTTGCAACAATTTCGTGTGTACATCCTTCTTTGTGGATTGATATCATCATAATCTTCATCTACCTAGAATCTTATACACTTGAGAGAAGTTGCATATCTATTTGATATCCCCTTCTTTCACGTCCACCTTTTCGTTCTTGTTTTATTTCTTTGGTGGCTCCGTGAAGGTGTGTGTCTCGAGTGCGGATCTTATATCATTGCATATTGATGCACTCTTTTGTGGTGAAGATCATTTTTTTCTCTTGCTTGTCTTGACGAGGCTTTTGCCATTTCTATTGGTATCCCTCCTCATGACAAAGCTATCCTTTTTATATCTTCACCACAGGTTGTCACAAGCATAGGTTATGTATATGATTAGTAGTGAGCTTGTGAACCCATTTGCTGTTGTGTGTGGGAATGATAGGCCTTGCACTGTGTATCTCATTCATTCAAGAGTATATTGATGCTTAATGTTCATACATACGTTAATCTTCTCAAGTGCTTTGCCATGACTCACACACATCATTTTGGTTGAGCCTACTCTTAAGTTGACTCTTTTATATATTGCTCAACCAGTTGTTTATTGCAAGTGCTAGGCTTTGTTTCCTTCATGCTCACTTGCACTTGGCGTGAGTGTCTATTTGATTTTGGGGGAGTGATGATCCTATTTTGTGCACTTGGTATCCTAATGAAAATAAACTAAATTGTGCACAAATCATGGTGAGCTTCTCTAGTTTCTCTAGAACACTCCTTTGCTCTTATCATAATATCTTTTATTCATTTGGCATGTAGGATCATTGGTCTAATTGGATCAATTGGTATCTTTTGATAGCTTGATTCAATTGGTATCCTTTGATTGCTTGATTGCGTGTTTTTCTCCCTTTGTTATGCCTTTGTGGCATATCATTCTTTTGCAATCTTTGGGCCTCAATATAGTTTGTCTTCATCCAAGTATTTACAGTTGGATATATGTATTGCATTCCACTCTCTATTTTAAGGAATACACAATTTATGGATGAACTCAATTTATATTGGCCTTCTAAGCTATTCGCCCATTTTGGCAATCGATGCCAATGGGGGAGAAGTTTTAGAGAGTTTAGTTTTGTGAGGAAGTTTAGAGAGTTGTATCTTCTCTCTTCTTGCTTTGGTTTTGTTCCTAAGATTTTGCATCTCATGCGCATACATTATTGTTGCATGGTATGGTGATGCATAATTCCTTATTTAAACTCTCTTGAAAGTGATTGTCATCAATTACCAAAATGGGGGAGATTGAAAGAACATGCGCTGCCCCCATGTTTGGTTTTGGTAATTGATGACAATCTCTATGGACTAATGGTTGCCTTGAGTTATATTTGAAGGGTTTGTCCATAGGCTTTTCTTGGAGTTCATTTGTTGGTTTCAAGGAGAGTTTGTGATGACCAAGGTGCTATTAAGGAATTATCCAAAGATTGGTCTTGTGGGTGTTGAGCTTATTGCAAGCATGTCTTGAAGAAGAAGAGTTTGTGATCATTCATGTTTACCTTCAAGACATCATCCAAATGAAGAGAGTTGGAAAGATTCAAGGTTGATCAAAACTAAGTCAAAGAATGAATCAAGTTGATCAACACACAAAGCGTAGAAGATGTACTGAGAGGGATCAAGCAATCCCTTGGTATGGTAAGCATTGTCAATCATGCTTTGTATACTAACCCATGGTCCTCGTGAGAGTTCTTTGTGGGGTTAGGTTGTGGTGTGCAAGTTCAAGTGAAGCATCACGAATAGATCAAGTGCTTGAAGCTTGCCGTCCATTGTGGTGACAATGGAATTGTGAAGATATGCCGAAGAGTGGCTCACCCATAGTGGAGTATGGGGGAGAAATCTACTAGTCTTCACCGAGACAACGCAATCAAGAAAGGTGATCCAGCTTGAGGAAGTCAAGATCGTCTACATCTAGCTCAAGTGGACTTTGTGCAAAGAAAAGGTTTGCCCTTAATAGGTTTTCTATTTTACCGGTCTCGTGGTGGTAGTTGGGAGACCGGGTTATAGGATCGTTTGTCGTACTATCAAGGGGGGCTCTCAAGTTGATAGCTTGATCGTATCGTTAGTAGAGAGCTCAAACCATTGCATCCTTGCATCATATTTATTGGTTCTTGTTTGGTTCTTCTCCTTGTGAGATTTAGAGCTTATGGTCATCTTGATGACAAGCTCGAGTTCATCGAAAACAAAGTTCACATGCATCTTCTATGATGTTTTCGATGTTGGAGGTTATGCCGGTTCTTCCCTGATGGAGTGTTCACTCCTCTATATCTTAGGCATACCTTCCTCCCTCTTCTTACTATAACCTTTTGCTCTTTGGGTGCTACTTGTTGTCATCTATCCAACAAGCATGAGTTTGCTCAATTCGGAGCTCACATGAAGAAGTTATGGCAGTTCTGGTTTTCCTGCATCCTCTGTTTTCTCTGCTGTGTTCTTGAAAGCCTCAAGCGGTAGTACTGCTCTCCGAGCGGTAGTACCGCTTGTAAGCGGTAGTAACGAGCGGTAGTACCGCTTATAAGCGGTAGTACCGCGGCCCTGTGCCGCGCGTAGTACCATGACTTTTGGGATGCGGTTTTTTGTGTCAGGTTTCGTGGTAAGCGGTAGTACCTCTCCCCTCGAGCGGTAGTACCTCTTATAAGCGGTACTACCTCTCCCCCCGAGCGGTAGTACCTCTTATAAGCGGTACTACCTCTCCCCTCGAGCGGTAGTACCTCTTATAAGCGGTACTACCTCTTCCTAGAGCGGTACTACCTCTCTGGCAGATTTTCAGCTCGTGTTTTTCTCTCTCGTTGGGCTGTTTTGACCGTGCTAAGCGGTAGTACCGCTCCTCCAGCGGTAGTACCGCTCGTGTGCGGGCTGAGCACATAACGATTGGATTCGGGAGGCCCTATAAAAGGGGGTCTTCTTCCCCAATGAACCTTATCATTTGAGCTCGTGTTCTTCCCCCATTGTTGACCTTCTTCGAGCTTGATATCTCTCAATCCCTCCATGGATTCTTGCTAGTTTTGGGGGGAAAAGAGAGAGGAGATCTAGATCCACATTTCCACCAATCACTTTCTCCTCTTTGTGAGGGGAACCCTTTGGATCTAGTTCTTGGAGTTCTTCGTGTTCTCTTCTCCGTTCTTCCTCTCATTTCCCTCCCTAGCATTAGTTGCTTTGGTGGGATTTGGGAGAGAAGGACTTGGGCACTCCGTGTGCCCTTGCCATTGCATTTGGTGCATCGGTTTGAGTTCTCCACGGTGATACGTGGAAGTGAAGTTTGAGAAGCTTATTACTCTTGGGTGTTTGGGCACCCTAGATCTTGTTCCTCTTGGGTGCCTTGGCGCCCTAGATGGTTGGTGTTGTTCGGAGCTCAATCATTGTGGTGTAAAGCTCCGGGCAAGCGTCGGGGTCTCCAATTAGGTTGTGGAGATTGCCCCGAGCAATTTGACGGGTACCGGTGACCGCCCCCAAAGGTTGCCAAAGTGTACAGGTTCGGTGACCGCCCCCAAGGGTTGCCATTTGTACGGGTTCGGTGGCCGCCCTCAAGGGTCCCTTAGTGGAATCACGGCATCTTGCATTGTGCGAGGGCGTGAGGAGATTACGGTGGCCCTAGTGGATTCTTGGGGAGCATTGTGCCTCCACACCGCTCCAAACGGAGATTAGCATCCGCAAGGGTGTGAACTTCGGGATACATCGTCGTCTCCGCGTGCCTCGGTTATCTCTTACCCGAGCCCTTTACTTATGCACTATACTTTGTGATAGTCGTATTTTTCTTGTCATATATCTTGCTATCACCTACTTGTTTATCTTGCTTAGCATAAGTTGTTGGTGCACATAGGTGAGCCTAGTTGTTGTCGGTTTTGTGCTTGACAAATTAACCGCTAGGTTTATTCCGCATTTGTTCAAGCCTAAACCGTAATTATTTTAAAGCGCCTATTCACCCTCCCCCCCTCTAGGCGACATACACGATCTTTCAGTAGGTATGCCTAAGATATAGAGGAGTGAACACTCCATGAGAGAAGAACCGGCATAACCTCCAACATCGAAAACATCATAGAAGATGCATGTGAACTCCGTTTTCGATGAACTCGAGCTTGTCATCAAGATGACCGTAAGCTCTAAGACTCACAAAGAGAATCGGAAAAAAACCCAACATAAAAAACATCATAGAAGATGCATGAGTGAACTCCATTTTCGATGAACTCGAGATTGTCATCAAGATAACCATAAGCTCAAAAACTCACAAGGAGAAGAACCAAACAAGAACCAATAAAGATGATGCAAGGATGCAATGGTTTGAGCTCTCTACGGACGATACGATCAAGCTACTCATCGAGAGCCCCCCTTGATAGTACGGCAATCGATCCTATAACCCGGTCTCCCAACTATCACCATGAGACCGGTAAAATAGAAAACCTATCAAGGGCAAACCTTTGCCTTGCACATAGTCCACTTGAGCTGGATGATGGCGATCTTGACTCCCTCAAGCTAGACCACCTTTCTTGATTGCGTTGGCTCAGTGAAGACTAGTAGATTGCTCCCCCATACTCCACTATGGGTGAACCACTCTTCGGCACATCTTCACAAGTCCATTGCCACCACAATGGACGGCAAGCTTCAAGCATATGATATCTTCGTGATGATCCACTTGAACTTGCACACCACAACCTAACCCACAAAGAACTCTCACGAAGACCATGGGTTAGTACACAAAGCGTGATTGACAATGCTTACCATACCTTGGGAGAGCTTGATCCCTATCGGTACGTCTTCTACACTTTGTGTGTTGATCAACATGATTCATTCTTTGACTTAGTCTTGATCAATCTTGAATATTTCCAACTCTCTTCATTTGGATGATGTCTTGAAGGTAAACATGAATGATCACACACTCTTCTTCTTCAAGACATGCTTGCAATAAGCTCAACACCCACAAGACCAATCTTTGGATAATTCCTTAATAGCACCTTGGTCATCACAAACTCTCCTTGGAACCAACAAATGGAATCCAAGAAAAGCCTATGGACAAACCCTTCAAATATAACTCAAGGCAACCATTAGTCCATAGAGATTGTCATCAATTACCAAAACCAAACATGGGGGCACCGCATGTTCTTTCACCCCGCCCCCCCCCCTATTCCAACTAGGAGAAGTAGGGAAGGGGAAGGAGGGGAGAAGGAAGGAGGGAGCGCCGCCCCCTCCTAGTCCAATTCGGACCAGCCCATGGGGGGCGCGCGGCCACCCCTTGAGGCCCCTCTCTCCTTTCCCCTAAAGACCATTAAGGCCCATTACTCTCCCGGGAGGTTCCGGTAACCTCCCGGTACTCCGGAAAAATACCCGAAACACTTCGGAACCATTCTAGTGTCCGAATATAACCTTCCAATATATAGATCTTTATGTCTCGACCATTTCGAGACTCCTTGCCACGTCCGTGATCTCATCCGGGACTCCGAACTGCTCCGCAGACGGATGGAGTAGACGTTGAATGGCTTTCGGGGTCTGGACGGTTACTAGCGGTTTGAGGGTCAGCATTGAAGATGCCCTAACGAAGACCATGGTTCGACAGCTGGCGTCATCATGGCTGGCGAGGTGATCGACACAGACAGTTGTGCATTGAGGTCGTGGTAGCCAGGAAGACGGGTCACTCAGGGCCTGATTGGTTACATACATTGATATCGTCTTCCTTGCGTTTGTAGCTCAGTACAACTTGGCTGACACAAATTATGAGTCATGTTTTGCATCATAATTAGTTGCTCACCAAGTCTCAAAGTGTATGAGAGTAGAAATACGAACACGAAGTTTGGTTGTATGTTTGCGCTCCACAAATGTAACATGTGACTGTTTTATTACGTGCTCAACCACGATTAATCTCATCTTTTTCGCACGGTGAACTTACCTCACATCACTATACTTGAACAAATTTGTCTATGAGCGTCAAAGTACAAAACTTACAACATCAAAGTTATATGAAATAACGAGACGAAGCTAATGGTCAAACAATGTGCAACCGTGTGCAACGAATTTACTGGAATTCGTCTAGAAAAGCATACACACTTTAGCACATTTATTTTAGTAGAGAGATATGGATCTATTCGACTATGACCGTCAAAACAGAAGACTTACAATATGAAAAAATGTGTGAAACTGAAACGGCAAGATGAAGCTACTTCTAACAGAAAATTTTAAATAGTCACCCGTGTGAGACAAATTTGACAAACTTGTCCATAAAATATCCAAACATAAGCGCAAAATTAAAGATTTACGGCCAACGAAACTAGAAATCAACCACGCGAATGAAATCACAACATCGACATGCTTCTTTCTGATGTAGAGTTTATCTCAAATCGAAGCATTATTTGCGTAAATCAGAATGCATTAGGTGGAGAAGATTAAGTAGGCAAGCACAATACAAGCACATGGAAACCTTCCAGCTCGCACTGTCAGAGCCACAAGATGCATTAGGTGGGGCTTTTTTACACTCGCTTGGTCCTGACTTCGTAGAAACGGTCGATTCAGCCATTCCATAGAAGGCACGATGATTAGAGATGCTTGCCATGCTACAGAACGGACCAGATTTGACCCCGGAGGCCGCTTGAGGGACCCTTAGAGCATCTCTAGTGGCTTGTGTAAATGGTGGTCTATGTCAAATTTAGACTACTACATGCCAAAAAACGTCTTTAGTGGCTTGTCTAATGCGTTGTCTAAAATTTAGACAATGTCCAAAATAGATACCCGTCGTCCATAGTTGGACAACCAAGCCACAATGTCTAAACCAAAAATGCTGGCTCATGAGCTCGTCCATGCACCAATTCAGAGCAATTGGAGGACGCCGGCAGGGACGCAGCCGTGCCGGCGCTGGTCACGAAGGCTGTTGCGCCTGGACCGCCGCCTTATTAGGGCTAAACATGTTGCTATTGTTTATTTTTCGTAAATTATATAGGGTGTTGCTAGTGCTGAACCTAAAATAATTTCACAGCTGGTTTATTTTCTTCTTTGTATGTCTTACAGATGAAAAAGATAAATGAGAACAACTCAGAAATGACCAACATAAGATTTTTAGAAAATATAGCTGCTATAAGATATTATTAAAATATATGAGAGAGAATATATACATCATGTATATAGACAATCCACTTAAAAACTTAGGTTGTCTAAAAAAAAATCTTTTTACACCATTGCGTACATGTAGATATAGACTATGAAATTTAGACAAGCCAATAGAGATGATCTTACTATTCTGCCGGCACCGATAAGATTTGGAAGCGAGTGCAGTGGGCATGGGCGGCGACGTCTCTCAAGGAACGGCGACGATTGGCATGGGTGGCCTCTCTCAGACTGGTCGTAATGGTAGTATCATATCTATTATCATGCATGTCAACTGGACAATTTTGAGGAGGTGACATAGAATTAATCGAAGAAAAAGATGATTGAGTATCATATCATGATACCGTATCATAATAAATGCTATGTTAGTATGTGTCATGCATGGCAATAAATAGAGTACTACTTGATATTAATATATGATACTATGTACTTCTCCGTTCCAAAATATTTGTCTTTCTAGAGATTTCAACGAATGACTACATACGAAGCAAAATGAGTGAATCTACACTATAAAATATGTCTACATACATCTGTATTTATAGTCTATTTGAAATGTCTAAAAAGACAAATATTTAGGAACGAAGGGAGTATTAGGAAGGTAGTAGTATCATACACTAGTATCATATGCATAATACTAGTATATGATACTCCCCGTTACAACCAGCCTCAATGATAGGGGCGCTGAGATGCGGGTGCTATGGGCTGCCAATTTGTTCAGTGCAATAGTCCACTTAATCATTCTCTAGTGCCATGAGAGCTTTAAATGGGATGAGCCGGATGAGAGCTTTAAATGGGAGTATACAGCATGACAGGCTACGTCCAGCACGGTCGACCGGTAGTCACGTGGTACACGCGCCTACAAATGCAGTTGCACGCTCCACTATGGCTTTGGAAGAACCTGTAACACTAGCAGTCCAGCACGCAATCACACAGCATGGCTCCGTCGGCAATGGAGGCTGCGCCAGCGCCCGTGGCCATCGTGGCCGTGCCGTTCCCGGCGCAGGGGCACCTGAACCAGATGCTGCACCTGTCGCTCCTGCTCGCGTCCCGCGGGCTGGACGTGCACTACGCGGCGCCCGCGCCGCACGTCCGCCAGGCGCGCGCGCGCGTGCAGGGCTGGGACGCGCGCGCCGTCGGCTCGCTCCACTTCGCCACCCTCGACATCCCGCCCTACGCCACGCCGCCGCCCGACCCCGACAGCCCCGTCGCGTTCCCGGGCCACCTGCAGCCGCTCTTCGACGCATTCTGCGACCACGCCGCGGCCCCGCTCGGGCGCCTCCTCGAGGAGCTCGCCGCCGAGCACCGCCGCGTCGTCGTCGTGCACGACAACCTCATGGCCTTCCCCGCGTCGGAGGCGTCGCGGCTGCCCAACGGCGTGGCGTACGGCCTCCAGTGCGTGGGGCAGTCGTTCGGCACGGGGTTCAAGGACCCCGCCCACCGCCTGGTGCGCGCGCTCGGTCTGCCCGTCCCGTCGCCCGAGACCTTCCTCACCCAGGAGTTCATGGGGCTGGTGGAGCGGCAGGGCGGGCTCGGCGTGCCCGGCGCCGGGCTGCTCCTCAACTCGTGCCGCGCGCTCGAGGGAGAGTTCATCGACGCGGAAGCCGAGACCCTGTCCATCGACGGCAAGAAGCTATTCACCATCGGTCCGCTAAACCCACTGCTGGAGTTGGAGGCGACCATGCCCGCCCCGTCGGTGCAGCCGCGCCACGAGTGCATGGACTGGCTTGACAAGCAGCCGACGTCATCGGTACTTTACCTGTGCTTTGGTACGATGACCTCGCTGCCTGGCAAGCAGATCGAGGAGCTGGCCGGCGCGCTGCAGAGCAGCGAGCAGCGGTTCATCTGGGTGCTGCGCGACGCCGACCGCGCCGACATCTTCGCGGAGGCCGGCGAGAGCCGGCACGCCAAGCTGATGTCCGCGTTCACCAAGCGGACCGAAGGGAGAGGGCTGGTGATCACCGGATGGGCGCCGCAGCTGGAGATCCTGGCGCACGGCGCCACGGCGGCGTTCGTGAGCCACTGCGGCTGGAACTCGCTGCTGGAAGGGCTGAGCCACGGGAAGCCGATTCTCGCGTGGCCCATGCACTCCGACCAGCCGTGGAACGCGGGGTACGTGTGCGGCCACCTCAAGGCCGGGATCGTCATGAGGCCGTGGGAGAGGAGCCAAGAGACGCTGCCGGCCAAGGAGATCCAAGAGGTCATCAAGCGGGCGATGGACTCCGACGAAGGCATCGCCGTGCGGGGTGCGGCCAAGGCGCTCGCCGGGGACGTTCGTGCCGCCGTGGCGAGCGGTGGCTCGTCGTGGGCGGACATGGAGGAGTTCATCGCTCGCATCACGAAGTGAAGGAATGATTGGCGTCAATAAACTCTGAAATGACCAGTGCATGCTGGATCTTGCAGCGCCAATCAGAGCAGTGCACGTGTGTGATTTCAAGTGTCTCTAAGGTCACGTTCAGTAGATTTGCTTCCTGTCCTTTTCGTTGGCTCCATCCGTGGCTGCCGTGCAATACATTACTAGTAGCATGCAAGTTGTGACCGTAGTCTGAAAGGATTAATTATGTCTATATCTATATGGTTCTACAAAATCTGTAAAATCGCACAAATAAATCATGTATGGAGCATATGCATGCAAACTTTGCAATAAAAGGTTTGGCTATCTTTGATTCGTAAAATAAATGTGTACAGCTCGAAATATTTATATTTACAAACAAATGTGCACGTAAATCTTAACCCCGTGACCTCTCTTTTTTTGCGGGCACGCCACGACACTTGAACCGGAGACGTGGAGTCCCTTGAAATGTGATCTCAGGCCTACTCGTCAAATATTGCAAGTTTTGTTTGTGTTGTTCTACTGTTTTTTTTCTTGGTTTCGTTCTTTTCAGGATGTGAGACTCATCAGAAGCATAGACAAGTTGAAGATCACACGCTTTCACGTGTAGACCGCTGAGCTTTGGCGCAATAACTTCACATGCAATTCATGTTGCTCTAGTATGTCTGGCTTTAGTAATTGGTGACAATTTCTATGAACTAATGTTGTCTTGCGTTATATTTAAAGGGCCTGCCCATAAGTTTTTCTTCAAGTTCATTTGTTGGTTTGAAGGATAATATGTTATGACCAAGGTGTCATACAAGGAATTATCGAAAGATTGGTCATGTGAGAGGTTGATCGAGACTAAGTCAAAGAGTGAATCAAGTTGATTAACACACAAAGTGTACCAGATGTACCGAGAGGGATCAAATGATCCCATGGTATGATAAGCATTATACATTACGCTTTGCGTACTAACCCATGGTCTACGCGAGAGTTCTATGTGAGTTAGGTTTGTTTCCATGGGCGTGCGTCAAGAGGAAGATCTCATACAACCCATGGAGGATGACATCAAGTGGTGAACGTCATCAAGGTTGCAGTGTGCAAGTTCAAGTGATGCATCACGGTGAGATCAAGAGCTTGAATCTTGCCATCTATTGTGGAGGCAATGGACTTGCAAGATGTGCCAAAGAGTGGCTCGCCCATAGTGGAGTATGTGGGAGCAATCTACTAGTCTTCATCGAGCCAACACAATCAACAAAGGTGGTCCAACTTGAGAAAGTCAAGATCGTCATCATCTAGCTCAAGTGGACTATGTGCAAGACAAAAGTTTGCCCTTGGTAGGTTTTTCTATTTTACCGGTCTCATGGTGGTAGTTGGGAGACCGGGTTATATGATCGATTATTATATCAAGGGGGGCTCTCAAGTAAGCAGCTTGATCGTATCGTTCGTAGAGAGCTCAAACCATTGCATCCGTGCATCATCTTTCTTGGTTCTTTTTTGGTGTTTCTTTTTGTGAGTTTTAGATCTTATGGTCATCTTCATGACAAGTTCGATTTCACCAAAAACGAAGATAATATGCATCTTCTATGATGTTTTCGATATTGGAGTTTTTGTCGATTCCTCTTTCATAGATGTCGTGAAAATAACACGGCAGATGTCCGGTTTAGCGGACTTGATGATGGAACCATCGCACGGGTTAGCTTGAAAGGATTCATGGCACACAAAGGACACAAAGGATTTATACTAGTTCGGCCCCTTCGGAGAAGGTATAAGCCTACGTCTAGTTGGTTTGGTATTGCTTGGGCGTCGGTTTACAGGGAGCGGATTCGCTTTGCCTGTGTCTCGACGGATTGTTTGTTGCTTGTCCCTGAACCGTCCAGGCCGTCCCTTTATATAGAGGCAACGCCTGGTCCAGTTTACAGAGTCCCGAGGCCGGCTCATAATCGTGTCCGCCTCGGTCTCTGTCTTTTCTTTCTTATCTCTCAAGTTACATCCCTTGGCGGTTTACAAACCATACTTCTATACATGGGCCTTGAAATCTCATGGGCCGTAGTCTCTACTAAAATATTAAAACCAAGTATAATATAACTAAGCCGGTTTACAATAGCCGGTTTATACCTACTAACCATATCCCTGACATTAGGCCCCAGAATGATTTGAACTTGTTCACACCAGTCTTCTTTGTCTTCATCTTTTTATAAACCGGCTCTGACGTCATCTTCCAGATCATTAAAGTCTGACAATGACATCATCTCCGCATTTAACGCCGTGAGCTGTACTGTAGCGTATTTTAAGGGTTATCCCGAAGATCGAGGCGTCACGGAATCTTTATCCGATTTTCTGTCTCCTCGATTCTCGCACTTGTCGTTTCAGATCTGACTCCTGGCTATAAATACTGCCACCCCCCATTCATTACCTCCTTCTCACTTCGTCCTCTTCCTGCGTCTTCTTCCTCCGTCGCCGCCCGAGCTCAATCCGCCGCCGACGACCGCCGGATCTCTAGTCCTCGCCCGGCCGCTGCATCAACCTGAGCTTCGACCAGATCAATCTCCGCCGTTGACTCTTGCTGTCCCAGGTATGTTCATCCTCCTTATTGTTGATCTGCGTCCGCCAGCGCTTCTCCTTGTTCTTCCGCCATTAGGGCTTCCAACGAAGCTTCGCCTCTTCGTAGATATGTTCCTCATAGAGAATTTGTGACCTTTAGGCCCTAGTCAACAGATCTTCCGCTTAGTACTAGCTTAGATCTCACCGTCTATACATAATGCTGTAGATTTATCCGTTCCGCCATTAGAGCTCTCAGCAAAGCTTCGTCTTGTTCGTTCTTTGAGCCCGTGACTCGTAGTAATTTTGCTTTTCGATCTTCTCCATTTTTACCCCGCTGTAGATGCGTCGAATCTTCATTGCTCGTGTCTGGCATGTAAATCCATCTTTTTAGTATAAAGTCTGTGTAGCTTTTCTTTGAATCTCTTAGATTAGTAGCTTTTTCCTCAGCATACTCAGATCTTTCCCCCTTAGCAATCTTTTGGAAACCTGTTTTTCTCCTCGGTAGATTCGCTAAGTATGTTCCGGTTTAAGTTGATATGCCGTGCTCTTGAAAAAACTCTGTAAACTGACGCAATGGTTGAACTGTTCTTCTTCAACTGCCATAAACCGGAAATGATATAACTTGTTTTATGATTGCCGGTTTAACCATGCTAACTAGTCCTCAGTTTAAACCGTTGCATAATTTCCATAGATAGATCCCGGATCATTGTACTTTCCTAATCCGTTTTTGTATTTTATCTTCTTCAGCACTTTGTTCAATGGCTAAGCAGTATGTTTCCTGCGATTGGGTCCGTTCCGTCGTTACTGAGGATGACTTAATCAAGCTGTCTAAGATCGGCACATTAGGCCCTCAGTCTAAGTTAAAATGGCGTGCTCCGGGTAATGAATGCCCTCCTACTCCTAGATCCGGGGAAGTCATCGTGGTTCTGGACCACATCTCTAGAGGCTTCTCTCCCCCCGGTTCAAGATTTTTCCGGGATGTTCTTGCCACCTTCCAGCTGCACCCACAGGATATCGGACCAAATTCTGTTTCAAACATTTGCGATTTCCAAGTATTTTCTAAAGTGTATCTGCAAGAAGAACCTTCAGTTGATTTATTCCGGGATTTCTTTCATGCAAACCGGCGCACTGAATTTACCAGCGGACCTCACCAAGAACTTGGTGGGATCAGTATTCAGAAGAGGAGGGATGTAGTCTTTCCTCACGCCGCTTTACATACTCATCCAAAAGATTGGAACAAGTCCTGGTTTTATTGTGTAGACACTTCTCCTGAAGGTGAAAGTCCTTTGCCGGGTTATCGCGAAACTCGTATTCCGGCGAATCACCCCTTGCCACAACGGCTTAGCGCTGCTGAACGGACCCGGTTCTCATCACAGCTCTCCAAGCTGAGAGCTTTTATGGCAAATGGTCTGATCGGCACTGATTTCCTTCGCTGCTGGCTATCCTGGAGCATCCTTCCCTTAAGCCAGCGTCCTAAGCTAATGTGCAAATACTCTGGTAAACCGGATGATCCTCAGAGGTTTACTAAGGATAAGCTTTCTGAATCGGAGGTAGTGGAGTCAGCCAAGAAGATTGTCAATCCTTCCTTAACAGATTGCGCTAAAGTTGGCTTGGCCCCGTACTTTAAGAAGAATAAGCTGCCTGAAGTAAGTTTTTCTTTGGCCTGTACTTTGTAAACCGTCCTCTTTGAACCGTTTTTCAATTGCCCTCGCTTTTTCAATTAGGCTGATGACCCCTTCTGGAGGAGAAAGCCTCAGGAAAAAACCGTAAAGCAGGCTCGCCGGAAAACCCCTGCAAACAAAAAGAGGAAAGCAGCCGTCGATGCCGGTTCTCCTTCTGAGGATGATGATCCGGACTCCGAGGTACGCTTTACTCCGGTTTAAATTCTCGCCTTCATATACTTGTAATCATATCTAATGATACCTTTTCACAGGAACTGCCTGAAGGTGATAACCCGACTGAGATTGAGGTAACTCTTATTTCTTCTGATTCAGAACCTCTTCCTCAAAAAAGCCGTCGGACCGTCAGGAAATATCAATTTTCTCATCCTTATGCTAAGTTAGACCCTAACTTTACTTTGAAGAAGCAACAGCACGAAGCCTTTCGCCGGACCACTCGCCACAGTGGCCTGGCAGTGGAGTCATCTGGGATCTCCTTAACTCCGGTTCGAAAGCGCCGCGCTGAGGTGATACTCTCTCCGACTCCTCTTCATCCCAAGGCCGGACTTATCCGAAAACCCCTTAAACCGTCTGATCCTGACTATCAGGAAACTCCGTTGTCCTCTTCCGATGAATCAACCGCTACGCAGCTTCCTCCTTTGAAGACCGTCCCGGGGTAACTCTCTTCACCTTTTCTGGTTTATGACACCCTTTTTTTTTATAACGCTAACTTATTTTGCATGTTTTCCAGCAAACCGAAACCCAGCAAAAAGCCCAAGGCGAATAAGCCTGTTGCTGACCCTTCTGCTGATGAACCGGTGATTGATCCATCCACAGTTGTTCCTCCAGAAGGTACTCCTGCAGCTCCGGTTGAAGAACCTGCTCTTGAAACTCCTCTTACAGAAAACGTCCAAAATCCGCCAAGTCCGGCCCGGGTTACTTCTCCTCAAGTTAACCCGGCGTCTCCTGATCCGGCTCAAGTTGAAGTTATTCCTCCCAATGTACCCACTTTTCCTGATGTCGTAGTTACTGGTGCCGCTTATGTTGCTCCAGCTGAGCCCACCGTTTTAGCAAAACATACAGCTAAAGCGGAAAAGATAGCTCAAGAAAAAGGGAAATGGAGTACTGATATATCCAGTCTTTCCAGTATGAGCGCTCAAGATATTTATTCCGGATATTTAAACCGGCTCCACAGCAGCCGAGATTATGAAGCCAGCCTGGTGAACCCGATGAGAGAAAAATATGAAGTAAGTTTCCTCTTCTGACTTTGCTTTTTTGACGCATCTTTATCTCATAGCAGCCCCCAAGTTCCGGTTTAGCTGCTTTACTGAAGGTGATCCGGAACTTTGTAGTTTGAACTGCTGATCCATACATTAGCCCCCAAGTATCAAGTAGATAACTTGGTTATGTAGTTGATACTTGTAATTTCAAATTGTCTTTGGTGCATTGCCTCAACTGCCATTAGCCCCCAAGTGTCAAGTAGACAACTTGGTTGTGTGCTTGAGACTTGTACTTTCAAATTGTCTTTGCTGTATTACTTCAACTGCCATTAGCCCCCAAGTGTCAAGTAGACAACTTGGTTGTGTGCTTGAGACTTGTAATTTATAATCTTGCTTTTGAACTTTGTCTGCAGGCTGAGCTGAACCGGAATGCTCTGGAGATCAATGAACTTCGAAGCCGGCTTACGGAGACTGAGTCAGCCGCTTCAAAGGCTAAGACAGAACTTCAAGTGAGTTTAAAGACTGCTGAAGACTTGAAGAAGTACTTTGACGAGGAGCGGACTACTTTTGAAGTCCAGAAAAAAGATCTTGAGAATCGTGTTCAGGATGCCGAAGGAGCACTTAATCCGGTTACTGAAGAATTGACCGGGTTAAAGCGCCAAATTGACTTGATGACTTCTGCTATTTTTGGTAAGCATAATCTGAACTCCTGTCTTTATCTTTGTAACCTGTGACTTGCACCAGTTTAACTTTCATTGTTGTATGTAGGACGCCGTGTCTCCCATCTTGGGGACGACTTACGGAAAAAACTCAAAGCCTGCTATACCTTGGTCGAACAGTTATACTCCGGAACGCAACGGATTATCAGTGCCACTTCATTTGGTAAACCGGCTCCTTCAACTATCCAAGATACTTTGAATAGTTTGTCCATTCTACCGGCTCGTCTTGAAGAGGTTAAGAAATCGGCCGCTCGAGGAGGTGCTCTTCTGGCCCTTACGAGGGCTAAAGCTTGGGTCCCGGACCTTGATCCGGATGAGGTGTTAACCGGATTTCCTGATACCAAGGAGGACGGTTCAACTTTCAATGAAAAAGATCTTTATGCTCTGACAAAGGAGATGCGTCCCCTCGCCAGCAAGCTTGCGGTGGAGTCTGACTTGTCGCGATATCATCCATCATATAACCTGCAGAACGAGCGGGTGGAGCGACCGGTTTACGATATTGTAAACTTAATTCCGCCGGTTCGTCCTCACACCTTTGCTCCTGATATTGATCCTGTTGAGCTTATCAATGATGAAGTATATTTCCGTGCCTTGGCAAAGATTGACTGGCGTGCACCGGACTTCCAACCGCTTCACGAGGATGAAGTCACTCCGGATCAAGACGGTGGCCAGCCATCTCAGCAAGGAGACGCACAATCTTAAATGCCATTGCTGTAACCATGATTGTTATTCCGTCAAACAATGTTTCCAACTATTGGGATTTTATGCCTTGTAATAGGTTTAGCTGAAACTTATTGTGCTGTGATCCGACATTTTATCTTTATGAAGTATTCATCCGTTGATCCGTTGCCTGATGCGGCTGCTTTCTTCTGTTCATAAAAATATCGAAAAATATGTCCTAGTGGCTTACCACTGAACGGGTTAACTTGTTCTCTTGAAAACATCTAATAAGCATATCTTAAAAATAACTGTTATACCTGAGATGTATGTAGCCAATATACCTTAAACCGGTCAGGATATTAAAGTCACCTTAACCGGTCTTCATCAATCCTAATAAACCCTTGAAACTCTTTGGTCCCTCTTGTCAATAAATCTGGCTCATCTTGTGTCAGAAAATTGTAACTTGTGCCTTATACGCCATCCGAGTTTTAATGAACACCGGGCTTGATCACAATTGGGCCGGGTTAGTAAACTCCGGTCATTGTTTTGTCTCATACTGGTGACTTATAGTCAAAACCAGGCCGGTTAAAAAACGCCGGTCATTATAACTGATCATATACTGCCAATTTGTTGGCTCACCATGAAGGTCGATCCGGGTTATGATGAAGGCCGGTTTAATTCTCGCTGGTGTTCATGACCCAGACTTATAACTTTATAGATAGGTGGTCAACTTCTGGAGCTGTTCCACTCGGTTTAAAAGGTTATAGAACACAAGAAACACCAAGAAACACACAATTTTTGCAAATCAAACCATATGGTCGAGGCTTTTTCAAAGAGCTGCCAGGCTCAAATCAAGGTTCAGCCAATCAATGGGACGTGGGCAAACCTACTGTCCCAAGGAGCCTAGCCAATCACTGAACGTGAGCGTATCGACTGTTCAGAGGGCCGATAGAACCGCAAATAAAAACCAATCCGATCAATGGGACGTGGGCGAACTGACTGTCCCAAGGGGCCTAGCCAATCACTGAACGTGAGCGTATCAACTGTTCAGAGGGCCGAAAGAATTTGTAGATAAGATCCGATCAATGGAACTTGTGCAAACCATCTGTTCCAAGGGGCCTAACCAATCACTGAACGTGAGCGTATCAACTGTTCAGGGGGCCGAAAGAATTTGTAAATAAGATCCGATCAATGGAACGTGGGCAAACCATCTGTTCCAAGGGGCCTAGCCAATCACTGAATGTGAGCGTATCAACTGTTCAGGGGGCCGAAAGAATTTATAAATAAGATCCGATCAATGGAACGTGGGCAAACCATCTGTTCCAAGGGGCCTCCAGGGTTCCTCCTGAACCGGTGGGTCAATCTAAACCAATCACTGAATGTGGATTTGTCCAACTTTTCAGAGGGTTGCAAGAATTTGTGAAACTTAATCCGATCATTGGGAGCGGATGATACCAACTCCCGGGGGGCCTCCATTGTTCTGTTTTGAACCTGTCGGTTTCCGTTTTATAGAGCCTTCTCTTCTTGAACCGGATATAATCTCCTGTTCCTAAGAGTTCCATTGCTCCTTCACATATTCTGCAAAAATTAGTTTCTAAACCGGCCCACATTGAAATATGTCATTTGATAGTAAATTGATATGATTACTTGTCACAAGATTTGTGTATATGGAAAAGGGGCTAAGCCCCCGGTTTACCGAGGGTGCCGGTTTATTCATTATTCATAATATATACATAGGATACATTTGGAGCACCTAGCTCAAGTATAATATGGCCGTAAATGGGCGATGTTCCATGGCCTCTTCGTCTCCTCTTCTGATGTCCGTGAGTCCTTGTGTTCTCGAATGTCCACCAAGTAGTATGAACCATTATGTAAATTCTTGCTGACCACAAAGGGCCCTTCCCATGGCGGGGATAGCTTGTGCATATCTGTTTGATCTTGGATGAGCCGAAGTACCAAGTCACCCTCCTGGAATGTCCTGGTTCTAATCCGGCGGCTATGATATCTACGCAGATCTTGCTGATAAATCGCCGACCGTGCTGCAGCTATATCACGCTCTTCATCCAACCGGTCTAAACCGTCTTGTCTTGACTCCTCATTAACAGCTTCGGCATAAGCCGCTACCCTTGGTGAATCATGGCGTATGTCACTTGGAAGAACTGCCTCTGCACCGTAAACCATGAAGAAAGGTGTATAACCTGTAGACCGGTTTGGTGTAGTATTAATACTCCAAAGGACAGACGGTAATTCTTCAACCCAACAACCTGGGGTTCTCTGCAAAGGTGTCATAAGCCGGGGTTTGATTCCTCGCAAAATCTCCTGATTTGCCCTTTCTGCCTGACCATTGGATTGGGGGTGAGCCACAGAAGACACGTCCAGACGAATATGCTCTCGTTGACAGAATTCTTCCATCTCACCCTGAGATAAATTGGTGCCATTATCTGTAATGATGCTGTGTGGAAAGCCAAACCGGAATATTACTTTTTTGATGAATTTGACCACTGTTGCCGCATCACACTTGCTTATAGGCTCCGCTTCAACCCACTTTGTAAACTTGTCTACTGCTACCAGTAGATGAGTTTTCTGATCTTGGGATCTCTTGAAAGGACCAACCATGTCAAGCCCCCAAGTTGCAAAAGGCCAGGTTATTGGTATCATCCGGAGTTCCTGTGCCGGAATAAGAGCACGTCTTGAGAACTTCTGGCAAGCATCACACTTTCGGACCAGATCCGCCGCATCTGAATGCGCGGTTAACCAATAGAAGCCATGTCGGAATGCTTTAGCCACTAAAGACTTTGATCCGGCATGATGACCGCAATCCCCTTCATGAATCTCCCTTAGAATCTCACAACCTTCCTCAGCTGAAACACATCATTGAAATATTCCAGAAGTGCTACGATGGTGCAGCTCTCCGTTTGCAATTGTCATAGACTTGGAACGCCGGATTATCTGCCGTGCTTCCTCTTCGTCCTCCGGTAACTCTCCTCGGCTTAAGTACGCCAAATAAGGTAACGTCCAATCCGGAATAATATGGAGTGCTGCAACTAATTGTGCCTCTGGGTCCGGAATAGCTAGGTCGTTCTCCGAAGGTACTTGAACCGAAGGACTGTGCAATTCATCCAAAAAGGTGTTTGGTGGTACCGGTTTACGTTGCGACCCTAGCCGGCTTAAAGCGTCGGCCGCTTCGTTCCTCCGCCGGTCTATATGATCCACCTGATATCCCTTGAAGTATCCTGCGACCGCTTCAACCTCTCGCCGATAAGCCGCCATGAGGGGGTCTCTTGAATCCCACTTGCCAGAAACTTGCTGCGCCACTAGATCTGAATCACCCAGGCACTTAACCCGGCTCAAATTCATCTCCTTTGCCAGTCGCAAACCATGAAGTAGTGCTTCATATTCTGCTGCATTATTAGTACAAGGAAATAATAAGCGGAGAACATAGCAAAATTTATCACCTCTGGGGGAGGTTAACACAACTCCAGCCCCCGAGCCCTCCAACTGTTTTGAACCGTCAAAATGAATCGTCCAATAAGTAAGATCCGGCTTCTCCTCAGGAGTCTGCAACTCTGTCCAGTCATTGATGAAGTCTACCAATGCCTGAGATTTTATAGCAGTACGCGGTACATACTTCAACTCATGCGGGCTGAGCTCAATGGCCCACTTGGCTACCCTGCCTGTAGCTTCCCTGTTCTGGATTATGTCTCCTAACGGAGCTGAACTAACCACAGTTATTGGATGCCCTTGGAAGTAATGCTTCAGTTTCCGGTTTGCCATGAACACCCCATATACCAACTTCTGCCAGTGAGGGTACCTTTGTTTGGACTCGATGAGTACTTCACTCACATAATAAACCGGGCGCTGAACCGGATGCTCCTTCCCTGCTTCCTTGCGCTCAACCACAATCGCAACACTGACCGCCCGTGTATTCGCAGCAACATATAATAGCAAAGGCTCCTTATCAATGGGAGCAGCTAAAACCGGTGGTTTTGCTAGTTGCTGTTTCAGATTCTCAAACGCTGTATTTGCCTCATCACTCCAAATGAACCGGTCCGTTTTCTTCAACATTTGATAAAGTGGGATCGCCTTTTCTCCCAAGCGACTGATAAACCGGCTTAGCGCCGTGATCCGGCCAGCTATGCGCTGAACATCATTGATGCAAACCGGTTTTGTCAAAGATGTGATGGCCTTGATCTTCTCCGGGTTGGCTTCTATTCCCCTGTTCGAGACCAGGAATCCCAGAAGCTTACCAGCCGGAACACCAAAAGCACATTTCTCCGGATTAAGCATCATCCTGTAAGCTCGAAGATTATCAAAGGTTTCTTTGAGGTCCTCTATCATTGTTCTTTCCTCCTTTGATTTGACCACAATGTCATCCACATAAGCATGCACGTTTCTTCCTATCTGCCCCTTCAAACAATTCTGAACGCAACGCTGATAAGTTGCCTGTGCACACTTGAGCCCAAAGGGCATAGACACGTAGCAAAAAGCACCAAAAGGAGTTATGAAAGCTGTCTTCTCTTGATCTTCAACTGCCATTTTGATCTGGTGATAACCTGAATATGCATCCAGAAAACTCAGCCGCTCACACCCTGCTGTGGCATCGATAATCTGATCAATGCGAGGTAGAGCAAAAGGATCAATCGGGCAAGCTTTATTGAGATCTGTGTAATCCACACACATCCTCCACTTCCCATTCTTCTTTAGAACCAGCACCGGATTAGCCAACCATTCCGGATGAAAGACTTCCACTATGAACCCTGCCGCCAAAAGTCTGGCCACTTCTTCTCCTATAGCCTTGCGCCTCTCTTTATTAAAGCGGCGCAGATACTGTTTTACCGGTTTAAACTTCGGATCAATATTCAACTTGTGTTCAGCGAGTTCCCTCGGTATACCTGGCATGTTAGAAGGTTTCCATGCAAAGATATCCCGGTTCTCACGGATGAACTCGATGAGCGCGCTTTCCTATTTGGGATCAAGGTTAGCACTGATGGTGAACTGCTTAGACGAGTCTCCAGGCACAAAATCAACCTGCTTAGTCTCTTCCGCTGACTTGAACTTCAATGCCGGATCATGCTCGGTAGTTGGTTTCTTCAGTGGAGTCATATCTGCCGGATCAACATTATCTTTATAAAACTTTAACTCTTCCGTGGCACATACCGCTTCTGCATAAGCTGCATCACCTTCTTCACACTCCACCGCTATCTTACGACTGCCATGCACCGTGATCGTGCCTTTATGACCCGGCATCTTAAGCTGCAAATAAACATAACATGGCCTAGCCATAAATTTAGCATAAACCGTCCTTCCAAACAAAGCATGATACGGACTTTTAATTTTGACAACTTCAAAAGTGATCATCTCCGATCTGGAATCATACTCATCTCCAAAGGTAACTTCTAAGTCAATCTTACTAACTGGATAAGCTGACTTACCTGGGACCACCCCGTGAAACACTGTGTTTGACGTTCTTAACTTTTTATCTGTCAGACCCATACGATGGAAAGTCTCGTAATACAGTATATTGATACTGCTACCCCCGTCCATGAGGACTTTAGTAAACTTGTATCCTCCCACCTGAGGTGCTACTACCAAGGCTAAATGACCCGGATTATCCACCCGTAACGGGTGGTCCTCTCTGCTCCATACAATAGGCTGTTCCGACCATCGGAGAAATTGCGGTGTCGCCGGTTCCACTGCATTAACAACCCGCTTTAACACCTTCTGGTCTCGTTTGCACAGACTTGTGGTGAAGACATGATACTGCCCACTACTTAACTCCTTCGGGTTACTCTGATACCCGGATTGTGGCTGCTGCTGCTGGCGCGGCTGCTGCTGGTTTCCTTGATTATTATAACTCCCTTGGCCCTGCTGCTGATTATTCTGGCCATTATAACCACCTTGATGATGGGATTGATTCCCCTGACTATTGTAATTCCCTTGATTATTTTGACCGCCTGGTCGGGGCTGATAATCGCCGTTATTTCCCCTATACCCTGATCCGGAATTGTTCCCCTGATGTCCCAAACCATAAAATCCGGGCCCTGAACCGCCGTACGGGGGCCGGTTAGGAGGATTAAAACGGCCATTCACTGCCTTCATAAAGGGTATGGATTCTCTCATAGTATGTCTTGCTATTTTCCCTCTTCCGCTATGCTTTGGACAGGGTCGATCCAACTCCTGCTCCCAGCCCGGATCTCCTCCGTCGGTTTGGAGAGTAGAACTTGCCGGATTACCGTGAAAACCGCCTTGAACTTGAGTATTAGCCACAAAATCGGAACTACCTTCTGTCTTTCGTTTACCCAAAAAACTTGAAGTAACCGGATTAACAGGCGCCGGTTTACCAGTCTTGCTGGCCTTCCCCGCTTTATCTCCTTCTGCTTCCGGATACTTTGTGTTATCCGAGTCTCCGTATTTTACCAGGGCGCTCATTAAAGTCCCCATGTCATTGCAGTCCCTTTTAAGCCGTCCGAGTTTTAATTTTAACGACTCAAACCGGCAATTGTTCTCCAATGTTACAATTGCTGTGCTAGGGTTGATGCCATTTGAGGAGTGTAAGATCTCTGCCACTCTGCGTACCCAAGCTGCTGTAGACTCCTGCTCTCCTTGCACACAGGCTGCTAAATCTATCACCGACATCGGTTGCTTGCATGTATCCTTGAAGTTTTTGATGAACTGACTGCGCAGTTCCCCCCATGACCCGATAGAATTTGGGGGTAGCGCCTTTAGCCAGGTCCGGGCCGTGCCCTCAAGCATCATAGTGAAATATTTGGCACAAGCCGATTCATCCACATCCAGCATCTCCATGGCCATCTCATAACTTTCCACCCAAGCTTCGGGCGGTAAATCGGCTGTGTAATTAGGTACCTTGCGAGGTCCTTTGAAATCCTTGGGCAACTTAACACTCCGTAGGGCGGGGACAAGACATTGTATCCCGAAACCGCTTGCTGTAGCTCCTATCCCTGTTGTGGCTGTGTGAACCGGCGTCGACTGACGAATTTCCTCTCTGGCCTCCGATCTAGGCCGGTTTAGGTCGGGGGCTGGCATCTCAGCCCTTGCCGGATTATCCTGCCTGCGCTGATGTCTCCTACGCTCACTGCTAGATACTTCTGGCTCCTCCCAATGTCTGGAATAACTTCGGTTGGGACGTGGTGTTGAATGTAACCTTTCCCTGCTATGAGAGTACGCTTGCTGCTGTATTAACGCAGTATTAAGTAGCTTCTGGGCCCTGCGCGCCTCTATCGCCACCGGAGATGTTTCTTCCACAGGTAAAGCGGCCAACCGTGCCGCCGCTGCAGCAATATTATCCAAAGGGTTTGAATAGTGTCCTGGAGGGACAGGAACATAAGGCGCCGATATAATCCTACGCTCCTGTTCTGCGGCGGGCTGCTGAACCGGCTCATCCCGAGCCGGGGGTGTTCTCCGGTTTAAGGCCGGATTATTACTGGCCCCAGCCCCAGGTGTTCTGAACAAATTCGCAGATTCGTAACCCGGCGGTAGGCGGGACCGATACTTTCGCCCCCTTACTCCTTCCACAGAAGCCTGCTCCATCCTCAAATGAAAGGCTTGATCATCCAACTCTGCTTGCCTTATGGCTAACATTTCTCCTTCCGCCTTTAAATCCTCCTTTAACTGATCGATCCGACCTTTCAACTGAAGAAGCGCTGCATCATGTTGCGCCTTGTCTGCTGGAGCTACAACCTCCACCGCCTTAGCCGTGAACTCCTTGATCAAGGTGGATAGAACTTCAGTAAGGGAGGGATTTGAACCGCTTCCCCCTGCACCAGCCTCTGCTGTCGTTCCGTTCGTCGGGGGTTGTGAACCGGCCATGAAGACCGCCACCCGGTTTGGCGGGTCAAAGGGGTCCGGAATACTGTTTCCATCGGACTCGCCCTCAGACCGGCCGTCCCGCAACTGATACAGAGATTCAGTTTCCCCGGATGAAGAATCATCATCTGAGTAGACGGCGGTTGCACCATCAGATTCCGATCCGTCCTCGGCTCGGCCTCCGTGAATTGCTCCAACGAACACATGCTTCATGGCAGGCTGAATCCGGGCCGATCTCGTACGCTGAGCCGGCTCGACGATGTTGGGGAGGGTGTCCGGCTCAGGTCCCGGTTCACCAATTTTGCCGATGAAGACTTGGATGCTGCCGAAGGGGACCCGGTACCCGTATTCGATCGAATCGGCCTCCGGTCCCCAACCCGCGTCGTCGATGTAGATCCGGCCACGACGACTCTTGGTCATCCGGCCGACTGCGTAACCCTTTAACCCTTCGAAGCCGCCTTTCAAGAACTCGAAACCATCGTGCGCAGGCCCCACGGTGGGCGCCAACTGTCGTGGAATTAACACGTCAGATGTCCGGATCACGGACTTAGTGGTGAGGCGCGCATCTATGTAGTAGCTTGAGAGGGGTTGAGCGAAATCGAGAGACGCGATGCAAGACACGGATTTAGACAACTTCGGGCCCCAGGAAACATCATCCGGTAATAACCCTACGTGCTGTTTGAGGCTAGGTCTCATTGATCCTCATGGTGTCGCCGGTAAACCGGCTCTTGGTGTCTAACCCTAGAAACTTGTCTAAACCTCTCCTCTAAAACTTGTCTCTTGTCTTCTAACTTGTGGTAACTTCTCCTCTTTGGGGAGCCCTGCCCCTCCTTATATATGTTGAAGGGGAGGCTTTACATGACTAGTCCTAGTAGGACTAGGATTGATCTATTACAAGGAGTCCTAGTCTTGCTTCCTTTATGGAGAATATTCCTGACAATAGAGGTTTCACATTTCTATATCATTGGCATTGTTCTACTACCTCTTCTCATTTTAACCATTCGTTGTTTGAATAGTACTCGTCGTCATTTATCCAACAAGCTTGAGTTTGCTCAATTCGAGCTCGTATGCAATAGTTATAGCAGTTTCAGTATTGGAGCATCCTTCTGTTTTGCTTGGGCGGTTTTTCAGCTCTAAGCAGTAGTAGAGTGGCAGTAGAGCGGTAGTACCGCTTATGGACCATGTGATGCTGCCGAACTGCATGGATCTGATCGGATTCGAGATCGGATGGATATCAGTTTGGATAGACCCAACTATGAGACACAAGGATATGTCATCTGTGAGCCTCTAGTGCAACATACATTCTATGTGTGAAAGTGCAACTATTCTCTGGGTGGTTTTGGTAATTAATAACAACATATAGCTCATTGAACTAATATCCTTTCAAGATAAATACTTCAAGAAGTTCAATGATTGGCATGGCATGGATTAGAGATGTGGACCCCTCAATAAGCTAAGGACAAAGATTGGCAAAAGCTCAAGACTCTACATTTTCATTTTAGATCCAAGATCACATTGAGTCCATAGGAAAAGCCAATACTATTAAAAGGGGATGAGGTGTTGCTTAATGGTCTACTTGCTCAAAATGCTCAGTGATAAGCTCCAAATCCCTCAACCACTTTCTCATTTCCACATATGTCCCAAACCTAAAAGTCAAACTCGGCCCCACCGATTTGATCTATCCAGCGCCACCGAGTTTACTTGACATAGCCACTGCCAGAAACCCTAATCAGTTCGGTCTCATCGATAGGGATTGCGGTCTCACCGAGATGGGATTGCCAACTCTCTGTTTCCTCTTCGTAACGTTTCGATCTAACCGAGATGAGTGAATCGGTCCCACCGAGTTGACAATGCAAACTCTCTGTTTACTTATCGTAGCGTTTTGGTGTCACCGAAATGAGCAACCAGTCTCACCGAGTTTGCCTGGCCAAGTCTCTGTTTGACCATTAATGGAATCGGTCCCATCGAGTTCATGTGATCGGTCTCACCGAGATGAGGTTTGCCCTAACCCTAACGCGTCGGTCTCAACGAGTTGATAGTATCAATCCCACTGAAATGTCTAACGTTCACATTTTGAACTACTTCGGTCTGACCGAGTTCTTCTATTCGGTCTGACCGAGTCTGGTCAAATGTGTGTAAACGGCTAGATTTTGTGTGGAGGCTATATATACCCCTCCACCCCTCCTCCATCAATGAGAGAGCCATCAGAACGTGCCTACACTTCCACTATTCATTTTCTGAGAGAGAACCACCTGCTCATGTGTTGAGACCAAGATATTCCATTCCAACCCTCAGAATCTTGATATCGAGCCTTCCCCAAGTTGCTTTCCACTCAAATCATCTTTCCACCATATCCAGATTTGTGAGAGAGAGTTGAGTGTTGGGGAGACTATCATTTGAAGCACAAGAGCAAGGAGTTCATCATCAACACACCATCTATTACCTTTTGGAGAGTGGTGTCTCCTAGATTGGTTAGGTGTCACTTGGGAGCCTTCGACAAGATTGTGGAGTTGAACCAAGGAGTTTGTAAGGGCAAGGAGATCGCCTACTTCGTGAAGATCTACCCTAGTGAGGCAAGTCCTTTGTGGGCGATGGCCATGGTGGGATAGACAAGGTTGCTTCTTCGTGGACCCTTCGTGGGTGGAGCCCTCTGTGGACTCGCACAGCCGTTACCCTTCGTGGGTTGAAGTCTCCATCAACGTGGATGTACGATAGCACCACCTATCGGAACCACGCCAAAAACATCCGTATCTCCAATTGCGTTTGCACTCTCCAACCCCTCCCTTTACTTTCATATGCAATGATTTACTTTCCGCTGCCACAACTCTAGAATTGCATGTGTAGGAAGATTGCTTGACTCGTGCTAAATTGCTAAAAACTGTCAAAACTTAAAATTGGGAAAAGGGCTAAGTTTTTATTTGGTCAAGTATTCTAATCACCCCCCCCCTCTAGGCATACTTTCGATCCTACAAGTGGTACCAGAGCTTTGGTCTCCATTTGCCTTGATTTCCATAGCTTTGGTGCTCATAGCCTTGGTTTCACAACCTAGGAGAGTATGGCGTCTAGTGAGGGAAGTTACCATCGTAGAGGTCCTTATTTTGATGGTACTAATTTTGCTAGTTGGAAACATAAGATGAAAATGCATATTCTTGGACATAACCCCGCCGTTTGGGCTATTGTGTGTATTGGTTTGCAAGGTGAATTCTTCGATGGGAAGGAACCAAATCGTGAACCTACCGCTGAAGAATTGAAGATGTTGCAATACAATGCTCAAGATTGCAATATCCACTTCAATGGATTGTGTCCCGAAGAATTCAACAAAATCAGCCATCTTGAGAATGCAAAGGAAATTTGGGATACTTTGATTGATATGCACGAAGGTACCGACTCCGTCAAGGAATCCAAGTTGGATGTGCTTCAAAGTCAACTTGACAAGTTCAGAATGAAGGATAGTGAAGGTGTTGATGAAATGTACTCTAGGATTGCTCTCATCAGAAATGAGATTGCCGGCTTAGGAAGCGAAGAAATGACCGATAGATTCATCATCAAGAAAATCCTAAGATCCTTGGATGGAAAATATGACACTGTGTGCACATTGATCCAGATGATGCCCAATTACAAAGATCTCAAGCCAACGGAAGTCATTGGTAGAATTTGTTGCTCATGAGATGTCACTTAAGGATAAAGAAGGGCTTCACAACAAGTCTAGTGGCGCTTATAAAGCTTCATGTGATGCTCCTACATCATCAAGTGAGAAACAAGTATTCAATAAAGAATTGAGCTTAATGGTGAAGAACTTCAATAAGTTCTACAAGAGTAGAAGCAAAGAGAGAAGTTCCAAGTCAAGGTCCTACAATGACAAAAATTCTTCTAGTCGTGAACGCAATTGCTACAATTGTGGAAGACCCGGACACTACTCAAATGAGTGTACGACTCCTCACAAGAAAAGGGAAGATTCACCCAAAAGGAGAAGTAGAAGAGAAGAATCACCACCAAGAGAGAGAAGGAGTAGAGATGATCCTTATGAACGAAGACCTTCTCGTAGAAGCAAGGATTCGGAAAGGAAGGACAAATCATCAAGGAGCTATACAAGACGAAGACATCAAGCTCATGTTGGTGAATGGGTATCCAGTTCCAACTCCGATAACTACTCCGAGAGAAGCTATCACTCCAACTCAGAAGATACTCAAGACGAGGTGTTGCCAGAATTGCTCTTGTGTCATCCAACTCATACGACATATTTGACTCACCAAATGAAGGAATTGGAAGATGCTTCATGGCTAAAGACCCTAAGGTATCACACCCCGAATATCTTGATTTCAATAGTGATGAAGATGACTTGCTAGGTGATGATGATTTACTTGTTGGTAGCAATAGTGATGAAAACTATGATGAAATTGCTATTAATCATGCTAATCAAGATAAAATGAATGACAATGATAAGGAGAAGATGGAGCGTCTAACTAAAGAATTAAACACTCTCAAGTTAGCTCATGAAACTACCTTCGAGGATCATCGAGAACTTTTGAGGACTCATGAGAAGCTACGCTTTGAAAAGCTCAATCTAGAGCAAGAGCATAAGTTCTTAAAAGCAATCAATGATGATATCTGTAAGAAATGTTCTTCTTATATTGCCAAGCGTTTACTCTTGTCTACCTACACGCAACAAGTAAAATCTAGCAATAAGAACAAGAAAGATTCTTCCTCTAGTAGTAACAATAATAATGATAAATCCAATGTTGTTGCTTCTAGTAGTTCTCTTGATTCCACTAATGATTCTCTTAGCCAAGTTACACTTGAGCAAGAAAATAGCTTATTGAAGGGAATTATAGAGAAAGGTGTTTATAAGAGCCTTGCCAGGAGTAACCAATTTGAGGAAATTGTGCACAAGCAAGGAAGGCGTCGGAAGAATCAAGGTGTTGGTTTTGAACGAAAGTTCAATGCCAATGGAGTTGAGTGGGAAGAAGATCAATACCCCAAGACAAAGTTTGTTCCTCAACAAAAGAAGTATGATCCTACTTCCTTGAAGGGGACACAAGCCCAAGATGATCTTCCACCACATGATCACAAGCTAAAGGGCAAGGACAAGCTTCAAGAAGAGATTGATGCATTTGAAGAAGCTCCTAAGGCCTTGGTCAAGTGGGTTCCCAAGACTACGTCAAGTTATACTTCATCAAGTACATCTACAACTCCAAGGATTCCCATCAAAATGGTGTGGATCCCGAAGAAGAAGAACTAGAGTGTTCTTGAGGGTGACTCCGCTACTTCTTGAGCTTGCGTTGTATTCCCTCGAAGAGGAAAGGGTGATGCAACACAGTAGCGTAAGTATTTCCCTCGGTTTTTGAGAACCAAGGTATCAATCCAGTAGGAGACCACGCCCAAGTCCCTCGCACCTGCACAAACAAATAAGAACCTCGCAGCCAACGCGATAAAAAGGGGTTGTCAATCCCTTCTCGGTCACTTAAGAGAGATAGATATGATAAGATAATATTTTTGGTATTTTTGGTATAGAGACAAAGTAAATAAAGCAAAGTAAACAACGACAAAGGAAATTGGCAAGTTGACGGGAAAATAATATGATAAATATAGACCCGGGGGCCATAGGTTTCACTAGTGGCTTCTCTCATGGTAGCAGAATTCTACGGTGGGTGAACAAATTACTATCGAGCAATTGATAGAAAAGGGCATAGTTATGAGAATATCTAGGCATGATCATTGTATATAGGGATCACATCCGTGACAAGTAGACCGAAACGATTCTGCATCTACTACTATTACTCCACACATCAACCGCTATCCAGCAAGCATCTAGAGTATTAAGTTCATAAGAACAGAGTAACGCCTTAAGCAAGATGACATGATGTAGAGGGATAAACTCAAGCAATATGGTATAAACCCCATCTTTTTTATCCTCGATGGCATCAATACTATACGTGCCTTGCTGCCCCTGCTGTCACTGGGAAAGGACACCGCAAGATTGAACCCAAAGCCAAGCACTTCTCCCATTGCAAGAACTATAGATCTAGTAGGCCAAACCAAACCAATAATTCGAAGAGACTTGCAAGGATATTGTAATCATACATAAAAGATTTCAGAAAAGAATCCAATATTGTTCAAAGATAATCTTGATCATAAACCCACAATTCATCAGATCTCGACAAACACACCGCAAAAAGATTACATCGAATAGATCTCCTCGAAGATCGAGGAGAAGTTTGTATTGAGATCCAAAGAGAGAGGAAAAGTCATCTAGCTAATAACTATGGACCCGAAGGTCTGTGGTAAACTACTCACAACTCATCGGAGAGGCTATGGTGTTGATGTAGAAGCCCTCCGTGATCGATGCCCCCTCCGGCGGAGCTCCGAAATAGGCCCCGAGATGGGATCTCACGGGAACAGAAGGTTGCGACGGTGGAATTAGGGTTTCGTTTGTTGCCTCGATGTTTTCAGGGTATGAGAGTACATATAGGCTGAAGAGGCACGTCGGGGGTCAATAGGTGGCCCACGAGTGTGGGGGCGCGCCTACCCCCTTGGGCGCGCCCCCTGCCCTCGTGGCCACCTCCTTCGCTTCCTGGCGTGTACTCCAAGTCTTTCGTGTTGATATTGTTCCAAAAATAACTCCCCTGAAGGTTTCATTCCGTTTAGACTCCGTTTGATATTCCTTTTCTTCGAAACACTGAAATAGGCAAAAAATTGCAATTAGCACTGGGCCTTGGGTTAGTAGGTTAGTCCCAAAAATTAATATAAAAGTTTATAATAAAGCCCATTAAACATCTAAAACAGAATATATAATAGCATGGAACAATAAAACATTATAGATACGCTGGAGAGGTATCAAGCATCCCCAAGCTTAATTCCTGCTCGTCCTCGGGTAGGTAAATGATAAAAACAGAATTTTTGATGTGGAATGCTAACCAACATAATTCTCAATGTAATTTTCTTTATTGTGGCATGAATGTTCAGATCTGAAAGATTCAAGACAAAAGTCTATATTGACATAAGAATAATAATATTTCAAGCATGCTAACAAAGCAATCATGTCTTCTCAAATAAGATGGCCAAAGAAAGTTCATCCCTACAAAATCATATAGTTAGGCTATGCTCAATCTTTGTCACACAAAATACTCAAATCATGCACAACCCCGGTTTCAGCCAAGCACTTGTTTCATACTTAAAATTTTTCAAACTTTTTCAACTTTCACGCAATACATGAGCGTGAGCCATGGACATAGCACTATAGGTGGAATAGAGTGGTGGTTGTGGAGAAGACAAAATAGGAATATGGTCTCACATCAACTAGGCATATCAATGGGCTATGGAGATGCCCATAAATAGATATCAATGTGAGTGAGTAGGGATTGCCATGCAACAGATGCACTAGAGCTATAAATGTATGAAAGCTCAACCAAAGGAACTAAGTGGGTGTGCATCCAACTTGCTTGCTCACGAAGACCTAGGGCATTTGAGGAAGCCCATCGTTGGAATATACAAGCCAAGTTCTATAATGAGAATTCCCACTAGTATATGAAAGTGACAAAACAAGAGACTCTCTATCATGAAGATCATGGTGCTACTTTGAAGCACAAGTGTGGAAAAAGATAGTAGCATTGTCCCTTTTTCTTTTTTTCCTTTTTTTCTTTTTTTGGGACCTTTTCTTTTGGTCTTTCCATTTTTTTATTTTTCTTTGGGACAATGCTCTAATAATGATGATCATCACACTTTTATTGATTTACAAATCGATACTAGAACAAAGTATGCCTCTATATGAATGCCTCTGGCGGTGTACCGGGATGTGCAATGAATCAAGAGTGACATGTATGAAAAATTATGCATGGTGGCATAGCGACAAATACGATGTCAACTACATGATTAAGCATGGAAAAATGACAATGATGAAGCGTGTTATATGAACGGAACAGTGGGAAGTTGCATGGCAATATATCTCGAAATGGCTATGGAAATGCCATGATAGGTAGGTATGGTGGCTGTTTTGAGGAAGGTATATGGTGGGTGTATGGTACCAGCGAAAGTTGCGCAGTAGAAGAGAGACTAGCAATGGTGGGAGGGTGAGAGTGCGTATAATCCATGGACTCAACATTAGTCATAAAGAACTCACATACTTATTGCAAAAATCTACAAGTCATAAAAACAAAGTACTACACGCATGCTCCTAGGGGAAGGGTTGGTAGGAGTTAACCATCGCGCGATCCCGACCTCCACACAAAGGATGACACTCAATGAAATACCTCATGCTTCAAATTTGTCACACAACGGTTACCATACATGCATGCTACGAGACTTGCAAACCTCAACACAAGTATTTCTCAAATTCACAATTACTCTACTATCATAACTCTAATATCACCATCCTCATATCTCAAAACAATCATCAAGCATCAAACTTCTCATAATATTCAATGCACTTTATATGAAAGTTTTTACTATACCCATCTTGGATGTCTATCATATTAGGACTAGTTTTATAACCAAAGCACATTACCATGCTGTTCTAAGAGACTCTCAAAATTATATAAGTGAAGCATGAGAGATCAATAATTTCTACAAAATAAAACCACCACCGTGCTCTAAAAGTTATAAGTGAAGCACTAGAGCAAAACTATCTAGCTCAAAAGATATAAGTGAAGCACATAGAGTATTCTAATAAATTACAATTCATTTGTATCTCTCTCAAAAGGTGTGTCCATCAAGGATGATTGTGGTAACTAAAAAGCAAAGACTCAAATCATACATGACGCTCCAAGCAAAACACATATCATGTGGTGAATAAAAATATAGTCTCACGTAAAGTTACTGACAGATGAAGACGAAAGAGGGGATGCCTTCCCGGGGCATCCCCAAGATTAGGCTTTTGGTTGTCCTTGAATTTTACCTTGGGGTGCCTTGGGCATCCCAAGATTAGGTTCTTTCCACTCTTTGTTCCATAGTCCATCAAATCCTTACTCAAAACTTGAAAACTTCACAACACAAAACTTAGCCAAAAATCTCGTGAGCTCCGTTAGTGTCAGGGATATGACTAGCAGGTATGAACCGGCTAGTGTAAACCGGCTCAGTTATATTATACTTGGTTGTAATATTTTAGTAAAGGCTACGGCCCATGAGATCTTAAGGCCCATGTATAGAAGTGTGTTTTGTAAACCGCCAAGCGATGTAACTTGAGGGATAAGAAAGAAAAGACAGAGACCGAGGCGACACAAGTATGAGCCGACCTCGGGACTCTGTAAACCGGACCAGGCGTCACCTCTATATAAAGGGACGACCCGGACGGTTCAGGGACAAGCAACAATCAACCCGTCGAGACACAGGCAAGCAAATCTGCTCCCTGTAATCCGACGCCCAAGCAATACCAAACCAACTAGACGTAGGCTTTTACCTTCTTGGAAGGGGCCGAACTAGTATAAACCCTCTGTGTCCTTTGTGTGCTATGAATCCTTTCAAGCTAACCCGTGCGATGGTTCCATCATCAAGTCCGTTAAACCGGACATCTGCCGTGTTATTTCCATGACAGTTGGCGCCCACCGTGGGGCCTGCGCACGATGGTTTCGAGTTCTTGAAAGGCGGCTTCGAAGGGCTCAAGGGTTACGCAGTCGGCCGGATGACCAAGAGTCGCCGCGGCCGGATCTACATCGACGACGCAGGTTGGGGACCGGAGGCCGATTTGATCGAATACGGGTACCGGGTCCCCTTCGGCAGCATCCAAGTCTTCATCGGCAAAATCGGCGAACCGGGGCCTGAGCCGGACATCTTCCCCAACATCGTCGAGCCGGCTCAGCGTGCGAGATCGGCCCGGATTCAGCCCGCCGTGAAGCGCGTGTTCGTTGGAGCAATCCACGGAGGTCGAGCCGAGACCGGATCGGAATCTGATGATGCAACAATCGTCTACTCAGATGACGAGTCTTCATCCGGGGAAACTGAATCTCTGTATCAGTTGCGGGACGGCCGGTCTGAGGGCGAGTCCGACGGGAACAGTATTCCGGGCCCCTTTGACCCGCCAAACCGGGTGGCAGTCTTCATGGCCGGTTCACAGCCCCCGATGAACGGAACGACAGCGGAAGCTGGTGCAGGGGGAAGCGGTTCAAACCCCTCCCTTACTGAAGTTCTATCCACCTTGATCGAGGAGTTCACAGCTAAAGCGGTGGAAGAAGTAGCTCCAGCAGACAAGGCGCATCATGATGCAGAGCTCCTTCAGTTGAAAGGCCGGATTGATCAGTTAAAGGAGGACTTAAAGGCAGAAAGAGAGATGATAGCGACGAGGCAAGCAGAGTTGGATGATCAAGCTTTTTATCTGAGGATGGAGCAAGCTTCTATGGAAGGAGTAAGGGGACGAAAGTACCGGTCCCGTATACCGCCGGTTTATGAATCAACGAATCTGTTCAGGACACCTGGGGCTGGGGCTAGTAATCATCCGGCTTTGAACCGGAGGACGCCTCCGGCCCGGGAGGAGCCGGTTCAGCAACCCGCCGCAGAGCAGGAGCGCCGGATTACGTCGGCACCTTATGTTCCTGTCCCTCCAGGGCATTATTCAAACCCTTTGGATAACATTGTTGCAGCGGCGGCGCGTTTGGCCGCTTTACCTGCGGAAGAAACGTCTCCAGTGGCGATAGAGGCGCGCAGGGTCCAGAAGCTACTTAATACGGCATTGATGCAGCAGCAAGCATATTCTCATAGCAGGGAAAGGTTACATTCAACACCGCGTCCCAACCGAAGTTATACTAGACATTGGGAGGAGCCAGAAGTATCTAGCAGTGAGCGCAGGAGACATCAGCGCAGGCAGGATAATCCGGCAGGGGCGGCAATGCCAGCTCCAGACATAAACCGGGCCAGATCAGGTGACAGGGAGGAAATTCGTCAAACAACGCTGGTTCACACAGCCACTGCAGGAACAGGAGCTACGGCAAGTTCCTTCGGGGTACAGTGTCTCGTCCCCGCTCTACGGAGTGTTAAGCTGCCCAAGGATTTCAAGGGGCCCCGCAAGGTACCTAACTACATAGCCGATTTACCGCCAGAAGCTTGGGTTGAAAGTTATGAGATGGCCATGGAGATGCTGGACGTGGATGAATCAGCTTGTGCCAAATATTTTACTATGATGCTCGAGGGCACGGCCCGGACCTGGTTGAAAGCTCTACCCCCGAATTCTATTGGATCATGGGGGGAACTGCGCAGCCAGTTCATCAAAAACTTCAAGGATACGTGCAAACAGCCGATGTCGGTGATAGACCTAGCAGCCTGTGTGCAAGGAGAGCAGGAGTCTACAGCAGCTTGGGTACGGAGGGTAGCAGAGATTTTGCACTCTTCGAATGGTATTAATCCTAGTACGGCGATAGTGACATTGGAGAACAATTGCCGGTTTGAATCTTTAAAATTGAAACTCGGACGGCTTAAAAGGGACTGCAATGACATGGGAACCTTAATGAGTGCCCTGGTGAAATACGGAGATTCTGATAACACAAAGTATCCGGAAGCAGAAGGAGATAAAGCCGGGAAGACCAGCAAGTCTGGTAAACCGGCGCGGATCAATCCGGTTACTTCAGGCTTTTTGGGCAAACGGAAGGCAGAGGGTGGTTCAGACTTCGTGGCTAACACTCAAATTCAAGGTGGTTTTCAACGTGATCCGGAGGATTTTGCTTTACAAACCGGCGGAGGAGCTCTGAGCTGGGAGCAGGAGTTGGATCGACCTTGTCCAAAGCATAGCGGAAAAGGGAAGGTAGCGAAGCATACCATGAGAGAGTGCATACCCCTTATGAAGGCAGTCGCAGGCCGTTTTAATCCTCCTAATCGACCCCCACATGGCGGTTCAGGGCCTGGATTTTATGGTTCGGGTCATCAGGGGAACAGTTCCGGATCAGGATATAGGGGCAATAACGGTGGTTATCAACCCCGGGCAGGCGGCCAAAATAATCAAGGAAACTATAATGGTCAGGGAAGTCAATCACATCATCAAGGTGGTTACAATGGTCAGAATAATCAGCAGCAGGGCCAAGGAAGTTATAATAATCAGGGAAATCAGCAGCAACAGCGTCAGCAACAGCAGCCGCAATCCGGATATCAGAGTAATCCAAAGGAGTTAAACAGCGGGCAATATCATGTTTTCACCACAAGTCTGTGTAAGAGAGACTAGAAGATTCTGAAGCGGGCTGTTAATGCAGTAGAACCGGCGATGCCGCAATTTCTTCGATGGTCAGAGCAGCCCATTGTATGGAGCAGAGAAGACCACCCCATGCGGGTGGATAATCCGGGACACTTAGCCTTGGTAGTGGCACCACAGGTGGGGGGATACAAGTTTACTAAAGTCCTCATGGATGGTGGTAGCAGTATCAATATCTTATATTACGAGACTTTCCGTCGTATGGGTCTGACAGATAAAAAGTTAAGATCATCAAACACAGTGTTTCACGGAGTGGTCCCAGGTAAGTCAGCTTATCCGGTTGGTAAGATTGACTTAGAAGTTACCTTTGGAAATGAGTATGATTCCAGGTCAGAGATGATCACTTTTGAAGTCGTCAAAATTAAAAGTCCATATCATGCTCTATTCGGAAGGACGGTTTATGCTAAGTTTATGGCTAGGCCATGTTATGTTTATTTGCAGCTTAAGATGCCGGGTCATAAAGGCACGATCACGGTTCATGGCAGTCGCAAGATAGCAGTGGAATGTGAGGAAGGTGATGCAGCTTATGCAGAAGCAGTATGTGCCACCGAGGAGCTAAAATTTTATAAAGATAATGTTGATCCGGCAGATATGACTCCGCTGAAGAAACCAACCACCGAGCATGATCCGGCGTTGAAGTTTAAGTTAGCTGAAGAGACCAAGCAGGTTGATTTTGTGCCTGGAGACTCGTCTAAACAATTCACTATCAGCGCTAACCTTGATCCCAAATAGGAAAGCGCGCTCATCGAGTTCATCCGTGAGAACCGAGATATCTTTGCATGGAAACCTTCTGACATGCCAGGTATACCGAGGGAACTCGCTGAGCACAAGTTAAACATTGATCCGAAGTTTAAACCGGTTAAGCAGTATCTGCGCCGCTTCAACGAAGAAAGGCGCAAGGCTATAGGAGAAGAAGTGGCCAGACTTTTGGCCGCAGGGTTCATAGTGGAAGTTTTTCATCCGGAGTGGTTGGCTAATCCGGTGCTGGTCTTAAAGAAGAATGGGAAGTGGAGGATGTGTGTGGACTACACGGACCTCAATAAAGCTTGCCCAACTGATCATTTTGCTCTACCTCGCATCGATCAGATCATCGATGCCACGGCGGGGTGTGAGCGGCTGAGTTTTCTAGATGCATATTCAGGGTATCACCAGATTAAAATGGCAGTTGAAGACCAAGAGAAGACAGCCTTCATAACTCCTTTTGGTGCACAGGCAACTTATCAACGTTGCGTTCAGAATTGTTTGAAGGGGCAGATAGGGAGGAATGTTCATGCTTATGTGGATGACATTATGGTCAAATCGAAGAAGGAAGGGACAATGATGGAGGATCTCAAGGAAACCTTTGATAATCTTCGGGCTTACAGGATGATGCTTAACCCGGAAAAATGTGCTTTCGGTGTTCCGGCTGGTAAGCTTTTGGGATTTTTGGTCTCAAACAGAGGAATAGAAGCTAACCCGGAGAAGATCAAAGCCATCACGTCTTTGACTAAACCGGTTTGTATCAATGATGTTCAGCGCATAGCTGGCCGGATCACAGCGTTAAGCCGGTTTATCAGTCGCTTGGGGGAGAAGGCGATCCCACTTTACCAGATGCTGAGGAAAACAGATCGGTTTATCTGGAGTGATGAGGCAAATGCAGCGTTTGAGGATCTGAAAAGGCAATTAGCAAACCCACCAGTTTTGGCTGCGCCCATTGACAGGGAACCTTTGCTGTTATACGTTGCTGCGAATACACGAGCGGTCAGCGTTGCTATTGTGGTTGAACGCAAGGAAGCAGGGAAGGAGCACCCGGTTCAGCGCCCGGTTTATTATATAAGCGAAGTACTCATTGAGTCCAAGCATAGATATCCTCACTGGCAGAAGTTGGTATATGGGGTGTTCATGGCAAACCGGAAGCTGAAGCATTATTTCCAAGGACATCCGATAACTGTGGTTAGTTCAGCTCCGTTGGGGGATATAATCCAGAACAGGGAAGCTACAGGCAGGGTAGCAAAGTGGGCCATTGAGCTCAGCCCGCATGAGTTGAAATATGTGCCACGCACTGCTATAAAATCTCAGGCATTAGTAGACTTCATCAATGACTGGACAGAGTTGCAGACTCCTGAAGAGAAGCCGGATCTTACCTATTGGACGATTCACTTTGACGGTTCCAAACAGTTGGAGGGCTCGGGGGCTGGAGTTGTCTTGACTTCCCCCAGAGGTGATAAATTTTGCTATGTCCTCCGTTTATTATTTCCTTGTACTAACAATGCAGCAGAATATGAAGCATTGCTTCACGGTTTGCGGTTAGCAAAGGAGATGAATTTGAGCCGGGTTAAGTGCCTAGGTGACTCAGACCTAGTGGCACAGCAAGTATCTGGCAAGTGGGATTCAAGAGATCCCCTCATGGCAGCCTATCGACAAGAAGTTGAAGCAGTTGCAGGACACTTTAAGGGATATCAGGTGGATCACATAGACCGGCGGAGGAACGAAGCAGCCGATGCTCTGAGCCGGCTAGGGTCGCAGCGTAAACCGGTACCACCAAACACCTTTTTGGATGAATTGCACAGTCCTTCGGTTCAGGTACTTTCGGAGGAAGACTTAGCTGTTCCGGACCCAGAGGCGCAGCTAGTTGCAGCACTCCATGTTATTCCGGATTGGACGCTACCCTATTTAGCATACCTGGGTCGAGGAGAGTTGCCGGAAGACGAAGAGGAAGCGCGACAGATAATCCGGCGCTCTAAGTCCATGACAATTGCAAACGGAGAGCTTCACCATCGTAGTACTTCGGGAGTATTTCAGCGATGTGTTTCAGCTGAGGAAGGTTGTGAGATTTTAAGGGAGATTCATGAAGGGGATTGCGGTCATCATGCCGGTTCAAAATCATTGGTAGCAAAGGCATTCCGACATGGTTTTTATTGGTTAACCGCACATGCAGATGCGGCAGATCTGGTCCGAAAGTGTGATGCTTGTCAGAAATTCTCAAGGCGTGCTCTCGTGCCGGCACAGGAACTCCGGATGATACCAATAACTTGGCCTTTCGCAACTTGGGGGCTTGATATGGTTGGGCCTTTCAAACGATCCAAAGATCAAAAAACTCATCTACTAGTGGCAGTAGACAAGTTTACAAAGTGGGTTGAAGCGGAGCCTATAAGCAAGTGTGATGCGGCAACAACGGTTAAATTCATCAAAAAAGTGATATTCCGCTTTGGCTTTCCACACAACATCATCCCAGACAATGGTACTAATCTATCTAAGGGTGAAATGAAGGAATTCTGTCAAAGAGAACATATTCGGTTAGATGTATCTTCTGTGGCTCATCCTCAGACCAACGGCCAGGCCGAAAGGGCAAATCAGGAGATTTTGCGAGGCATCAAACCCCGGCTTATGACACCTTTGCAGAGAACCCCAGGTTGTTGGGTTGAAGAATTGCCATCTGTTCTTTGGAGTATTAATACTACACCAAACCGGTCTACAGGCTACACGCCTTTCTTCATGGTTTACGGCGCTGAAGCAGTTCTTCCAAGTGACATACGCCATGACTCACCAAGGGTAACGGCCTATGTGGAAGCAGTCAACGAGGAGTCAAGACAGGTCGGTTTAGACCGGTTGGATGAAGAGCGTGATATAGCTGCGGCGCGGTCGGCGATTTATCAGCAAGATCTGCGCAGATATCATAGCCGCCGGATTAGAACAAGGACATTCCAGGAGGGTGACTTGGTACTCCGGCTAATCCAAGATCAAACAGATATGCACAAGCTATCCCCACCATGGGAAGGGCCCTTTTTGGTCAGCAAGAATCTACACAACGGTTCATATTACTTGGTGGACATTCGAGAACACAAGGACTCACGGACATCAGAAGAGGAGACGAAGAGGCCATGGAACATCGCCCATTTACGGCCATACTATACTTGAGCTATGTGCTCCAATGTATCCTATGTATATATTATGAGTAATGAATAAACCGGCACCCTCGGTAAACCGGGGGCTCAGCCCTTTTTCCATATACAAAAATCCTGTGAAAAACAACCATACAAGTTTACTATCAGATACTATATTTCAATATTGGCCGGTTTAGAAACTGATCTTTTGCAGAATATGTGAAGGAGCAATATAACTCTCAAGAACAGGAGATCATATCCGGTTCAAGAAGAGAAGACTTCATAAAAACCCACAGGTTCAGACGGAACACTGGAGGCCCTCTGGGAGTTGGTATCATCCACTCCCAGTGATCGGATAAATTTTATAGTTCTTTCGACCCTCTGAAAAGTTGGACAAGTCCACGTTCAGTGATTGGTTTACATTGACCCACCGGTTCAGGAGGAACCCTGGAGGCCCTCTGGGAGTTGGTATCATCCACTCCCAGTGATCGGATTGGTTTCATAGTTCTTTCGACCCTCTTAAAAGTTGGACAAGTCCACGTTCAGTGATTGGTTTAGATTGACCCACCGGTTCAGGAGGAACCCTGGAGGCCCTCTGGGAGTGTCGGCCAATCCGCGTCCCAGTGATCGGAATAATTTTTATATACGGTTCTTTCGGCCCTCTGAAAAGTTGGATAATTCCACGTTCAGTGATTGGCTAGGCCCTCTGGGAGTGTCGGCCAATCCGCGTCCCAGTGATCGGAATAATTTTTATATACGGTTCTTCCGGCCCTCTGAAAAGTTGGATAATTCCACGTTCAGTGATTGGCTAGGCCCTCTGGGAGTGTCGGCCAATCCGCGTCCCAGTGATTGGCTGAACCTTGCTTTGAGCCTGGCAGCTCTTTGAAAAAGCCTCGACTACATGGTCTTATTTGCAAAAATCGCATATTCTTGGTGTTTTTGTGTTCTATAACCTTTTAAACCGGAGTGGAACAGCTACACAAGTTGACCACATATCTATAAAATAAAAGTCTGGATCATGCATATCAGACCAAGTAAACCGGCGTTCATTAAAACCCGGATCGCGTATCAGGCAAAAGTTATAACTTTCTGAAACAAGATGAACCGGATTTATCATAAAGATGGACCGGAGAATTTCAAGTTTCTATTTGGGTTCATGAAGACCTTCATAAAGTGACTTTAAAGTCCTGCCGGTTTTAAAGTATATTGGCCACATAAATCTCAGGTATAAAAGTTATCTTTAATATAAGGATATGCTTATTTGATGTTTTAAGAGAACAAATTAATCCGTCCAGTGGTAAGCCACTAGGACATATTTTTCGATATTGTTTTCTGTATGAACAGAAGAAGGCAACCACATCAGACAACAAGTCAACCGGAGAGTATTTCATGGAGACAAAATATTCGGATTGAAGCACATTACGTTTCGCTAACTTATTACAAGGCATGACGAGCCCAACGGTTTGGAAACATTGTTTAAAGGAATATCAGTTATGATTACAGCAATAAAATTCAAGATTATGCTTCTCCTTGCTGGGACGGCTGGCCATCGCCTTGTTCCGGAACATCTTCATCTTCATGAAGCGGTTGGAAATCCGGCGTACGCCAGTCAATCTTCGCCAAGGCCCGGAAATACACTTCATCGTTGATAAGTTCAGAAGGATCAATGTCAGGAGCAAAGGTGTGAGGACGAACCGGTGGGATTAAGTTGACGGTATCGTAAACCGGTCACTCCACCCGCTCGTTCTGCAGATTGTATCCTGGATGATATCTAGAAAAATCCGATTCAGCGGCAAGCTTGCTCGCGAGGGGACGCATCTCTTTCGTCAAAGCATAGAGATCAGTTTCGGTGAAAGGTGAGCCGTCCTCCTTCGTATCTGGGAATCCCGTAAAAGCCTCCTCCGGATCAAGATCCGGGACCCAAGCCTTAGCCCTCGTAAGGGCCAGAAGAGCACCACCCCGCGCAGCAGACCTCTTGACTTCTTCGAGACGAGCCGGCAGAACAGACAACTTGTTTAAAGTATCTTGTATTGTAGTAGGGGCCGGTTTACCAAACGAAGTAGCACTGATGATCCTTTGCGCCCCGGAGTACAGCTGTTCGACCAAGGTGTAGCAGGCTTTGAGTTTTTTCCGCAAGTCGTCCCCAAGATGGGAGACACGGCGCCCTACATACAACAATCATAGTTAAACCGGTACAAGGCACAGATTACAAAGATAAAGGCAGGAGTTCAGATTATACTTACCAAAAACAGCAGAGGTCATTAAGTCAATTTGCCGTCTTAATCCGGACAGTTCTTCCGTCACCGGATTAAGTGCTCCTTCAGCATCCTGAACCCGTTTTTCCAGATCTTTTTTCTGGACCTCAAAAGTAGCCCGCTCCTCTTCAAAGTATTTCTTCAAGTCTTCAGCGGTCTTTAAGCTCACTTGAAGTTCTTTTTTCGCCTTTGAAGCGGCAGACTCTGTTTCAGTAAGCCGGCTTCGAAGCTTGTTAATCTCAAGAGCATTCCGGTTCAACTCAGCCTGCAGACAAAGTTCAAAAACAAGAGGTGAAGTTTAGTCAAGTCTCAAGCACACAACCAAGTTGTCTACTTGACACTTGGGGGCTAATGGCAGTTGAAGCAGTAAAGCAAAGATAATTTAAAGTTACAAGTCTCAAGCACACAAACCAGTTATCTGCTTGACACTTGGGGGCTAATGTATAATTGAAGTATTGACAGCAACTTTTACAAGTATCAACTACATAAGCAAGTTATCTACTTGATACTTGGGGGCTAATGTAAAGACCAACGGTTCAAATCTACAAAGTTCCGGATCACCTTCAGTAAGCAGCTAAACCGGAACTTGGGGGCTATTATGAGATAGAGATGCATCAAAGGAACAAAGTCAGAAGAGAAGTCTACGTGATATTTTTTCCTCATTAAATTCACCAAGCTGGCTTCATAATCCCGACTGCTGTGGAGCCGGTTCAGATACCCAGAGTAAATGTCTTGAGCGCTCATGCCGGAAAGGCTGGATATTTCAGTACTCCACTTCCCCTTTTCTTGAGATAATTTTTCCGCTTTAGCCGTATGTTTTGCTAAAACGGTGGGCTCAGCTGGAGCAACGTAAGCAGCACCAGTTACCACAACATCAGGTGAGGCTGGTACATTGGGGGGAGTGTCAATATGAGCCGGATCAGGAGATGCCGGATTAACCTGAGGAGAGTTAACCCGGGCCGGACTTGGCCGATTCTGGGCATCTTCAGCAGTAGGATGCTCAGGAGCAGAAGTGTGATCTGTTGGTGCAGGGTCTTCAATAGGAGCTACGGGTTCACCTTCTGGAGGAACAATTGTTGACGGATTAGCAACCGGATCATCCGCAGTAGGTTCAGCAATAGGCTTATTCGCCTTGGGCTTCTTGCTGGGTTTCGGTTTGCTGTAAAAAATATGCAAAATGAGTTAGCATTATAAAGCAAAAAGGAGATTATAAACCGGAAGAAGTGAGGAAAGTTACCCTGGGACGGTTTTCAGGGGAGGAAGCTGCGTGGCGGTTGATTCACCAGAGGAAGACAATGGAGTTTCCTGATAATCAGGGTCAGACGGTTTAAGGGGTTTTCGGATAAGACCGGCCTTGGGATGAAGGAGGGTCGGAGAAAGTATCACCTCAGCGCGGCGTTTTTGAACCGGAGTTAAGGAAATTCCGGATGACTCCACCGCCAGGCCGCTGTGGCGAGTGGTCCGGCGGAAAGCTTCGTGCTGTTGCTTCTTCAAAGTAAAGTTAGGGTCTAACTGAGCATAAGGATGAGAAAATTGATATTTCCGGACGGTCCGACGACTTTTTTGGGGAAGAGGTTCTGAGTCAGAAGAAAGAAGGGTTACCTCAATTTCAGCCGGGTTATCACTTTCAGGCAATTCCTGTGGAAAGATATCGTTAGATACGATTACAAGTACATGAAAGCAAAAATCTAAACCGGATTAAAGCATACCTCGGAGTCCGGATCATCGTCCTCAGTGGGAGAACCGGCGTCAACGGCTGCTTTCCTCTTTTTGTTTGCAGGGGTTTTTCGCCGGGCCTGTTTAACGGTTTCTCCTGAGGCTTTCTCTTCCAGAAAGGGTCATCAGCCTAATTGAAAGAAATAAAGATAATTGAAAGATGGTTCAAAAGAAACGGATTACAAATACAGGGTAAAGAGAAACTTACTACGGGCAGCTTATTCTTCTTGTAGTATGGAGCTAAACCGACCTTAGCACAATCTGCCAAAGAAACATTGAGAATTTTCTTGGCTGATTCCACAACTTCCGATTCAGAAAGCCTTTCCTTGGTAAACCTTTGAGGATCATCCGGTTTACCAGAATATTTGCACATTAGATGTGATCGCCGGCTCAAGGGAAGTATGCTCCAAGATAGCCAGCAGCGTAGAAAGTCAGTCCCAATTAAACCATTTGCTATGAAAGCTCTTAGTTTGGAGAGCTGTGGTGAGAACCGGGTCCGTTCAACAGCGCCGAGCCGTGGTGGTAAGGGATGATTCTCCGGAATACGGGTTTCACGGTAACCCGGCAGAGGGTTCTCCCCTTCAGGAGAAGTGTCCACACAGTAAAACCAGGTCTTATTCCAGTCTTTGGGATGAGAGTGCAAAGCAGCGTGGGGAAACACCACATCTCTCCTCTTCTGAATGCTAACGCCACCGAGCTCCTGATGTGGTCCGCTGGTAAACTCGGTGCGCCGGTTCAAATGAAAGAAATCCCGGAATAGATCGACGGAAGGTTCCTCTTGCAGATACACCTCAGAAAATACTTGGAAGTCGCAGATGTTTGAGACAGAATTGGGTCCAAGGTCTTGCGGGTGCAGTTGGAAAGCAGCAAGAACATCCCGGAAAAATTTGAACCGGGGGGAGAGAAGCCTCGAGATATATGATCCAAAAACACAATGACCTCCCCGGATCTGGGAGTAGGGGGACATTCATTACCCGGAGCCCGCCACTTTAATTCAGACTGAGGTCCTAAAGTGCCAATTTCAGACAGCTTGATTAAATCATCCTCAGTGATGACCGAAGGAACCCAATCGCAGGAGACATATTGTCTAGCCATTGCAACGAAGGAGCAAAGTACTGAAAAGGTAAAATACAGAAAACGGATTATGAAAGTACAGCGGTATAAACCGGAAACTATCTATGAAAGTTACGCAACGGTTTAAACTGAGGACTAATGGCGTGGTTAAACCGGCAATTATAACAAGCTGTATCATTTCCGGTTAATGGCAGTTGAAGAGGAACGGCTAAACCGTTGCGTTAAGTTACAGAGTTTCGCAAGAACAAGGCATATCAACTTAAACCGGAACATACTTAGCAGATCTATCAAGGAGAAAAACAGGTTTTCAGCCGACTGTTAAGGAGGAATAGATCTGAGCGTGCTAAGAAAAGAGAAACTAATGTAAGAACATACGGGAAGGAGTTACGAGGACCTTATACTAAGTGGATAAATCTACAGGCTAGACAGGAACAATGGAGATTCGAAGTATTTACAGCGGGGTAAAAATGCAAGATCTGAAGGACAAAGTTATTAGAAATCACTGGTTCAAGGTCGAACAAGACGAAGCTTCTGTTAAGGCTCTAATGGCGGAGGTGTAGGAAGAAACCCTAGAGGTTGCAGACCAATAATAAGGAAGAAGGACATACCTGGAACGGCAGGAATCGGCGGCGGAGGTTTTTTGGTCGAGATCAGGGTGATGCAGCGGCCAGGCGAGGACCTGGATCCAGCGGTCGTCGGCGGCAGTTCGAGCTCGAGCGAAGACGGAGGAAGAAGACGGAAGAAGAAGACAGAGCGAGAAGAAGATAATGAATGAGGGGTGGCGGTATTTATAGAGGAGAGTCAGATCTGAAGCGACAGGTGCGGGATTCAAGGAGGCAAAAAATCGGATAAAGATATTCTGGCGCCTCGATTCTCGGGATAACCCTTAAACAAAGCTATAGTACAGCTCACGGCGTTAAATGCGGAGATGATGTCACGGTCAGATTTAGTGACTCTCGAAGATGACATCAGAGCCGGTTTACAAAAATATGAAGACAAAGAAGAAAATTATACAAGACAAGGAAGACTGATATGAACAAGTTCAAATCATTCTGGGGCCTAATGTCAGGGATATGACTAGCAGGTATGAACCGGCTAGTGTAAACCGGCTCAGTTATATTATACTTGGTTGTAATATTTTAGTAAAGGCTACGGCCATGAGATCTTAAGGCCCATGTATAGAAGTGTGTTTTGTAAACCGCCAAGCGATGTAACTTGAGGGATAAGAAAGAAAAGACAGAGACCGAGGCGGACACAAGTATGAGCCGGCCTCGGGACTCTGTAAACCGGACCAGGCGTCACCTCTATATAAAGGGACGACCCGGACGGTTCAGGGACAAGCAACAATCAACCCGTCGAGACACAGGCAAGCAAATCTGCTCCCTGTAATCCGACGCCCAAGCAATACCAAACCAACTAGACGTAGGCTTTTACCTTCTTGGAAGGGGCCGAACTAGTATAAACCCTCTGTGTCCTTTGTGTTCTATGAATCCTTTCAAGCTAACCCGTGCGATGGTTCCATCATCAAGTCCGTTAAACCGGACATCTGCCGTGTTATTTCCACGACAGTTAGTATAAGAAAACAAACCACTACTCAAAGGTACTGTGATGAACTCATTATTTGTTCATATTGGTGTTAAACCTACTGCATTCCAACTTCTTTATGATTCATAACCCCCGATACTACTCATAGATTCATCAAAATAAGCAAACAACACACGAAAAACACAATCTGTCAAAAACAGAACAGTCTGTAGCAATCTGTAACTTTCGAATACTTATGTAACTCAAAAAACATTGAAATAAATTGGTGGACGTGAGGAATTTGTCTATTAATCATCTGCAAAAATAATCAACTAAAAAGCACTCTCCAGTAAAAAATGGTAGCTAATCTCGTGAGCGCTAAAGTTTCTGTTTTTTACAGCATGATCGCATAAACTTCACACAAGTCTTCCCAAAGGTTCTACTTGGCTCAAACACTAATTAAACACAAAACCACATCTAAACAGAAGCTAGATGCAATATTTATTCCTAAACAGAAGCAAAAGCAAAGAAAATAAAATTGGGTTGCCTCCCAACAAGCGCTATCGTTTAACGCCCCTAGCTAGGCACGATACAAGAATAGATCTAGGTATTGCCATCTTTGGTAGGCAATCCATAAGTGGCTTTCATAATAGATTCATAAGGTAACTTGATTTTCTTTCTAGGAAAGTGTTCCATGCCTTTCCTTAACGGAAATTGGAATCTAATATTTCCTTCCTTCATATCAATAATCGCGCCAATCGTTCTAAGGAAAGGTCTACCAAGAATAATAGGACATGTAGGATTGCAATCTATATCAAGAACGATGAAATCTACGGGCACATAGTTCCTATTTGCAACAATAAGAACATCATTAATCCTTCCCATAGGTTTCTTAATGGTAGAATCCGCAAGATGCAAATTTAAAGAACAATCATCAAGTTCATGGAAACCTAACATATCACACAAAGCTTTTGGAATTGTGGAAACACTTGCACCCAAATCACACAAAGCAAAGCATTCATGATCTTTAATCTTAATTTTAATAGTAGGTTCCCACTCATCATAAAGCTTTCTAGGGATAGAAACTTCTAATTCAAGTTTTTCTTCATAAGATTGCATTAAAGCATCAACTATGTGTTTGGTAAAAGCTTTATTTTGACTATAAGCATGAGGAGAATTTAGCACGGATTGCAACAAGAAAATACAATCTATTAAAGAGCAATTATCATAATTGAATCCCTTGAAATCCAAGATAGTGGGTTCATTGCTATGTAAAGTCTTGACCTCTTCAATCCCACTTTTAACAATTTTAGCATCAAGATCTAAAAACTATGAATCATTGGGACGCCTTTTAACTAAAGTAGACTCATCTCTAGTCCCATCTTTATCAAGATTCATACTAGAAAACAAGGATTTAATAGGAGACACATCAGACACTTTTAGATCTTCATCTTTATTATCATGATAACTAGAATAACACGCTTTCATAAAGCAATCTCTTTTAGCACGCATCCTAGCGGTTCTTTCTTTGCATTCATCAATGGAAATTCTCATGGCTTTGAGAGACTCATTGATATCATGCTTAGGTGGAATAGATCTAAATCAACATAAAGAGAAATTCTATCCACGTTTCTAGCCAATTCGTCAACCTCAAGCAATTTTTCTTCAAGCAAAGCAATGAAATTCTTTTGCGAATTCTTAAACTCTTTAACACTAGTCTCAAATTCAGAGGGCATCTTACTAAAATTTCCATAAGAGTTATTGTAGGAATTACCATACTTGTTAGAGAAATTACTAGGAAAAGGCCTAGCATTAAAGTTTCCCCTATAAGCATTGTTACCAAAATTATTCCTACCAACAAAATTCACATCCAAAGATTCATTATTATTCTCAATCAACGCGGACAAAAGCATATCATTAGGATCAGAAGAAGCACTCTTAGTAGAAAATAATTTCATAAGTTCATCCATCTTTCCACTCTAAACACTAATCTCTTCAATAGCATGCACTTTTTTACTAGTAGATCTTTCAGTGTGCCATTGAGAGTAGTTAACCATAATATTATCTAGGAGTTTAGTAGCTTCTCCTAAAGTGATTTCCATAAAATTTCCCCCCGCTGCCGAATCTAAAAGATTTCTGGAAGCAAAATTCAAGCCGGCATAATTTTTTTGTATAATCATCCACAAGTTCAAACCATGTGTAGGGCAATTGTGTATCATTAATTTAATTCTCTCCCAAGCTTGTGCAACATGCTCATGATCTAGTTGCTTAAAATTCATAATATCGTTTCTAAGAGAGATAGTCTTAGCAGGAGGAAAATACTTAGAGATAAAGGCATCTTTGCACTTATTCCATGAATCAATACTATTTCTAGGCAAAGAAGAGAACCAAGTTTTAGCACGATCTCTAAGTGAAAACGGAAATAGCTCAATTTTACAATATCATTATCCGTATCCCTCTTTTTTTGCATATCGCACAAATCAACAAAGTTGTTTAGATGGGTAGCGGCATCTTCACTAGGAAGGCCATAAAATTGCTCTTTCATGACAAGATTCAATAGAGCAGCATTGATCTCACAAGATTCAACATCTAAGATAGGAGCAATTGGAGTGCTAATAAAATTATTATTGTTGGTATTGGAGAAGTCACACAATTTGGTATTGTCTTGACCATAGTGACAAGCAAGCAATCCAACACACAAGCAAACAAGAGGCAAGCGAATGGTAAACACACGGAAAAAGAAGGGCGAATAAAACGGCAAAGGGTGAAGTGGGGGAGAGCAAAACGAGAGGCAAATAATGTAATGCGAGGGATAAGGGTTTGTGATAGGTACTTGGTATATGAATTTTGCGAATGTCTCCCCGGCAACGGCGCCAGAAATTCTTCTTGCTACTTCTCGAGCTTGCGTTGTATTCCCTCGAAGAGGAAAGGGTGATGCAACACAGTAGCGTAAGTATTTCCCTCGGTTTTTTAGAACCAAGGTATCAATCCAGTAGGAGACCACGAGCGAGTCCCTCGCACCTGCACAAACAAATAAGAACCTCGCAGCCAACGTGATAAAAGGGGTTGTCAATCCCTTCTCGGTCACTTACGAGAGTGAGATCTGATAGATATGATAAGATAATATTTTTGGTATTTTTGGTATAGAGAAAAAGTAAATAAAGCAAAGTAAACAATGGCAAAGGAAATTGGCAAGTTGACGGGAAAATAATATGATAAAGATAGACCCGGGGGCCATAGGTTTCACTAGTGGCTTCTCTCATGATAGAAGAATTCTACGGTGGGTGAAGAAATTACTGTCGAGCAATTGATAGAAAAGCGCATAGTTATGAAAATATCTAGGCATGATCATTGTATATAGGCATCACGTCCATGACAAGTAGACCTAAATGATTCTACATCTACTACTATTACTCCACACATCGACCGCTATCCAGTAAGCATCTAGAGTATTAAGTTCATAAGAACAGAGTAACGCCTTAAGCAAGATGACATGATGTAGAGGGATAGACTCAAACAATATGATATAAACCCCATCTTTTTATCCTCGATGGCAACAATACTATACGTGCCTTACTGCCTCTGCTGTCATTGGGAAAGGACACCGCAAGATTGAACCCAAAGCTAAGCACTTCTCCCATTGCAAGAACTATAGATCTAGTAGGCCAAACCAAACCAATAATTCGAAGAGACTTGCAAGGATATTATAATCATACATAAAAGATTTCAGAAAAGAATCCAATATTGTTCAAAGATAATTTTGATCATAAACCGACAATTCATCGGATCTCGACAAACACACCGCAAAAAGATTACATCGAATAGATCTCCTCAAAGATCGAGGAGAACTTTGTATTGAGATCCAAAAAGAGAGAAGAAGCCATCTAGATAATAACTATGGACCCGAAGGTCTGTGGTAAACTACTCATAACTCATCGGAGAGGCTATGTTGTTGATGTAGAAGCCCACTGTGATCGATGCCCCCTCCGGCGGAGCTCCGGAACAGGCCCCAAGATGGGATCTCACGAGAACAGAAGGTTGCGGCGGTGGAATTAGGGTTTCGTCTGTTGCATCGATGTTTTCAGGGTATGAGAGTATATATAGGCTGAAAAGGCATGTCGGGGGGTCAACAGGTGGCCCACGAGGGTGGGGGCGCCCCCTGCCCTCGTGGCCACCTCTTTCGCTTCCTGGCGTGTACTCCAAGTCTTTCGTGTTGATATTGTTCCAAAAATAACTCTCCCGAAGGTTTCATCCGTTTGGACTCCGTTTGATATTCCTTTTCTGCGAAACATTGAAATAGGATAAAAACAGCAATTTGCGCTGGGCCTTGGGTCAGTAGGTTAGTCCCAACAATAATATAAAAGTGTATAATAAAGCCCATTAAACATCCAAAACAAAATATATAATAACATGGAACAATCAAAAATTATAGATACGTTGTAGACGTATCACTCCGCCAACATACTTCACTCTTATTCATATTGGCAAGGACAAGTGCAATCAACCTTCACATCTTGCACTAGTTCAAGGAGTCACAAACCCTCTTGTTGGTAAGACAAGGGACAAGGTAACCTAATGCTTTCATGGACATCAACTTGTGTGCAATTCACTCTATGTCCATGGATTTCTTTTGTATGTTCCTTGTGGGACTAACCCATGTAGGTATTGAAAGTGCAACTCACTCCAATGGACTACTCCAAATGATCTACATTAACATTGAGCTTCTACATATTCAACACCTACATGAAGTTAGCATTGACAAAACCCAAGGTTAGTTCATCCCTCTTACGGGGGATATCACATCTAGGGGAAGCTTTACTCTATGAATTGAGCTAAAGCAACTCTAATGATGTGAACACAACAATGCTTTATGTAAAAGTGGTAACCCCACTTGTGCTTAAACGATGAGTATGACCTATGATTAAATGTTTTAATTTGACTCCTAAGTCAATATACTCATATATAGATGACATGGTCATCGCCACTTGCTTGATAGATGCTAGAATGTTTGTGCATGCTTTGTCACATATTTCATTTGCTATCTTATTGTGTGAGCATGTTGAGTGCATATTTTTTTCTCATTCGAGGACATCCATGTGTTGCTTTGATTGTTTAGCTTTCCTCTTTTGCCAAATGGATGGACAAGAATGCCTAAGAACCCCCTCTAGCTATATATGATTTCCTTGTCTCAAACTCTATTCATGCTACATCACAAAGTTTGATCAAGTCAGATTCGAACCACTCTGAGTGAGGAGCACTCGGAGTCACCGACTCATCATGGACTTAAACTTCCAATACCTCTTAGTGCATTTCGGTCTGACTGATTCTTTTCCTTCGGTCACACTGAGGTCATTAAGTTGATCTAGGTTTTCAATCTCGTTGCAACCTATTAGAACAATTCGGTCTCACCGAGTTGCAGGAGCTGCTAGCGGTTGTGCATATCGATACCACCGAGTCGTTCCACTTGGTCACACTGATAGGGTCTGGATATATATACCCATGGGCCGAACCTTGGAAAGTTTTCATAATCCTTTCACCCGCGCCTATCCAGCTCTGCCGACTCGAGGTCTCCGGATCATCCTCTCGTCGTCTGCGACCTCCTGCCGCCGGTCTCCGCCGCCGTCAACGGAAATCTCTGCCGCCGTTGTCGCCGTAGAGAACTCATCGCCAAGTTAGGGTATGAGTTCAACCCTTTGTATTTTCCTCAATCTGATTCTAAGCACAAAGTCAATTCCGTGATTGTTGCCACGTATGAGATCATCATGTCCAGCAAAAACTCCATGTAGATTAGTTTTGATTCAAAGTTTTAGGGTTAGGTTTGCGCCGAACTCATCTCGGACCGACCGATTTGTAGAAATCGGTCTCACCAATTTGGCTTAGGCCATTGCATTGTAACATTCGGTCTGACCGAAACGTACAAATCAGTGTGACCGAGTTCAACTCTCAGTGAAACCCTAGCAATCTTAGAGTCACCAAACTGTGTCTTGGTCTGACCGATTTCACCAGTTTAGATTCTCAGAGTTGCTTCGGTGTCACCGAGTTTAATAAATCGGTAGCTCCGAAATGCTTTTTGTAGAAACCTAAAACTAAGTCTTTGACTCAACTGTTTTGCAAAATCTCTGCACTTTGTGATGCTCATCCACTCTACCTCAACTATATCTATTCACAGGGTCAGCTTGTAGTTTCAGTCATGTCTGAGGGCAGTGATAGTCAGAACAGGTTAGAGGAGCAGGCACAACTGAGTGAGGGCACTAGTTCCTCCAACAGCAGCTACTATGAGAGTAGCAGAAGCACTCCCAGCAATCTGCCAAAGGCTGCTACCAAGACAAGGAAGAAGAAAACTTATGATAGTGAGGATGAAGATTTTGTGGCTGAAGAGGTCACTTCAAAGAAGAAGGCTATCAACAAGGAAGAATCTGCTAGAGTTGTCTGGCTTGGTCTAAACAAGAAGGCCCCTGCCAAGAGAGCTCCAATGTCAAAAGTCAGAGCCCCCACTCAAGAAACAATGGCGTTTACTCTTGAAACAAGAGATGACGAGCTAGCAGGATATAAGAAAAGAGCTAGGAAGACCACAGCCAGAGTGGTTGGCAAGCCATCTATGAGAGATGATGATGATGTTGATGAGCCTGTTACACATGCAGCAAAGACTCAAAAGCTGATGGGAGATGCCATCAAATCCAGGGCTGCTCCATCTAAGCCCAAAGGTACCCCAAAGCTTATGCACCCAAGAGATACACAAGAGACATTCCAGCAGCTGAAAAGAACAAGGCCCCGGTGCTAGATGTTCCAGAGGAAGAGGAAGATCAAGATCAAGAATCCTTAGATGATGATGAGTCTGTGATGCTCAGAAAACTTAAGCCAAAAATTCCAGATCATAATGATGCCCATCTTGTTGATGAAAACATGAAACTGAGAAATGATGCGGGTCTGAGACGACGGAGACAGACTGATCCATATGCTACAAGGAGAAAGACTGATGTGGACTATAGATTTCACACCAAGGAACATCAGGATTTCTATGAGACCGTATTGTTGAACAAGAAGCCCATTGTCTGTGACATGAAGTGGGTAGACTGGAAATACATTGACAAACATGCTGATTTCTTTCCAGGTGTGCATGAAAGCTTCAGGCATAATGAAGTTGAAAAGTTAGTGGGAAAGAAACTGACTAGATGGAACGATGAGATGATCTTGAAATTCTACTCCACTGCTCACTTCTATCCAGATAGTAGAATTGTATGGATTACTGAAGGAACAAGATACCAATCAACTGTTGCTGAATGGGCAAGTTCGATCTATGCCCCCCAAGGAGGATGAAAATGACACATATGTGTATGACAAGCCCAGGATGCATCATAACTCTATGGCAAATATGTACAAGCCAATTCCTGACGCAGATTTGCAGACTCACAAGTTTGACACCATATATCATCTGTGGTCTGGTCTGACCACCATCAACACTATACTAAGGCACACTTTGCTGCCCAAGTTAGGAGATCATAGAACGATCCGAGGCCACTACATCAACTTGCTCCATATGTTTGATGTTCCTGAGAAGTTCAAGGTCATGAGTTTGATTGTAGAGACAATCAAGAGGACAACAGCTGACCAAAAAAGGTCTTGTGAATATGCCCCTCACATTCAGATGCTTATCAACTCCAGGTTGGAGAAAGGGACATATCTGCTTGACAAGAGGCACCTACCTCTTAGGCCAGAATTTGAGCATAATGAAGTTGTCATGGATGCATCCCATCCTACTTCTGTTGAAGGCCAAGAGAAAATTGCTCAAGCAAAGACAGCTAAGCAAGCAAGTGCTTCTGGAGCTCCTAAGACCAAGCAAGATCAGCTCAGTTATCTGCTTGAGGCCACTCTGAGGATTGAGAAGAGTTTGGCCAACTTGACTCAGAATCAAGCAAGCCTTGAAAGGATCACTGAGACAAATTTCTATGATCTAGATGTGAAGGTCACAGAGATCCAGACTATTGTGGAGAAGCTCAAGGAAGATGCTGAGGATAGAGATACGACAGATGATTTTCAAAGAGACCCAAGAGGACTAAGATCTTCAGCTGTCCCAGTTGTCGAGCCCAAACCTACACTTTCAGCTCCTGCAGCCACTGCTACAGTTGTTCCTCCACATTCAACACCTCTAGCTCCACAGACTTCATCGGAAGTGTTTGCAGATGCCCTTATCTCCATGCCATCTACGTACACTGGAGCCAGCAGTGAGAAGACTTCTTCTGTAGCTCCCGGAGATCGTGTCTAGAGTGCCGTATAGCACTATGCATTTTCGATCTATTTGGTAACTTGTTGCCGAAAGGGGAGAAAGTGTATAGATCATTAGGCTTCGAGAGAGAGTGTCTGATACGTCTCCAACGTATCTATAATTTTTGATTGTTCCGTGCTATTATATTATCTGTTTTGGATGTTTAATGGGCTTTATTATACAATTTTATATTATTTTTGGGACTAACCTACTAACCCAAGGCCCAGTGCAAATTGTTGTTTTTGCCTATTTCAGTGTTTCACAGAAAAGGAATATCAAACGGAGTCCAAATGGAATGAAACCTTCGGGAGAGTCGTTTTTGCAACAAATACAACACAGAAGACTTGGAGTACACGCCAGGGAAGAAACGAGGCGGCCACGAGGGCAGGGGCGTGCCCAGGGGGGTAGGCGCGCCCCCCACCCTTGTGGGCCACCTGTTGTTTCACCGACGTCCCTCTTCCTCCTATATATATCCACGTACCCTGGAAACATCCGAGAGCACCACGAACCCCTAATTCCACCGCCACAACCTTCTGTTCCCGTGAGATCCCATCTTGGGGTCTGTTTCAGAGCTCCACCGAAGGGGGCATCGATCACGGAGGGCTTCTACATCAACAACATAGCCTCTTCGATGAGTTGAGAGTAGTTTACCGCAGAACTTCGGGTCCATAGTTATTAGCTAGATGGCTTCTTCTCTCTCTTTGGATCTCAATACAAATTTCTCCTCGATCTTCTTGGAGATCTATTTGATGTAATTCTTTTTGTGGTGTGTTTGTAGAGATCTGATGAATTGTGGGTTTATGATCAAGAGTATCTATGAACAACATTTGATTCCTCTATGAAATCTTTTATGCATGATTTAAATATCTTTACAAGTCTCTTCGAATTATCAGTTTGGTTTGGCCTACTAGATTGATCTTTCTTGCAATGGGAGAAGTGCTTAGCTTTGGGTTCAATCTTGCGTGTCCTTTCCGAGTGACAGCAGGGGCAGCGAGGCACGTATTGTATTGTTGCCATCGAGGATAAAAAGATGGGGTTTACATCATATTTCATGAGTTTATCCCTCTACATCGTGTCATCTTGCTTAAGGCGTTACTCTGTTCTTATGAACTTAATACTCTAGATGCATGCTGGATAGCGGTCGGTGTGTGGAGTAATAGTAGTATATGCAGAATCGTTTCGGTCTACTTGTCACGGACGTGATGCCTATATACAATGATCATGCCTAGATATTCTCATAACCATGCGCTTTTCTATCAATTGCTCGACAGTTATTTGTTGACCCACCGTAGAAATCTGCTATCATGGGAGAAGCCACTAGTGAAACCTATGGCCCCCGGGTCTATCTTCTATCATATAAATCTTCCAGCAACTATTATCTTTACTTTACTTTTACTTTGCAACCTTTACTTCCAATCTATAACAAAAATACCAAAAATATTATCTTATTATCTCTATCAGATCTCACTTTTGCAAGTGGCCGAGAAGGGATTGACAACCCCTTTATCGTGTTGGTTGCAAGGTTCTTATTTGTTTGTGTAGGTACGAGGGACTCGTGCGTGGTCTCCTACTGGTTGATACCTTGGTTCTCAAAAACTGAGGGAAATACTTACGCTACTGTGTTGCATCACTCTTTCCTCTTCAAGGGAAAAACAACGCAAGCTCAAGAGGTAGCAAGAAGAATTTCTGGCGCCGTTGCCGGGGAGATCTACGCAAAAGTCATATACCAAGTACCCATCACAAACACTTATACCTCGCATTACATTATTTGCCATTTGCCTCTTGTTTTCCTCTCCCCCACTTCACCCTTGCCGTTTTATTCGCCCTTTTTTCGTTTGCCTCTTTTTGCGTGCCTTTTGTGTGTTCGTCCTTAGTGCGGTTTGTTGCTATCATGTCTGAGATGGGGGAGGATGTCATTGAAAAGGGTAGTAACGCCGAGGGAAACTTTGATGCTTTTGTTTATCCTCATGATGAAACTACCACTTTCCATACTAAGAAGTTCCGGATTGGTAGTGGTAATATTATTGGAAAAGGAGTTCTTCAAGACTTCTTTACTTATGTCGGTGCTTTACCCACTATGGGTGGATCTATTCTTCATAGAACCAGTAGTCTTGCGGATGCCATTTCTGTGCTTGTAGTTGAACTTGAAAGGCAATTTATCCATATGCATCCTTGCATTCAGAGAATTTTTCTAGAATTTTCCAATATTGAGCCTTCTTCTGTTAAGCGAGCAGCTACTATCTTTTTGGCTCATGAGTTCAGATTCATAATGAAAGAGGCCAAAGAAATTTTTACACATTATAGGGTAGACGCTGGTCGTCCTCCCATAGAAGCTATCCTATTTAATCAAGAGGACATAATGCGTTTGCAATCACTAGATCATGTTGCTTATAATGAAAACCTTGGAAAAAGGGTTCCTACTGATGTTCTAGTTGATAGAATCTCTGAACTGAATGATGATTTTGCTATTCAAAACAATGGGTTAGGCTTTTCTCTTGAGCGAAGGCTCATGACCTTATGTCAAAAGAATACTTATAATGATGAATTAATTGTGCAATTCAAGGGGCCAAGGGCCAAAGGAGAAACCCATACCTCCCGAGCTTGATCTTGGGGACTTTTGTCATAATAAATTTAGCCCATTCGATTACTTTTGCTTGCCACAAAGAAAACTTCCTGCTGAACATAGGGAATATGAGATGAGTTTTCACGATTTACCTTATCATTATGGCAATACCTAGATCTATTCGTGTATCATGCCTAGCTAGGGGCGTTAAACATTAGCGCTTGTTGGAAGGCAATCCAATTTTATTTTTTTGCTTTTGCTTATGTTTAGTAATAAATAATGCATCTAGCTTCTGTTTAGATGTGGTTTTATGTTTTAATTAGTGTTTGTGCCAAGTAAAACCTTTGGGAAGACTTGTGTCAAGTCTTTGCGATCTTGCTGTAAAAAACAGAAACTTTTGCGCTCACGAGATTAGCTACCATTTTTACTAGAGAGTGCTTTTTAGTTGATTTTTTTGCAAATGATTAATAGATAAAATCCTCACGTCCACCAATTTATTTCAAAAAAATTAGAGTTACAGAAGTATTTGAAAGTTACAGATTGCTACAGACTATTCTGTTTTTGACAGATTCTGCTTTTCGTGTGTTGTTTGCTTATTTTGATGAAATCTATGAGTAGTATCGGTGGGGGGTATGAATCATAGAGAAGTTGGAATACAGTAGGTTTAACACCAAAATAAATAAAGAATGAGTTCATTACTGTACCTTAAAGTGGTGTGATAACCCACAAGTGTAGGGGGTCAGTTGTAGCCTCTTTCGATAAGTAAGAGTGTCGAACCCAACGAGAAGCTAAAGGTAGAACACATATCCCCTCAAGTTCTATCGACCACCGATACAACTCTACGCGCGCTTGACGTTTACTTTACCTAGAACAAGTATGAAACTAGAAGTACTTTGTAGTTTTTATGGGTTAGGTTTGCAAGAATATAAAGAGCACGTAAATATAATCTAGTGGCTGTTTAGGTAAAGAAGCAATAAAGTTAATATAGCGAGTGTGGAAAAGTGGTGGTAGGAGTTGCGAAATTGCCCCTAAGCAATTGACTACGTTACTAGACCGATAGCAAGTTTTATGTGGGAGAGGCCACTGCTAGCATGTCATCCCTTACTTGGAATTCTATGCACTTATGATTGGAACTATTAGCAAGCATCCGCAACTACTAACGTTCATTAAGGTAAAACCCAACCATAGCATTAAGATATATTGGTCCCCCTTCAATCCCGTATGCATCAATTTCTACTATAGGTTGAAGCTTCTGTCACTCTTGCCCTCCAATACGTAGTCCTATCAACATACAACTAACCCTATGATGTGATCCACGCGTGCTCATATGATGGGCACCAAAGGATGGCAACACAACCACAAGCAATTTAAACCAATCATAGCAATTCACCAATCACCGATAGGACAACGATAATCTACTCAGACATCATAGGATGGCAACACATCATTGGATAATAATATGAAGCATAAAGCACCGTGTTCAAGTAGAGGGTACATCGGGCTGCGGGAGAGTGGACCGCTGTAGATAGATGGGGGAAGGTGATGAAGATGTTGGTGAAGATGACGGAGGTGTTGGTGTAGACTGTAGATCACCGTCACACGTTGATGGCCCCGGTGGCGTTCCGGCGCCACCGGGAGAGAGGGGGACAGAGCCCCCTTCTTCTTCTTCCTTGACCTTCTCCCTATATGGGAGAAGGGTTTCCCCTCTGGTCCATGGCCTCCATGGCGGCGGAGGGGCGAGAGACCCTCCGAGATTGGATCTGTTCTCTGTGTCTCTGTGTTTCTGTGTTCCCAGATTCTGGCCTTTCACCGTTTCTTAAATTCCCGGAGATCCGTAACTCCGACTGTGCTGAATTTTAGACACGATTTTTATCCGGATATTAGATTTCTTGCGGCGAAAGAAGGGCACCAACCGCCTTACGGAGTGGCCACGAGGGCCCAGGGTGCGCCTGCCCCCCTCGGCGCACCCGTCACCCTCGTGGGCCACTCGGGCATCGTCTCACGTTGATTTCACTTCCCAAAATTCACATATATTCCAAAAAAACTCCGTCCGTTTTAATCCCGTTTGGACTCCATTTGACATGGATATTCTGCGAAACAAAAAACATGCAACAAACAGGAACTGGCACTGGGCACTGGATCAATATGTTAGTCCCAAAAAATAGTATGATAAAAGTTGCCAAAAGTATATGAAAGTTGTATAATATTGGCAGGGAACAATCAAAAATTATAGATACGATGGAGACGTATCGGCATCCCCGAGCTTAATTCCTGCTCGTCCTCGAGTAGGTAAATGATAAAAAAGATAATTTTTGATGTGGAATGCTACCTAGCATAATCTTGATCATGTAATCTAATCATGGCATGAATATTAAGACATGAGTGATTCAAAGCTATAGTCTATCATTTGACATAAAAGAATTTAATACTTGGGCATCCCAACAAACAATCAAGTCTTTCAAAATATCAATGCTAAAATACGTTATCCCTACAAAATCATATAGTCTTTTATGCTCCCTTTTATTAACACAAGGTACCCCTCATGCCCATCCCGGTGTCAGCCAAGTAATTGTTTTCATACTTTAATTTTTTGAACCTTTTCAACTCTTCACGCAATACGTGAATGTGAGCCATGGACATAGCACTATGGGTGGAATAGAAGGTGGTAGTAGACAAAAGTAGGGAGAAAGTCTCGCACCGACTAGGCAAATCAATGGACTATGGAGATGTCCATCAATTGATATCAATGTGAGTGAGTAGGGATTGCCATGTAACGGATGCACTAGAGCTATAAGTGTATGAAAGCTCAACAAAGGAAACTAAGTGGGTGTGCATCCAACTTGCTTGCTCACGAAGACCTAAGGCATTTTAAGGAAGCCCATCATTGGAATATACAATCCAAGTTCTATAATGAAAATTCCCACTAGTATATGAAAGTGACAAAACAAGAGACTCTCTATCATGAAGATCATGGTGCTACTTTGAAGCACAAGTGTGGAAAAAGGATAGTAGCATTGTCCCTTTTTTTCCCTTTTTCCTTTTTTTGGGCCTTCCTTTTTTTATTTGGTCTTTCTTCGTTTTTTTATTTGGCCTTTTTTTTTGGGACAATGCTCTAATAATGATGATCATCACACTTCTATTTACTTACAACTCGATATTACAACTCGATGCTAGAACAAAAATATGACTCTATATGAATGCCTCCGGTGGTGTACCGGGATATGCAATGATCTAGCATAGCAATGACATGAAAAAACAGACAAGCCATGAAAACATCATGCTAGCTGTCTTACGATCATGCAAAGCAATATGACAATGATGGTGCGTGTCATAACAAATGTAACTGTGGAGTTACATGGAAATATATCTCGGAATGGCTATGGAAATGCCATAATAGGTAGGTATGGTGGCTGTTTTTTAGGAAGGGTATAAGGTGGTTTGATACACCGGCGAAAATTGCGCGGTACTAGAGTGGCTAGCAAGGTGGAAGGGTGAGAGTGCGTATAATCCATGGACTCAACATTAGTCATAAATAACTCACATACTTATTGCGAAAAATCTATTAGCCCTAGAAGCAAAATACTACGACTCATGCTCCTAGGGGGGAGGTTGGTAGGAGTTAACCATTGCGCGCCCCCGACCTTCACGCAAAGATAAACAATCAAAATACAATGCGCGCCAATTTGGTTACATAATTAGGAGACCATACGTGCATGCTTCGGGAATCACAAACCTTAACACAAATATTTTTACTAAACCACAATCATTCACTAGTACCTCCCACATGTTAGCATCTCTATATCGCAAAACTATTGCAAGGAATCAAACATATCATATTCAGCAATCTACAAGTTTATGTAGGATTTTATGACTAACCATGTGAATGACCAATTCCTGTCAACTCTCTAAATAGATATAGGTGAAGCAAGAGAGTTTTAATTCTTTCTACAAAAGATATGCCCACACTCTAACAAATATAAGTGAAGCAAGAGAGCATTCTACAAATGGCGGTTTTCTATGTGAGGAGAAACAAGCAATCCAAACTTCAAATGATATAAGTGAAGCACATGAAGCATTCTATAAAGCCATACTCAAAAGATATAAGTGAAGTACAAAGAGCATTCTATAAATCAACCAAGGACTATCTCATACCAGCATGGTGCATTTATTAAAAGAAAAAGAAAAAGCACACGACGCTCCAAGAGTTTACGCATATCATGTGAACGAAATGAATCCGAAAACATACCGATACTTGTTGAAGAAAGATGGGATGCCTTCTGGGGCATCCCCAAGCTTAGATGATTGAGTCTCCTTGAATATTTACTTGGGGTGCCTTGGGAATCCCCAAGCTTGAGCTCTTGCCTCTCCTCCTTATTCTCACATCGAGACCTCCTCGATCTTCGAACACTTCATCCACACAAAACTTAACCAAACTTTTAGTGGCGGGGTTAGTGCATATGATCAATGAAATCCCATCATGTACTGCTCTAACATTATTGTATAATTATGAACAAACATTACCCATTGTATTCTATCACAATTCTATGGCCCCAAGTCAAGGAGGCTTCAACAAGAATTCAAACATATGCAAATAATGAAGCTATAACAACAATATGTGAAAACAGGACATTCTGTAGTAATATGAACATTAACGATACTTATGTAACTCTAAAAATTCTGGCACAATTAGGAAAAATCAACAATTTGTATAGAAAGACGTTGCAAAAGGTTTCAGATCCTTTCGACGTTCCAGTAAAAAATGTAAAATCGTGCACTCCAGCCAAAGTTTCCGTTTTTGCACCGCACAAACCAACAAGCAGTTTAATCATCCTAAAGGAAACTATTGGCACATTATTTTTATAATACAATGGAATTGTACAAGGGGATAATTATATTTGTTGAAAAGTTTCTGTAATTCAATATTTTCAAGGTTTCCATGGGCGTGAACAAAGTTCAAGGAGCTCCCCCATTTCAACGGTGCTCGTCCTTCTTACTTTCACTTTTCTTTTTGAATTTTTTTAGGTTCCCCTATTTATTTTTTTGTTTTTAAACTTTATAAAAGCACACAACAGAAATAAATGACTCTCTAAAACCTCCGGGTTGTCTCCCTGGCAGCTCTTTCTTTAAAGCCATTAAGCTAGGCATATAGTGCTCAAGTAATGGATCCACCCGGATCCCAAGGTATATCAAAGCCATTTTAAATAGCAATGATTTGTGATTTAGTAGTGCGCACAAAGTAACATATATCATGCAACAACGAACTCTAACTCTCTTCCTATGCATCAGCATGTCATAAAAGAACAATTCATGCACACATAGTAAAGGCCAATGCATAGTATAAACAATTTTTTGCAATTTTATCGTGTTGGAAACATAGAGAGGCGGAGATGTAGTTCCTCTCTCATAATAATTGCAAGTAGGAGCAGTAAGCACATGCATATTATATTCATCAAAACCATCATGTGCAATGGAAAAAGGCAACCCATCAATATAATCCTTAATAAGTGCAAACTTCTCCGATATAGTGTAGTTTGGAGAATTCAAAAAGATAATAGGACTATCGTGTGTGGGTGCAATAGCAACTATCTCATGTTTAACATAAGGAACTATAGCAAGTTCATATCCATAGGCGTAATTCATATTGGCATCTTGGCCACAAGCATAGCAAGCATCATCAAAAATGGATATTTCAAAAGAATCAACGGGATCATAACAATCATCATAGCATTCATCCTTCGGTGAGCACGAAGGGAAATTAAACAATGTATGGGATGAAGAGTTACTCTCATTAGAAGGTGGGCACGGGTGATCAATCCGCTCTTCCTCCCTTTTTTCTTCGCTCTCCTCCTCATTTTTTTCATCTAGTGAGTTCACAGTGTCATCAATTTCTTCTTCCATAGTTTCCTGCAAAATATTAGTCTCTTCTTGGACATCGGAGACTTTCTCAATAAACACATCAATATTGGAGTTATATTCATAATTCAAATAGCAATATTTCAATATAGCAAGATTTTCAGGCCTATAAACTTCATCATCAAAAGCATCATACTTTTTAAACATAAATTCAATTTCATAAGCACCCATAAAAGCAACAAATTCTTCTATTTGTTCAACATCATAGTAATCATATATACCATTAGCATAAGATGTTAAGGTTTCATTATCATTAAATTTGCTGAAAAGGGAAGGTGTGGAGCCTTCATCCTAGAGCACAAGTATAATCATATCTCAAGCATAGTTGTCGAGCATACCAATACAACATATAAATTTGATCCCATAATAGTTTCCCTTTTCGTGTCAAGCGATAATCCCTAAAGTATTCACGTTGATCAAACGTTACTCCCATTATATAGTTGAATGGGGTTTTCTCAATTATCAAAGTAGTACATAATATTTTTCACATACTGAGCATCGAGGGTTTTAGGAGATTCCCCATCTCCATGAGTAGCAAGTACACCTAATATTTTTGGTATTTCGTGTTCCATATCCATAACTAAAGATAGAGAAAAACTTAGAACAACAAATAAAATATACTTAGTGATAAAGCAAACAAGCACACACGAGAATATTCACCCCACGCTATAACTCCCCGGCAACGGTGCCAGAAAAAGGTCTTGATAACCCACAAGTGTAGGGGGTCAGTTGTACCCTCTTTCGATAAGTAAGAGTGTCGAACCCAACGAGGAGCTAAAGGTAGAACAAATATTCCCTCAAGTTCTATTGACCACCGATACAACTCTACGCACGCTTGATGTTTACTTTACCTAGAACAAGTATGAAACTAGAAGTACTTTGTAGTTTTTGTGGGTTAGGTTTGCAAGAATATAAAGAGCATGTAAATATAATCTAGGGGTTGTTTAGGTAAAGAAGCAATAAAGTTAATATAGCTAGTGTGGAAAAGTGGTGGTAGGAGTTACAAAATTGCTCCTAAGCAATTGACTACGTTACTAGACCGATAGCAAGTTTTATGTGGGAGAGGCCACTGCTACCATGTCATCCCTGACTTGGAATTCTATGCACTTATGATTGGAACTATTAGCAAGCATCCTCAACTACTAACGTTCATTAAGGTAAAACCCAAACATAGCATTAAGATATATTGGTCCCCCTTCAATCCTGTATGCATCAATTTCTACGCTAGGTTGAAGCTTCTGTCACTCCTGCCCTCCAATACGTAGTCCTATCAACATACAACTAACCCTATGGTATGGTCCACGCACGCGCTCATATGATGGGCACCAAAGGACAGCAACATAAGCACAAGCAATTTAAACCAATCATAGCAATTCACCAATCAGCGATAGGACAACGATAATCTACTTAGACATCATAGGATGGCAACAAATCATTGGATAATAATATGAAGCATAAAGCGCCATGTTAAAGTAGAGGGTACAGCGGGTTGCGGGAGAGTGGACCGCTGTAGATAGATGGGGGAAGGTGATGAAGATGTTGGTGAAGATGATGGAGGTGTTGGTGTAGATTGTCGTCACACGATGATGGCCCCGGTGGCGTTCTGGCGCCACCGGGAGAGAGGGGGAGAGAGCCCCCTCATTCTTCTTCTTCCTTGACCTTCTCCCTAGATGGGAGAAGGGTTTCCCCTCTGGTCCATGGCCTCCATGGCAGCGAAGGGGTGAGATCCCCTCCGAGATTGGATCTGTCTCTCTGTCTCTCTCTGTTTCTGTGTTCCCAGATTCTGGCCTTTCACTGTTTCTTAAATTCCCGCAGATCCGTAACTCCGATTGGGCTGAATTTTGGACACGATTTTTATCCGGATATTAGCTTTCTTGCGGCGAAGAAGGGCACCAACTGCCTTACGGAGTGGTCACGAGGGCCCAGGGCGCGCCTGCCCCCTGGGCGCGCTCCTCACCCTCGTGGGCCACTCGGGCATCGTCTCACGTTGATTTCACTTCCCAAAATTCACATATATTCCAAAAAAATCTCCGTCCGTTATCCTGTTTGGACTCCGTTTGATATGGATATTCTGAAAAACAAAAAACATGCAACAAATAGGAACTGGCACTGGGCACTTGATCAATATGTTAGTCCCAAAAATAGTATAAAATTTGCCAAAAGTATATGAAAGTTGTATAATATTGGCATGGAGCAATCAAAAATTATAGATACGACGGAAACGTATCATGGTGGTTTTTTTTCTTATACTAACGGAGTTCACGAGATTTTTGCTAAATTTTGTGTTGTCAAGTTTTCAAGTTTTGGGTAAGGATTTGGTGGACTATGGAACAAAGAGTGGCAAGAGCCTAAGCTTGGGGATGCCCAAGGCACCCCAAGTTTAAATTCAAGGACAACCAAAAGCCTAAGCTTGGGGATGCCCCGGGAAGTCATCCCCTCTTTCGTCTTCGTCCATCGGTAACTTTACTTCAGACTATATTTTTATTTACCACATGATATGTGTTTTGCTTGGAGCGTCATGTATGATTTGAGTCTTTGATTTTTAGTTTACCGCAATCATCCTTGCTGTACACATCTTTTGATAGAGACACAGATGAATCGGAATTTATTAGAATAATCTATGTGCTTCACTTATATCTTTTGAGCTAGATAGTTTTCCTCTAGCGCTTCAGTTATACTTTTTAGAGCACGGTGGTGGTTTTATTTTATAGAAATTATTGATCTCTCATGCTTCACTTATATTATTTTGAGAGTCTTTTAGAACATCATGTTAATTTACTTTGGTTATAAATTTAGTCCTAATATGATAGGCATCCAAGATGGGTATAATAAAAACCTTCATAAAAAGTGCATTGAATATTATAAGAAGTTTGATACTTGATGATTGTTTTGAGATATGAGGATGGTGATATTAGAGTCATGCTAAGTGGAGTAATTGTGAATTTCAGAAACACTTGTGTTAAAGTTTGTGATTCCCATAGCATGCATGTATGGTGAACCGTTATATGACAAAGTTGGAGCATGATTTATTTATTGATTGTCATCATTTGTGTGGAGGTCGGGATCGCGCGATGGTTAACTCCTACCAACCCTTCCCCTAAGAGCATGCGTTGAATACTTTGTTTTAATAACTTATCGATTTTTGCAATAGGTATATGAGTTCTTTATGACTAATGTTGAGTCCATGGATTATACACACTCTCACCCTTCCACCATTGCTAGCCTCTCTTGTACCGCGCAAATTTCGCTGGTACCATACACCCACCATATACCTTCCTCAAAACAGCCACCATACCTACCCATTATGGCATTTCCATAGCCATTCCGAGATATATTGCCATGCAGTTTTCCACCATTCCGTTTATTATGACATGCTTCATCATTGTCATATTGCCATGCATGATCATGTAGTTGATATCGTAGTTGTGGCAAGTCCATCATGCACAATTTTTCATACATGTCACTCTTGATTCATTGCACATCCCGGTACACCGCCGGAGGCATTCACATAGAGTCATATTTTGTTCTAGCTTCGAGTTGTAATCTTTGAGTTGTAAGTAAATTAAAGTGTGATGATATTCATTACTAGAGCATTATCCCAGAGAGGAAAAGATGATGGAGACTATGATTCCCCCACAAGTCGGGATGAGACTCCGGACGAAAGAAAAAAAATAAAAATAAAAGATAGAAAAAGAGGCCATAAAAAGTAAGAGAAAAGGCCCATAAAGAAAAAAAAAGAAAAGAAAAATGAGAGAAAAAGAGAGAAGGGGCAATGCTACTATCCTTTCTCCACACTTGTGCTTCAAAGTAGCACCATGATCTTCATGATAGAGAGTCTCTTGTTTTGTCACTTTCATATACTAGTAGGAATTTTCATTACAGAACTTGGCTTGTATATTCCAATGATGGGCTTCCTTAAAATGCCTTAGGTCTTCGTGAACAAGCAAGTTGGATGCACACCCACTTAGTTTCCTTTGTTGAGCTTTCATACACTTATAGCTCTAGTGCATCCGTTGCATGGCAATCCCTACTCACTCACATTGATATCTATTGATGGGCATCTCCATAGCCCATTAATACGCCTAGTTGATGTGAGACTATCTTCCTCTTTTGTCTTCTCCACAACCACCACTCCATTCCACCTATAGTGCTATATCCATGGCTCACGCTCATGTATTGCGTGAAAGTTGAAAGGTTTGAAAAAATTTGAAGTGTGAAGCAATTGTTTGGCTGAAATCGGGGTTGTGCATGATTTAAATATTTTGTGTGATGAAGATAGAGCATAGCTAGACTATATGATTTTGTAGGGATAACTTTCTTTGGCCATGTTATTTTGAGAAGACATAATTTCTTTGTTAGTATGCTTGAAGTATTATTATTCTTATGTCAATATTAAACTTTTGTCTTGAATCTTTCAGATCTGAACATTCATGCCACAATAAAGAAAATTACATTGATAATTATGTTGGGTAGCATTCCACATCAAAAATTTTGTTTTTCTCATTTACCTACTCGAGGACGAGCATGAATTAAGCTCGGGGATGCTTGATACGTCTCCAACGTATCTATAATTTTTTATTGTTCCATGCTATTATATTATCTATTTTGGAATTTTAATGAGCTTTATTATACACTTTTATATTATTTTTGGGACTAACCTACGAACCCAAGGCCAGTGCAAATTGCTGTTTTTTTTGCCTATTTCAGTGTTTCGCAGAAAAGGAATATCAAACGGAGTCCAAACGGAATGAAACCTTCGGGAGAGTTGTTTTAGGAAAAAATACAACACAGAATACTTGGAGTACACGCCAGGGAAGAAACGAGGCGGCCACAAGGGCAGGGGCGCGCCCCCACCCTCATGGGCCACCTGTTGCTCCACCGACGTCCCTCTTCCTCCTATATATATCCACGTACCCTGAAAACATCCGAGAGCACCACGAAACCCTAATTCCACCGCCGCAACCTTATGTACCGGTGAGATCCCATCTTGGGGCCTGTTCCGGAGCTCCACCGGAGGGGGCATCGATCATGGAGGGCTTCTACATCAACACCATAGCCTCTCTGATGAGTTGTGAGTAGTTTACCACAGACCTTCGGGTCCATAGTTATTAGCTAGATGGCTTATTCTCTCTCTTTGGATCTCAATACAAAGCTCTCCTCGATCTTCTTCGAGATCGATTCCAGGTAATTCTTTTTGCGGTGGGTTTGTCGAGATCCGATGAATTGTGGGGTTATGATCAATATTATCTATGAACAATATTTGATTCCTCTCTGAAATCTTTTATGCATGATTTAAATATCTTTGCAAGTCTCTTCGAATTATCAGTTTGGTTTGGCCTACTAAATTGATCTTTCTTGCAATGGGAGAAGTGCTTAGCTTTGGGTTCAATATTGCGGTGTCCTTTCCCAGTGACAGCAGGGGCAGCAAGGCACGTATTGTATTGTTGCCATCGAGGATAAAGAGATGGGGTTTACATCATATTTCATGAGTTTATCCCTCTACATCATGTCATCTTGCTTAAGGCGTTACTCTGTTCTTATGAACTTAATATTCTAGATGCATGCTGGATAGCAGTCGATGTGTGGAGTAATAGTAGTAGATGCAGAATCGTTTCGGTCTACTTGTCACGGATGTGATGCCTATATACAATGATCGTGCCTATATATTCTCATAACTATGCGCTTTTCTATCAATTGCTCGACAGTAATTTGTTCACCCACCGTAGAAATCTGCTATCATGAGAGAAGCCACTAGTGAAACCTATGGCCCCCGGGTCTATCTTCTATCATATCAATCTTCCAGCAACTATTTATCTTTACTTTACTTTTACTTTGCAATCTTTACTTTCAATCTATAACAAAAATACCAAAAATATTATCTTATTATCTCTATCAGATCTCACTTTTGCAAGTGGCTGAGAAGGGATTGGCAACCCCTTTATCGCATTGGTTGCAAGGTTCTTATTTGTTTGTGTAGGTACGAGGGACTCACACGTGGTCTCCTACTGGATTGATACCTTGGTTCTCGAATACTGAGGGAAATACTTATGCTACTGTGCTGCATCACCCTTTCCTCTTCAAGGGAAAAACAACGCAAGCTCAAGAGGCAGAAGTGTCTTGTTTCTTTTTGTTGGTTTTTGCTTGCTACTTCATTTAATTGTTTGGTAATCGCTACAATTTGCTTATGTGTGTGAGATACTACTTGTGCTTGATGATATCATACTTTGCTTAATGTGTGCTCATTTGATTGTGTATGATCATTCACTTGTTATTTTGGTGATGAGTGCTTATTGCTTAAATCTTATCATTTTTTAGCGCTCCACCAAAATGTATGTGACATGGAAGAGTAACCCATGATCCTAATCGATTGTGCATTTGCATTCAAAAGCAAATCTTAAATGATGCACAAATTTAGGGGGAGCTCTTGCTTATCACATACTTCTCAAAGCGACGATATAATCATTCTTATTATCTTTTGTCGAAGCTTTGATCCATATCTTGTCATCAATTACCAAAAAGGGGGAGATTGAAAGTGCAATTATTCCCCGGGTGGTTTTGGTAATTAATAACAACATATAGCTCATTGAACTAATATCCTTTCAAGATAAATATTTCAGGAAGTTCAATGATTGGCATGGCATGGATTAGAGATGTGGACCCCTCCAAAAGCTAAGGACAAAGATTAGCAAAAGCTCAAGACTCTACATTTTCATTTTAGTGATCCAAGATCACATTGAGTCCATAGGAAAAGCCAATACTATAAAAAGGGGATGAGGTGTTGCTTAATGGTCTACTTGCTCAAAATGCTCAGTGATAAGCTCCAAATCCCTCAACCACTTTCTCATTTCCACATATGTCCCAAACCTAAAAGTCAAACTCGGCCCCACCGATCTGATCTATCCGGCGCCATCGAGTTTACTTGACATAGCCACTGCAACAAACCCTAATCAGTTCGGTCTCACCGATAGGGATTTCGGTCTCACCGAGATGGGATTGCCAACTCTATGTTTCCTCTTCGTAATGTTTCGGTCTAACCGAGATGAGCGAATCGGTCCCACCGAGTTGACAATCCAAACTCTCTGTTTACTTTTCGTAACATTTTGGTCTCACCGAAATGAGCAATCAGTTTCACCGAGTTTGCCTGACCAAGTCTTCGTTTGATCATTACTGGAATCGGTCCCACCGAGTTCATGTGATCGGTCTCACCAAGATGAGGTTTGCCCTAACCCTAACGCATCGATCTCACCGAGTTGATAGTATTGGTCCCACCGAAATGGCTAACGTTCACATTTTGAACTGCTTTAGTCTGACTGAGTTCTTCTATTCGGTTTGACCGAGTCTGGTCAAATGTGTGTAACGGCTAGATTTGTGTGGAGGCTATATATACCCCTCCACCCCTCCTCAATCAATGAGAGAGCCATCAGAACGTGCCTACACTTCCACTATTCATTTTCTAAGAGAGAACCACCTGCTCATGTGTTGAGACTAAGATATTCCAATCCAACCATAAGAATCTTGATCTCTAACCTTCCCCAAGTTGCTTTCCACTCAAATCATCTTTCCACCATATCGAAATCTGTGAGAGAGAGTTGAGTGTTGGGGAGACTATCATTTGAAGCACAAGAGCAAGGAGTTCATCATCAACACACCATCTATTACCTTTTGGAGAGTGGTGTCTCCTAGATTGGTTAGGTGTCACTTGGGAGCCTTCGACAAGATTGTGGAGTTGAACCAAGGAGTTTGTAAGAGCAAGGAGATCGCCTAGTTCGGGAAGATCTACCCTAGTGAGGCAAGTCCTTCGTGGGCGATGGCCATGGTGGGATAGGCAAGGTTGCTTCATCGTGGACCCTTCATGGGTGGAGCCCTCCGTGGACTGGCGTAGCCGTTACCCTTCGTGGGTTGAAGTCTCCATCAACGTGGATGTACGATATCATCACCTATCGGAACCACGCCAAAAACATTCGTGACTCCAATTGCGTTTGCACTCTCCAACCCCTCCCTTTACCTTCATATGCAATGATTTACATTCCGCTGCCACAACTCTAGAATTGCATGTGTAGGAAGATTGCTTGACTCATGCTAAATTGCTAAAAACCGTCAAAAATTAAAATTGGGAAAAGGCTAAGTTTTTATTTGGTCAAGTAGTGTAATCACTCCCCTCTAGACATACTTTCGATCCTATAATGTCCTAAGACCTGAGACGATGCATGTACTCGAGATGGCGACAAACTTGCTTTGGGCCGACCAAACGCTACTCCGTAACTGGGTAGTTATAAAGGTAGGTTTCGGGATTATCCAGACCCATGCTACGAGACATGGTCGAGCAAGATGGGATTTCCCCTTCGATCAGGAGAGATTTACTCTAGGCCCCTCATGTGATCTGACTAGGATAAGCATGTCCATGTGACAAGGATTATGAGATAATCCGGTTTGGGTCGGCATCACTGGAACGAGAAAGAGGTCGGGCTAACACAAGGATGACAGACTCACCTTGAGCCCGACAACATATATCATGTGGCAAAAGTAATGAAAGTGTGATGTAAATGTTCGCCTAACCAGCTTCATAGTCTACTTGGTGGTCGGCACGCCTTGCTAGAGACCGCTACCAACCGTGCAGGTCGGACGTGATCCGAACTGTGATCAAGCCAGCTTGAACCTAAGGGGTCACGCGCTTAAGGGAAGGAACCTACGAGGTCGGGTCCGAGGACTCTGGTCGGATGTGATCCGAGCTGGACTTCGAACGCGACTGAGTAGACTTTGGGCTTTAGGATCTGTGCAAGGCCCAACTGTTGAGCCCTCGATGGATGCCTATATATAGTGGAGGTACGGCACACTTATTAAGTTGAGATCTTCGTGTTGGGGAACATAGCATGCAATTTCAAAACAATATCTATGATCACACAAGATCTATCTAGGAGATGCATAGCAACGATAGGGGGAGAGTGTGTCCACGTACCCTTGTAGACCGAAAGCGGAAGTGTTTGACAACGCGGTTGATGTAGTCGAACTTCTTCTAGCTCCGACCGATCAAGCACCGAACGTACGGTACCTCCGAGTTCTGCACACGTTCAGCTCAATGACGTCCCTCATCCTCTTGATCCAGCAAAGGTGTCGAGGAAGTAGATGAGTTCTGTCAGCACGACGGCGTGGTGACGGTGATGGTGAAATGATCCACGCAGGGCTTCGCCTAAGCACTACGAGAATATGACCGGAGGCGTAAACTTTGGAGGGGGCACCGCACATGGCTAATAATAGTTGTTGTGTGTTGTAGGCGTCGCCTCCCCATGTATATGTAGGTTGGAGGGGAGGAGAGGCAGCCAAGGGGCGCACCCCAAGTAGAAGGAATCCTACTTGGGGCCCTCTCTCCTATTCCTATTCAGATTAGGAAGGGAAGAGGGAGAAGGGGAAATCATATTCCCTTTTTTCCTTTTCCACCTTCCCCTTTCCTTCTCCAAATTGACCAGCCCATATGGGGGGGAGAACCAGCCCCTTTGTGGCTAGTGTGTTTCCCCTCTTGGCCCATAAGGCCCATATATTTTGCCGGGGGTGTCCGGAACCCCTTCTGGTGACCCAATAAGTACCCGGTGCATCCCGAAACACTTCCGGTGTCCGAATACCATCGTCCTATATATCAATCTTTACATATCGACCATTTCGAGACTCCTCGTCATGTCTGTGATCTCATCCGGGACACCAAACAACATTTGGTCACCAAATCACATAACTCATATAAAACAATATCGTCATCGAACGTTAAGCGTGCGGACCCTACGGGTTCGAGAACTATGTAGACATGACCGAGACAGTTCTCCGGCCAATAACCAATAGTGGAACCTGGATGCTCATATTGGTTCCTACATATTCTACGAAGATCTTTATCGGTTGAACCGTTGTGAAAACACACGTTATTCCCTTTGTCATCGGTATGTTACTTGCCCGAGATTCGATAATCGGTATCTTCATACCTAGTTCAATCTCGTTACCGGCAAGTCTCTTTACTTGTTCCGTAATGCATCATCCCACAACTAACTCATTATTCACATTGCTTGCAAGGCTTCTTATGACGTGCATTACCGAGAGGTCCCACAGATACCTTTCTGATACTCGGAATGACAAATCCTAATCTTGATCTATGCCAACCCCACAAACACCTTCGGAGATACCTGTAGAGCATCTTTATAATCACCCAGTTACGTTGTGATGTTTGATAGCACACAAGGCATTCCCACGGTATCCAAGAGTTGCATAATCTCATAGTCGGAGGAACATGTATTTAACATGAAGAAAGCAATAGCAATAAAATTGAACGATCATTATGCTAAGCTAACGGATGGGTCTTGTCCATCACATCATTCTCCTAATGCTGTGATCCCATTCATCAAATGACAACACATGTCTATGGTTAGGAAACTTAACCATCTTTGATTAACGAGCTAGTCTAGTACAGGCTTACTAGGGACACGGTGTTTTGTCTTTGTATCCACACATGTATCAAGTTTCCAGTTAATACAATTCTAGCATGAATAATAAACATTTATCATGATATAAGTAAATATTAAATAACAACTTTATTATTACCTCTAGGGCATATTTCCTTCACTTCGGCGCCGTCATTAGGGTTTTGCATGTCTTGCAACTAGCCACCTCCGCTCGTCGTCGGTTTTGTGATCGGACCTAGCAGTTCGCCGCACGATGTTCCTCCTGTACGCGCGGATACCGTTAGAGGAGGTGCACTTGGGCTGCTGCGGTGAACCTATTCGCGGGATCCGGTCGGCTACATGAAGCACATGTGGTAAGATAAAAAATAGGGTTTTCTTAAGAAACGCACATAACTTTATTGATACTCATAACAAATACAGGCACACTGATATGAACCTAAGATTCAAGAAAATACAAAGTAACTCATATTATTAAGAATTACAATGAAATCTCTTGTAAACACCCTTTTCGCAGTATCAATCTCTGCTTGAAGAAATACTCCAAAGACTTCGGTAAAGAGACTGCAATTAAACTGGAGCAGCGATGGTGTCACTCTTTCACCCGCACGAACATTACAAATAATGATTTTTCAAAGCGTCTTGAGTCGCCCATCTAAAAATATGAGAAGCCTTGATCGATTAACGTACTTGGACCGGGGATGATCCCCTAGAAGTGTAGGCCGCCGAATCACTATATCTTCACCATGGTTTTGAACTTTCGATGAAAAGATTTCAACTCCACAAAGAATCAAACCAGCAAAAAAATGCTTGACACAATAACAAAAACTCATCAGATCCGAATAATCAAATCTGCAAGGATAGAAAACTCTCTAACCTCATGGCAGTGCCAAAAGAACAAGAGGAAGTTTATTCACAGTTTCACAGCAAAACTATGATAATCACTAGGCGTTGACGAAGAACATAGAGATTGAAGATCCGAGATCCCCCCCCCCACCTCTCAACGACAAGATGGAGCTGGAGGCGAGGGGACCAAAATTTCTCATATGACGGTGGCGATAGTGGCACGAGGAACCTTAAAAAAATTGGATGGACTGGAAGCCCAACGAAGCCCAAGATAAGATATGGCCAAGACCCAAGCCCATAACTTCTCAGCGATATTTTTTCTTCCACTCGGACAGTAAGTAGTTTGTCACAAGGATAATAGACTCATGCTAACCACCTTTTCTTCCACTTAACCATCTAGAACCTGCAAACACCGCACAACTTTAACCCCCCACCATCTCCCTGAAAACCCCGGAGCTCTCTTCAACGCCACTGTTCTGCACGCAGGCGGCGAAAAGATCACACGCCAAGGGTTCGGCACCGCCCTCCATCGAAATTAGCGGCGGGGTCTTGGGCTCCAGTCGCTCCTCCCAGCAGCAATGCGACCGCCGCCCGCGGTGATGAGTGCTACTTCTCCAGCTTGTGTTGTATTCCCTCGAAGAGGAAAGGGTGATGCAGCACAGTAGCGTAAGTATTTCCCTCAGTTTTTGAGAACCAAGGTATCAATCCAGTAGGAGACCACGCGCAATTCCCTCGCACCTGCACAAACAAATAAGCACTTCACAGCCAACGCGATAAGGGGTTGTCAATCCCTTCACGATCACTTATGAAAGTGTGATATGATAGATAGGATAGTATAATATTTTTGGTATTTTTGGTATAAGAACAGAAAGTAAATAAAGCAAATAAGCAACGACAGCAGAAATTGAAGGAAACTAATATGATAAAGACAGACCTGGGGACCATAGGTTTCACTAGTGGCTTCTCTCATGAAAGCAGAATTCTATGGTCGGTGAACAAATTACTGTCGAGCAATCGATAGAAAAGCGCATAGTTATGAGAATATCTAGGCATGATCATTATATATAGGCATCACGTCCGTCACAACTAGACCGAAACGATTCTGCATCTACTACTATTACTCCACACATCAACCGCTATCCAGCATGCATCTAGAGTATTAAGTTCATAAGAACAAAGTAATGCTTTAAGCAAGATGACATGATGTAGAGGGATAAAATCAAGCAATATGATATAAACCCCATCTTTTTATCCTCGATGGCAACAATACAATACGTGCCTTGCTGCCCCTGCTGTCACTGGGAAAGGAGACCGCAAGATTGAACCCAAAGCCAAGCACTTCTCCCATTGCAAGAACTATAGATCTAGTAGGCCAAACCAAACCAATAATTCGAATAGACTTGCAAGGATATTATAAACATACATAAAAGATTTCAGAAGAGAATCAAATATTGTTCATAGATAATCTTGATCATAAACCCACAATTCATCGGATCTCGACAAACACACCGCAAAAAGATTACATCGAATAGATCTCCTCGAAGATCGAGGAGAACCTTGTATTGAGATCCAAAAAGAGAGAAGAAGCCATCTAGCTAATAACTATGGACCCGAAGGTCTGTGGTAAACTACTCACAACTCATTGGTGAGGCTATGGTGTTGATGTAGAAGCACTCCGTGGTAGATCCCCCCTCCGGCGGAGCTCCAAAACAGGCCCCAAGATGGGATCTCATGGGAACAGAAGGTTGCGGTGGTGGAATTAGGGTTTTCTCTGTTGCCTCGTTGTTTTCAGGGTACGTGGATATATATATCGGAGGAAGGAGGGCATCGGGGGAGCCAGAGGGGGCCCACGAGGGTGGGGGGCGCACCCTGGACCCTCGTGGCCACCTCCCTTGTTCCCTCGCGTGTACTCCAAGTCTTCTGGGTAGATACAGTTCCAAAAATAACTCTCCCAAAGGTTTCATTCCGTTTGGACTCCGTTTGATATCCCTTTTTTGCGAAACACTGAAATAGGAAAAAAAACTACAATTTGCATTGGCCCTTGGATTAGTAGGTTAGTCCCTAAAATAATAAAAGTGTAAAATAAAGTCCATTAAACATCCAAAACATAATATATAATAGCATGGAACAATCAAAAATTATAGATACATTGGAGACGTATCAAGCATCCCCGAGCTTAATTCCTGCTCGTGCTCGAGTAGGTAAATGATAAAAACAGAATTTTTGATGTGGAATGCTAACTAACATAATTCTAAATGTAATTCTCTTTGTTGTGGCATGAATGTTTATATCCGAAAGATTCAAGATAAGAGTTCATATTGACATAAGAATAATAATACTTCAAGCATACTAACACAGCAATCATGTCTTCTCAAAATAACATGGCCAAAGAAAGTTCATCCCTACAAAATCATATAGGTAGGTTATGCTCCATCTTCATCACACAAAATACTCCAATCATGCACAACCCCGGTTTCAGCCAAGCATTTGTTTCATACTTTAATATTTTCTAACTTTTTCAACCTTCACGCAATATATGAGCGATACGTCTCCAACGTATCTATAATTTTTTATTGTTCCATGCTATTATTTATGATGTTTTGTATGTTTAATGGGCTTTGTTATACACTTTTATATTATTTTTGGCACTAACCTACTAACCCAAAGGCCCAGTCCAGATTGCTGTTTTTTGCCTGTTTCAGGGTTTTATAGAAAAGGAATATCAAACGAAGTCCAAACGGAATGAAACCTTCGGGAAAGATATTTTTGGAGAAAATCACGCACGGGAGACTTGAGAACCACGGAATAGGGCTGAGGTGGCATCCACGAGGGTGGGGGCGCCCCCCCCCCCTAGAGGGCGCGCCCCTGCCTCGTGGGCACCCCTTGTGGCCCCCGGTGCCCTCCTTCCTCCTATATATACCTACATACCCCCAAACTATCAGAACAACAGAGAAAACCTTAGTTCCACTTCCGCAACCTTCTGTTCCCGTGAGATCCCATCTTGGGGCCTGTTCTAGAGCTCCGCCGGAGGGGGGATCTTCCACGGAGTGCTTCTACATCATCATCCTCGCCTCACCATGAGTTGTGATTAGTTTACCATAGACCTTCGGGTCCATAGCTAGTATCTAAATGGCTTCTTCTCTCTCTTTGGATCTCAATACCAAGTTCTCCCCGGTCTTCGAGGAGATCTATTCGATGTAATCTCTTTTTGCGGTGTGTTTGTCGAGATCCGATGAATTGTGGGTTTATGATCAAGATTATCTATGAGAAATATTTGGTTCTTCTCTGAACTCTGTATGTATGATTATAATATCCTTGCAAGTCTCTTCGAATTATTGGTTTGGTTTGGCCTACTAGATCTATAGTTCTTGCAATGGGAGAAGTGCTTTGCTTTGGGTTCAATCTTGCGGTGTCCTTTCCCAGTGACAGTAGGGGCAACAAGGCATGTATTGTATTGTTGCCATCGAGGATAAAAATATGGGGTGTATATTACTAAGTTTGAGTTTATCCCTCTACATCATGTCATCTTGCTTAAGGCGTTACTCTGTTCTTATGAGCTTAATACACTAGATGCATGCTGGATAGCGGTCGATGTGTGGAGTAATAGTAGTAGATGCAGAATCGTTTCGGTCTACTTGTCTCGGACGTGATGCCTATATATAATGATCATGCCTAGATAGCTTTATAATTATTCGCTTTTCTATCAATTGCTCGACAGTAATTTGTTCACCCGCCGTAGAATATCGCTATCATGCGAGAAGCCACTAGAGAACACTATGGCTGCTGGGTCTATTCTCAACATATCAATCTACAATCTACTTTACTTTTCCGCTTTTACTTTCTGTTCTTGCAATAAAAAATACCAAAAATATCAAACTATCATCTCTATCAGATCTCACTTTCGCAAGTGACCGTAAAGGGATTGACAACCCCTTATCGTGTTGGCTGCGAATTTCTTATTTGTTTGTGCAGGTGCGACGGACTCGCGCATGGTCTCCTACTGGATTGATACCTTGGTTCTCAAAAACTGAGGGAAATACTTACGCTGCCGTGCTGCATCACCCTTTCCTCTTCGAGGGAATACAACGCAAGCTCGAGAAGCAGCAAGAAGAATTTCTGGCGCCGTTGCCAGGGAGGCTTACGCAAAGGTCATATACCAAGTACCTATCATAAACCCTTATCCTTCGCATTACATTTTTTGCCTCTCGTTTTCCTCTCCCCCACTTCACCCTTGCCATTTTATTTGCCCTTATTCTGTCGTGTGTTTATCGTTCGCTTGCCATCATGTCTGAGATGGGAGACAATTTTATCGAGAAGGGTAGTAATGTCGAGGGCAACGTCTATGTTGACCCCCGGATGAAACTACCACTTTACATATTAAGAAGTTCTGGGTTGGTAGTGGTAATATTATTGGAAAAGGAATTCTTCAAGACTTCTTTACTTGCGCCGGTGCTTTGCCCATTATGGGTGGCTCTATTCTTCATAGAACTAGTAGCCTTGCGGATGCTGTATCTATGCTTATAGTTGAAATTGAAAGGCAATTTATCCATATGCATCCCTCTATTCAGAGAATCTTTTTGGAGTTTTCCAATATTGAGCATTCTTCTGTTAAGCGTGCAGCTACTATCTTTTTGGCTCATGAATTTAGATTTATCATGAAAGAGGCCAAAGAAATCTTTGCTCATTATGTAGTAGACGCCGGCCGACCTCCCATAGAGGCTATCTTATTTAATCAAGAAGACATAATGCGGTTGCGATCTCCCGATCATGTTGCTTTTAATGAAAACCTTAGAAAAAAGGTTCCTACTGATGTCTTGGTTGATAGAATTTCTGGGATGAATGATGATTTTGCTATTCAAAACAATGGGTTAGGCTTCTCCCTTGAGCGAAGGCTTATGACCTTCTGCCAAAAGAACACCTATAATGATGAATTGGTTGTTCATTACAAAGGGCCAAAAGAGGAACCTATTCCTCCTGAGATTGACATGGGGGACTTTTGTCCCATTAAATTTAGCCCTTTTGATTACTTTTGCTTGCCACAAAGGAAACTTGCTGCTGAACGTAGGGAATATGAGATGAGTTTTCGCGATATATCGTATCATTATGGCATTCCCTAGATCTATCCATGTATCGTGCCTGGCTAGGGGCGTAAAACGATAGCGCTTGTTGGGAGGCAACCCAATTTTTTATTTTTTTTGCTTCTGTTTAGGAATAAATATTGCATCTAGCTTCTGTTTAGAAGTGGTTTTGTGTTTTAATTTTGTGTTTGTGCCAAGTAGAACCTTTGGGAAGACTTGTGTGAAGTTCATGTGATCGTGCTGTGAAAAACAGAATTGTTAGCGCTCGCTAGAATGATCACCAGATTTTACTGGAGCGTGCTATTTAGTTGATTCTCTTTGCAGATGATTAATAGACAAATTCCTCACGTTTACCAATTTAGTTTGAATTTTTTGGAGTTACATAAGTATGCGAAAACTGCAGTTTACTACAGACAGTTCTGTTTTTGGTAGATTCTGTTTTTCGTGTGTTGTTTGCTTATTTCAATGCATCTATGAGTAGTATTGGGAAGTATGAACCATAGAGAAGTTGGAATACAGTAGGTTTAACACCAATATAAACAAAGAATGAATTCATTGCAGTACCTTTGAGTAGTGGTTTGCTTTCTTATACTAACGGAGTTCACGAGATTTTTGTCTAAAATTTGTGTTGTGAAGTTTTCAAGTTTTGAGTATTGCTTTGATGGACTATGGAACAAAGAGTGGAAAGAGCCTAAGCTTGGGGATGCCCATGGCACCCCAAGGTAAAATTCAAGGACAACCAAAAGCCTAAGCTTGGGGATGCCCCGGGAAGGCATCCCCTCTTTCGTCTTCATCCATCGGTAACTATACTCGGAGCTATATTTTTATTCACCACATGATATGTGTTTTACTTGGAGCGTCTTGTATAATTTGAGTCTTTGCTTGTTAGTTTGCCACAATTATCCTTGCTGGACACACCTATTTGAGAGAGTTAAATATGGCCTAGGAATTGTTAGAACACTCTATGTGCTTCACTTATATCTTTTGAGTTGAATAGTTTTGCTCTAGTGCTTCACTTATATCTTTTAGAGCACGGTGGTGATAATATTTTGAAGAAATTGTTGAACTCTCATGCTTCACTTATATCCTTTTGAGAGTCTATTAAAATAGCATGGTAATGTGCTTAGGCTATAAAACTAGTCTTCACATGATAGACATCCAATATCAATGTAGTAAAAACTTTCACGCTAAGTGCATTGAATATGATGAGAAGTTGGATGCTTGATAATTGTTTTGAGATATGAGGATAGTGATATTAGAGTCATGCTAGTGGAGTTATCATGAAATTGAGAAATACTCTTGTTAAGGTTAGTGATTCCCGTAGCATGCACGTATGGTGAACCCCTATGTGACGAAGTTAGAGCATGAGGTATTTGTGAAGTGTCAAACTTTGTGTGGAGGTCGGGGGCGCGCGATGGTTAACTCCTACCAACCTCCCCCCTAGGAGCATGCGTTGATTGCTTTGTTTTGATGACTCGTAGATTTTTGCAATAAGTATATGAGTTCTTTATGACTAATGTTGAGTCCATGGATATTACGCACTCTCACCCTTCCACCATAGCTAGCCTCTCTTGTATCGCGCAACTTTTGCCGGTACCATACACCCACTATATATCCTTCCTCAAAACAACCACCATATATATTCCTCAAAACAGCCACCATACCTACCTATCATGGCATTTCCATAGCCATTCCGAGATATATTGCCATGCAACTTTCCACCGTTCCGTTCATATGACACGCATCAAATTGTCATATTGCCATGCATGATCATGTAGTTGACATTGTATTTGTGGCAAATCCACCATGCATAATTTTTCATACATGTCACTCTTGATTCATTGCACATCCCGATACACCACCGGAGGCATTCATATAGAGTCATACTTTGTTCTAGTATCGAGTTGTAATATCGAGTTGTAAATCAATAAAAGTGTGATGATCATCATTATTAGAGCATTGTCCCATGTGAGGAAAGGCCAATGAAAAAATAGATGGCCCAAAAAAAATATAGAGAGGGGCTAAAAAAAGAGAAAGCCCCTCCAAAAAAATGAGAGAAAAGAGAGAAGGGACAATTGCTACAATCTTTTTCCACAGTTGTGCTTCAAAGTAGCACCATGTTCTTCATGATAGAGAGTCTCATGTTTAGTCACTTTCATATACTAGTGGGAATTTTCATTATAGAACTTGGCTTGTATATTCCAACGATGGGCTTCCTCAAATGCCCTAGGTCTTCATGAGCAAGCAAGTTGGATGCACACCCACTTAGTTTCTTTTGTTGAGCTTTCATACATTTTTAGCTCTAGTGCATCTGTTGCATGGCAATCCCTACTCACTCACATTGATATCTATTGATGGGCATCTCCATAGCCCGTTGATACGCCAAGTTGATGTGAGACTATCTCCCTCCTTTTTGTCTTCTCCACAACCACCTCTCTATTCCACCCATAGTGCTATGTCCATGGCTCACGCTCATATATTACGTGAAAGTTGAAAGGTTTGAAAGAATAGAGTATGAAAACAAGTGCTTGGCTGAAATCGGGGTTGTGCATGATATGAATATTTTGTGTGATGAAGAGGGAGCATAGCCAGACTATATGATTTTGTAGGGATAACTTTCTTTAGCCATAGTATTTTGAGAAGAAATGATTGTTTTGTTAGTATACATGAAGTATTATTATTTCCTATGTCAATATAGACTTTTGTCTTGAATCTTTCAGATCTGAACATTCATGCCACAATTAAGGGAATTACATTGAAAAACTATGTTGGTTAGCATTCCACATCAAAAATTCTGTTTTTATCATTTACCTACTCGAGGACGAGCAGGAATTAAGCTTGGGGATGCTTGATACGTCTCCAACGTATCTATAATTTTTTATTGTTCCATGCTATTATGTAAGATGTTTTAGATGTTTAATGGGCTTTGTTATACACTTCTATATTATTTTTGGGACTAACCTAATAACCCAAAGGCCCAGTCCAGATTGCTGTTTTTTGCCTGTTTCAGGGTTTTACAGAAAAGGAATATCAAACGGAGTCCAAACGGAATGAAACCTTCGAGAAAAATATTTTTGGAGAAAATCACACACGGGAGACTTGAGAACCACGAAATAGGGCTGAGGTGGCGTCCACGAGGGTGGGGGCACGCCCCACCCTACAGGGCGCGCCCCCTGCCTCGTGGGCACCCCTTCTGCCCCCCGGTGCCCTCCTTCCTCCTATATATACCTACGTACCCCCCAAACTATCTGAACAATAGAGAAAACCCTAGTTCCACTGCCGCAACCTTCTGTTCCCGTGAGATCCCATCTTGGGGCCTATTCCGGAGCCCCGCCGGAGGGGGGATCTTCCACGAAGTGCTTCTACATCATCATCCTCGCCTCACCATGAGTTGTGAGTAGTTTACCACAGACCTTCGGGTTCATAGCTAGTATCTAGATGGCTTCTTCTCTCTCTTTGGATCTCAATACCAAGTTCTCCTCGGTCTTCGAGGAGATCTATTCGATGTAATCTCTTTTTGCGGTGTGTTTGTCGAGATCCGATGAATTGTGGGTTTATGATCAAGATTATCTATGAGAAATATTTGGTTCTTCTCTGAACTCTTTATGTATGGTTATAATATCCTTGCAAGTCTCTTCGAATTATTGGTTTGGTTTGGCCTACTAGATCTATAGTTCTTGCAATGGGAGAAGTGCTTGGCTTTGGCTTCAATCTTGCGGTGTCCTTTCCCAGTGACAGTAGGGGCAGCAAGGCATGTATTGTATTGTTGCCATCGAGGATAATAAGATGGGGTTAATATCACTAAGTTTGAGTTTATCCCTCTACATAATGTCATCTTGCTTAAGGCGTTACTCTGTTCTTATGAGCTTAATACACTAGATGCATGTTGGATAGCGGTCGGTGTGTGGAGTAATAGTAGTAGATGCAGAATCGTTTCGGTCTACTTGTCTCGGACGTGATGCCTATATATAATGATCATGCCTAGATAGTCTTATAATTATTCTCTTTTCTATCAATTGCTCGACAGTAATTTGTTTACCCGCCGTAGAATATCGCTATCATGAGAGAAGCCACTAGAGAACACTATGGCCCGTGGGTCTATTCTCAACATATCAATCTACAATCTACTTTACTTTTCCGCTTTTACTTTCTGTTCTTATAGTCAAAAATACAAAAATATCAAACTATCATCTCTATCAGATCTCACTTTCGTAAGTGATCGTAAAGGGATTGACAACCCCTTATCGTGTTGGCTGCGAAGTTCTTATTTGTTTGTGCAGGTGCTAGGGACTCGCGCGTGGTCTCCTACTGGATTGATACCTTGGTTCTAAAAAACCGAGGGAAATACTTACGCTACTGTGCTGCATCACCCTTTCCTCTTTGAGGGAATACAATGCAAGCTCGAGAAGTAGCAAGAATGAGCGTAAGCCATGGACATAGCACTATGTGGAATAGAGTGGTGGTTGTGGAGAAGACAAAAAGAGGAAGATGGTCTCACGTCAACTAGGCGCATCAATGGGCTATGGAGATGCCCATCAATAAATATCAATGTGAGTGAGTAGGGATTGCCATGCAACGGATGCACTAGAGCTATAAATGTATGAAAGCTCAACAAAAGAAACTAAGTGGTTGTGCATCCAACTTGCTTGATCACGAAGACCTAGGGCATTTGAGGAAGCCCATCGTTGGAATATACAAGCCAAGTTCTATAATGAAAATTCCCACTAGTATACAAAAGTGACTAAACAAGAGACTCTCTATCATGAAGATCATGGTGCTACTTTGAAGCACAAGTGTGGAAAAAGATAGTAGCATTGTCCCCCCCCCCCCATTTTTTTGGGCCTTTCTTTTTTTCTTTGTCATTTCCTTCTTTTCTTTCTTTGGGACAATGCTCTAATAATGATGATCATCACACGTATATTGATTTATAACTCGATATTACAACTCGATACTAGAACATAGTATGACTCTATATGAATGCCTCCGGGGGTGTACCGGGATGTGCAATGAATCAAGAGTGAAATGTATGAAAAATTATGCATGGTGGCCTAGCCACGAATACGATGTCAACTACATGATCATGCATGGCAATATGCCAATGATGAAGTGTGTCATAACAAACGGAACGGTGGAAAGTTGCATGGAAATATATCTCGGAATGGCTATGGAAATGCCATGATAGGTAGGTATGGTGGCTGTTTTGAGGAAGGTATATGGTGGGAGTATGGTACCGGCGAAAGTTGCGTGGTACAAGAGAGGCTAGCAATGGTGGAAGGGTGAGAATGTGTATAATCCATGGACTCAACATTAGTCATAAAGAACTCACATACTTACTGCAAAAATCTACAAGTCATCAAAACAAAATACTACATGCATGCTCCTAGGGGAAGGGCTGGTAGGAGTTAACCACCGCGCGATCCCGACCTCCACACAAAGGATGACACTCAATGAAATACCTCATGCTTCAAATTTGTCACACAACGGTTACCATACGTGCATGCTACGGGACTTGCAAACCTTAACACAAGTATTTCTCAAATTCAAAACTACTCTACTAGCATGACTCTAATATCACCATCCTCATATCTCAAAACAATCATCAAGTATCAAACTTCTCTTAGTATTCAATGCACTTTATATGAAAGTTTTTACTATACCCATCTTGGATGCCTATCATATTAGGACTAGTTTTATAACCAAAGCACATTACCATGTTGTCTCGAAGACTCTCAAATAGATATAAGTGAAGCATGAGAGATCAACAATTTCTACAAAATAAAACCACCACCGTGCTCTAAAAGATATAAGTGAAGCACTAGAGCAAAACTATCTAGCTCAAAAGATGTACGTGAAGCACATAGAGTATTCTAATAAATTATAATTCATATTTATATCTCTCAAAAGGTGTGTCCAGCAAGGATGATTGTGGAAAATTAAAAAGCAAAGACTCAAATCATACGTGACGCTCCAAGCAAAACACATATCATGTGGTGAATAAAAATATAGTCCCGAGTATAGTTACCGATAGATGAAGATGAAAGAGGGGATGCCTTCCCGGGGCATACCCAATCTTAGGCTTTTGGTTGTCCTTGAATTTTACCTTGGGGTGCCTTGGTCATCCCCAAGCTTAGGCTCTTGCCACTCTTTGTTCCATAGTCCATCAAAGCCATACTCAAAACTTGAAAACTTCACAACACAAAACTTAGCCAAAATATCTCGTGAGCTCCGTTAGTATAAGAAAACAAACCACCGCTCAAAGGTACTGTAATGAACTCATTATTTGTTTATATTGGTGTTAAAATTACTGTATTTCAACTTATCCATGATTCATACCCTCCGATACTACTCATAGATTCATCAAAATAAGCAAACAACACACGAAAAACAGAATCTGTCAAAAACAGAACAATCTACAGTAATCTGTAACTTTAGAATACTTCTGTAACTCCAAAAAAATTGAAACAAATTGGTAAACGTGAGGAATTTGTCTATTAATCATTTGCAAAAAATCAACTAAATAGCATTCTCCAGTAAAAACTTACAGTCAAACTCGTGAGCGCTAAAGTTCCTTTTTTTTACAGCATGATCATATAAACTTCACACAAGTCTTCCCAAAGGTTCTACTTGGCACAAAGACTAATTAAAACACAAAACCACATCTAATCAGAAGCTAGATGCAATATTTATTCCTAAACAGAAGCAAAAACAAAGAAAATAAAATTGGGTTGCCTCCCAACAAGCGCCATCGTTTAACGCCGCTAGCTAGTCACGATACAAGAATAGATCTAGGTATTGCCATAATGATAAGATAGATCGTGAAAACTCATCTCATATTCCCTACGTTCAGCAGCAAGTTTTCTTTGTGGCAAGCAAAAGTAATCAAAAGGGCTAAATTTAATAGGACACAAGTCCCCCATATCAAGCTCAGGAGGTATTGGTTCCTCCTGTGGCCCTTCATATTGCACAATCAATTCATCATTATAAGCATTCTTTTGGCAAAAGGTCATGAGCCTTCGCTCAAGGGAAGAGCCTAACACATTATTTTTAATAGCAAAATCATCATTCAATTCAGAAATTCTATTAACCAAGATGTTAGTAGGAACCTTTTTTCTAAGGTTTTCATTAAAAGCAACATGATCTAGAGATCGCAAACGCATTATGTCCTCTTGATTGAATAAGATAGCTTCTATGGGAGGACGACCAGCATCCACTCAGTAGTGAGTAAAGATTTCTTTGGCCTCTTTCATGATGAATCTGAACTCATGAGCCAAAAAGATAGTAGCTGCGCGCTTAACAGAAGAATGCTCAATATTGGAAAATTCCAGGAAGATTCTCTGAATGCAAGGATGCATATGGATAAATTGCCTTTCAATTTCAATTACAAGCGTAGATATGGCATCTGCAAGGCTGCCAGTTCTATGAAGAATAGATCCACCCATAATGGGTAAAGCACCGGCACAAGTAAAGAAGTCTTGAAGAACTCCTTTTCCAATAATATTACCACTACCAACTCGGAACTTCTTAGTATGTAAAGTGGTAGTTTCATTCGGAGGATCAACATAGACGTTGCCCTCAACATTACTACCCTTTTCGATGATATCTTCCCCCATCCCAGACATGAAAGCAAGCGAATGATAAACACACGGAAGAAGAAGGGCGAATAAAACGGCAAGGGTGAAGTGGGGGAGAGGAAAATGAGAGGCAAATAATGTAATGCGAAGGATAAGGGTTTGTGATAGGTACTTGGTATATGACTTATGCGTAGATCTCCCCGGCAACTGCGCTAGAAATTCATCATGCTACTTCTCGAGCTTGCATTGTATTCCCTCGAAGAGGAAAGTGTGATGAAGCACAGTAGCGTAAGTATTTCCCTCAGTTTTTGAGAAGCAAGGTATCAATCCAGTAGGAGACCACGCGTGAGTCCCTCACACCTGCACAAACAAATAAGAACTTCGCAGCCAACGTGATAAAGGGTTGTCAATCCTTTCACGGTCACTTACGAAAGTGAGATCTGATAGATATGATAGTATAATATTTTTGGTATTTTTGGTATAAGAACAGAAACTAAATAAAGAAAATAAGCAACGACAGCAGAAATGGAAGGAAAGTAATATGATAAAGTTAGACCCGGGGGCCATAGGTTTCACTAGTGGCTTCTCTCATGAAAGCAGAATTCTGCGGTGGGTGAACAAATTACTGTCGAGCAATTGATATAAAAGCGCATAGTTATGAGAATATCTAGGCATGATCATTATATATAAGCATCACGTCCGTGACAAGTAGACCGAAACGATTCTGCATCTACTACTAATACTCCACACATCGACCGCTATCCAGCATGTATCTAGAGTATTAAGTTCATAAGAACAGAGTAATGCTTTAAGCAAGATGACATGATGTAGAGGGATAAACTCAAGCAATATGATATAAACCCCATCTTTTTATCCTCGATGGCAACAATACAATACGTGCCTTGCTGCCCCTGTTGTCACTAGGAAAGGACACCGCAAGATTGAACCCAAAGCCAAGCACTTCTCCCATTGCAAGAACTATAGATCTAGTAGACCAAACCAAACCAATAATTCGAAGAGATTTGCAAGGATATTATAATCATACATAAAAGATTTCAGAAAAGAATCAAACGTTGTTCATAGATAATCTTGATCATAAACCCACAATTCATCAGATCTCGACAAACACACCGCAAAAAGATTACATCGAATAGATCTCCTCGAAGATCGAGGAGAACTTTGTATTGAGATCCAAAAAGAGAGAAGAAGCCATCTAGCTAATAACTATGGACCCGAAGGTCTGTGGTAAACTACTCACAACTCATTGGTGAGGCTATGGTGTTGATGTAGAAGCACTCCGTGGTAGATCCCCCCTCCGGCGGTGCTCCGGAACAGGCCCCAAGATGGGATCTCACGGGAACAGAATGTTGCGGCGGTGGAATTAGGGTTTTCTCTTGCCTCAATGTTTTTAGGGTACGTGGATGGGGAGCGTGCCCAGGGGGAAGGAGGGCATCGAGGGAGCCAGAGGGGCCCACGAGGGTGGGAAGCGTGCCCAGGGGGAGGGGCGCGCCCTGGACCCTCGTGGCCACCTCCCTTGTCCCCTCGCGTGTACTCCAAGTCTTCTGGGTAGATACGGTTCCAAAAATAACTCTCTCGAAAGTTTGATTACGTTTGGACTTCGTTTGATATCCCTTTTTCTGCGAAACACTGAAATAGGCAAAAAAAAACAGCAATTTGCACTCGGCCTTGGGTTAGTAGGTTAGTCCCAAAAATAATATAAAAGTGTAAAATAAAGCCCATTAAACATCCAAAGCAGAATATATAATAGCATGGAACAATAAAAAATTATAGATACATTGGAGACATATCAATGACGACCTCCTCATCGGAGAAGAAGGCGGCGAAGCCGAGGAGCGGACCACCGAGGCCCCGAGGGAGGAGTGGGGTGAGTGGGTAGCTAGGGTTTGGAGAGGGGCGCTCTTATCCATCCCTCGTCGTCGGCGAGGTGGTGCGGTGCCGACCGCTGGCGAAATCCGGTGAGGAAGGGGCCGACCCAGTTGGGCTAGGCCCAGGGGGTTTGTTTCTATTTTATCTTTTATCTTTTTATAGTTTCTGTTTTATTTTATTTTTGTTTTGTATAATATAAACCTAGTCCCAAAATTAGTATTATTAAGTATTCTACTGCCACAAACAATTTGGCACTCTAAGTAAATAGTTTTGTATTTGTATATTATTTAAGGGCTTCTAAACACTTTATAAAAGGTTGGTACCACCACCAAAATTATTTATGAATAGTTGCAATACTTTGAACATTTTAGTCTTGTCATTGGAAAACTTTACTTGTTTGACTTTATTTTAATTTTGAGTTTGAACCAGTTTGAACCGAAATGATTTCTAGAAACAGTAAAAGCTATGATGTGGCATCATTTGCAGATGTTTACTGTAGTTTAATTATTCGGGCGTCACAGGCGCGGCTGGGCCGAACTTTCAGCCCCGGCGCCAAAAAAGGGGCCCGAGGGGCCTGTTGGTGACGCGGCTGGAGATGCTCTTAGCCTCAAACACTCCCGCGTTATGCTCCGGCCATAATTTCCTCATCGCCAATGATAAGAGGTCTCTTCGATATGATTCCTCAGGATCCTCGATTCATTGGAGCACCACCAACCTCTAACCGAATCTTCGCTATGAGAAGCAAGACTTGGCAGAGCAACTCCAACCCGCTGACTCAAACGGACGGCGATTTTGTCCACTTTTTGTCTGTTTAGGTCAGTCGCCCGCTCGTCATCCACCTTGTTTATGATTTGGGTCGGCAGTGCGCCCAACCGCCGTTTTTCATCAAATATACACATATTTTGCATAGTTTCACAAGCAAACAAAAAAAACATAGTCTCACAATTAAATAAATTTACCATAGTTTTACAAGTCGAATAAAAATTAATTGTCTCAAATACATTTAACAAAAAGATACATCTATTGGTTGCCAACATGAGCTCACATATGCTCAACTAAATAATATGTAGTTGCATGTGAATTTCCCAATCACACATTTCATGATGAAATTGGATGAACTGTGCAAACGTTGTTGCTCCTCCTCCATGCGCAGACACAACATTCTCACCCTGAAACTGAAACCCTTGATCGCAAATACATTCCGGGCGCTCATTCTCTACGATCATATTGTGCATTATCACACAAGCAGTCATCACCTCCCACAACTTCTTCGTGCTCCTAGTTATAGCAGAATACCGAACGATGCCCCATCGAGATTGCAGAACACCAGAGGCACGCTCAACATCATTCCTCGCACTATCTTGCTCTTGAGCAAATCTTTTCCTCTTCTCTCCGAAAAGGTTGGGGATTGTCTTCACAATAGTGGTCCACCAAGGATATATACTGTCACCTAGGTTGTGTCCTTTATCTAGTTGTGGCCGTTGATGTTAACATTCACAGGCGGGCTGTTTCTTTCGGCAAGCCTTGCAAACACCGACGAGCGTTGAAGCACATTGATATCATTGTGCGATCCGACCATGCCGAAGAAAGAGTGCAAGTCCGAAGATCTTGTGATGCCACAGCCTCAAGTATGACAGTGCAAGCCCTGACATAGCCCTTATACTGCCCTTGCCAAGCAGAAGAGAAGTTCTTCCACTCCCAGTGCATGCAGTCTATGCTGCCAAACATCCCTGGGAAGCCTCTGCTGGCATTCATCGCCAACAAGCGGGCTGTATCTTGAGCAGTGGGCTCTCTCAAGTACTGAGGGCCAAACACATCAATCACAGCTTTCAGAACTTGTACATGGACTCTAGGCATGTAGATTCGCTCATACGAACGTACTCATCAATGAGATCACCGGGCAGTCCATATACAAGCATCCGGATGGGTACAATGCATTTCTGATAGCATGAGAAGCTAATCTTTCCAAACGTGTTTTCTGTTTTTTTCTTTCGCGAGAGTCACGGTCGTGCCTCTTGGAAAACGGAAAAAGCGTTTCCTGCTGTTTTTTTTTGCAAGAGTCACGGTTTTGCCTCCGCGAGAGGCATGGTTGTGCTTTCGCGAGGGTCACAGCCGTGCCTCTCAGAAACGAGAAAAAACACATTTTCTGTTTTTTTTTATTTGGCGAGAGTCACGGTTTTGCTTCCGAGAGAGGCATGATTGTGCTTTCGCGAGAGTCACGGTCGTGCCTCCTCGGAAACGAAAAAACGCGTTTTATCTTTTTTTTTCGCGAGAGTCACGGTTTTGCTTTCGCGAGAGGCACGGGCGTGCGTCTTTCGGAAAGGGAAAAAACGAGTGCTCCCGGTTCGGTTTTTTCATCCGATTTTTTCGTGAAAAAAAAGTTCGTCAAAACCTTTCAACATGGGTTCTAGTTTTGAAGATCTCGACGCGAGAAATCCAACGGTGAAAGCGGTTCAAGATTTGGACGCACGGTTTAAGAGATAAAACATTTTCAATAAATGGGTCTACGAAAAAAAAAGGAAAAGTCCCAGATTACGACAAGTGGCGCACATGCAGCGTGCCACTTGTCGCGGGGGGGGGG
>LR738710.1:766661418-766835823 GCA_902687465.1 Secale cereale
GGCCGTCCCTCCTGCGCCCCGCCCTGGCCATCCCGCCGCCGCCCCGCCCCGGCTGCCCCGTCCCCACCGGCCCTCCGCAGCGCCGCCGCCCTGGCTGCCCCGTCCCCGCCGGCCCTCCGCAGCCCCGGCCGACCGCCCCTCCCAGCGCCGTCGCCCCGTCCCGGCCGGCCCTCCAGCAGGTTTGCATTTTTTCCTTTTTCTTCATTTTTACATTTTTGCTTTTTTCTTCATTTTTACATTTTGGTACTCACAATTGTTGCCACTCACATTGTAGATGGAGGTGAACAACGCCGACATGGACTCGTTATCCGATGCGTCGGATTGGTCGTCATCCGACGATTCAGACATTGACAAGTTGTTGCAAGACGACGACGTTGAGATGATGAGCCTCCTCGTCGACGTGCAAGCGTTTGAAGACCGCGTGAAACTTATGGATCAGAGGAGAGGGTCGACGATGGGGCGACTCACCATCTACCGGAACCGTGCTCTCGGACACGAGCATTTGATGCAAGACTACTTCGCGGAGGTACCTACATACCCTCCTCGTCTCTTTCGCAGAAGGTACCAAATGCGTCGTAGTTTGTTTGTGAAGATTGTCAATGATTGTGAGGCTGCCTCCTATTACTTTAAACGACGTAGATCCGCCGCCGGTATCATGGGGTTTAGTTCATATCAAAAGATATCGGCGGCAATGCGGGTACTCGCTTATGGCATACCCGCGGATTATACCGACGAGTATCTTCGCATTGGGGAAGATACAACCACGGAGTCCGTCCGTAGGTTTGCCAAGTTGGTCATCCGGTTGTATGGTGAGAAGTATCTTCGGGCACCAAACGAGGAAGATGCAAAGAGATTAATGGAAATGAATGAAAAAGGGGATGGCCGGGGATGCTTGGTAGTCTTGATTGCATGCATTGGAGGTGGAAAAACTGCCCAAAGGCATGGCACGGAATGTATTGCGGTAAATGTTGGAAATATGCCCTAGATGCAATAATAAAAGGATTATTATTATATTTCCTTATTCATGATAATTGTCTGTTATTCATGCTTGAATTGTATTGTACGAAAACAGCGATACATGTGTGAATACATAGACCACAACATGTCCCTGGTAAGCCTCTAGTTACTAGCTCGTTGATCAACAGATGGTCACGGTTTCCTTACCATGGACATGGGATGTCATTGATAACGGGATCACATCATTAGGAGAATGATGTGATGGACAAGACCCAATCCTAAGCCTAGCACGAGATCGTATAGTTCGTAATGCTTAAGCTTTTCAGTGTCAAGTATTTGTTCCTTAGACCATGAGGTTGTGCAACTCCCGGATACCGTAGGAATACTTTGGGTGTGCCAAACGTCACAACGTAACTGGGTGGCTATAAAGGTACGCAACGGGTATCTCCGAAAGTGTCTGTTGGGTTGGCACGAACCGAGACTGGGATTTGTCACTCCGTATGACGGAGAGGTATCTCTGGCCCCACTCGGTAAGACATCATCATAATGAGCTCAATGTGACTAAGGAGTTAGTCACGGGATGATGGATTACGGAAGATTAAAGAGACTTGCCATGACGAGATTGAACAAGGTATCGGTATACCGACGATCGAATCTCGGGCAAGTACCGTACCGATAGACAAAGGGAATAACATACGCGATTAAGTGAATCCTTGACATCGTGGTTCATCCGATGAGATCATCGAGGAACACGTGGGAACCAACATGGGTATCCATATCCCGCTGTTGGTTATTGACCGGAGAGTCGTCTCGGTCATGTCTGCATGTCTCCCGAACCCGTAGGGTCTACACACTTAAGGTTCGGTGACGCTAGGGTTGTAGAGATATATGCACACGGAAACCCGAATGTTGTTCGGAGTCCCGAATGAGATCCCAGACATCACGAGGAGTTCCAAAATGGTCCGGAGGTAAATAATGATATATAGGAAGTCCAGTTTCGGCCATCGGGAGAGTTCCGCGGGTCATCAATAGTGTATCGGGACCACCGAAAGGGTCCTGGGGGTCCATCGGGTGGGGCCACCCATCCCGGAGGGCCCCGTGGGCCATAGGGGGAGGGGGGCCAACCCCTAGTGGGCTGGCGCACCCCCCATGGGCCCCCCATGCGCCTAGGGTTGAAACCCTAGGGGTGGGGGCGCCCCCCTCTGGCTTGGGGGGCAAGCCACCCCCTTGGCCGCCGCCCCCCTAGGAGATTGGATCTCCTAGGGCCGGCGCCCCCTGGCCCCCTATATATATTGGGGGGAGAGAGGGCAGCCGCACCTTAGCCCCTGGCGCCTCTCCTTCCCCCGTTACACCTCCTACTCCTCCCGCAGGGTCTCGACGAAGCCCTGCAACTTTTCCCGTTGCATCCACCACCACGCCGTCGTGCTGCTGGATCTCCATCAACCTCTCCTCCCCCCTTGCTGGATCAAGAAGGAGGAGACGTCGCTGTACCGTACGTGTGTTGAACGCGGAGGTGTCGTCCGTTCGGCGCTGGGATCATCGGTGACGAGGATCACGACGAGTACGACTCCATCATCCACGTTCCTTCGAACGTTTCCGCACGCGATCTACAAAGGGTATGTAGATGCACTCCTTTATGATCGTTTCTAGATGACTCCTTAGATTGATCTTGGTGAAGCGTAGGAAATTTTTTGAATTCTGCTACGTTCCCCAACAGTGGTATCAGAGCTAGGTCTTTGCGTAGCATCTTGCACGAGTAGAACAAAAACAAGTTGTGGGCGTTGATTTTGTTCAATTCTCTTGCCGTTACTAGTCCAATCTTGATTCTGCGACATCGTGGGATAAAGCGGCCCGGACCGACCTTACACGTACGCTTACGTGAGACTGGTTCCACCGACTGACATGCACTAGTTGCATAAGGTAGCTGGCGGGTGTGTGTCTCTCCCACTTTAGTCGGATTGGATTCGATGAAAAGGGTCCTTATGAAGGGTAAATATAAATTGACATATCACGTTGTGGTTTTGGCGTAGGTAAGAAACGTTCTTGCTAGAAACCTATAGAAGCCACGTAAAAACTTGCAACAACAATTAGAGGACGTCCAACTTGTTCTTGCAGCATGTGCTATGTGATGTGATATGGCCAAGAAGATGTGATGAATGATATATGTGATGTATGAGATTGATCATGTTCTTGTAATAGGGAATCATGACTTGCATGTCGATAAAAATGACAACCGGCAGGAGCCATAGGAGTTGTCTTATTTATTGTATGAACTGCGTGTCACTGAATAACGCCATGTAATTACTTTACTTTATTGCTAAATGTTAGCCATAGTGGTAGAAGTAATAGTTGGCGAGACGACTTCATGAAGACACGATGATGGAGATCATGATGATGGAGATCATGGTGTCATGCCGGTGACAAAGATGATCATGGTGCGCCGAAGATGGAGATCGAAGGAGCAAAATGATATTGGCCATATCATGTCACTTTATCTGATTGCATGTGATGTTTATCATGTTTATGCATCTTGTTTACTTAGAACGACGGTAGTAAATAAGATGATCTCTCACTGGAAATTTCAAGAATTGTGTTCCCCCTAACCGTGCACCGTTGCTAAGGATCGTTGTTCCGAAGCACCACGTGATGATCGGGTGTGATAGGCTATAACGTTCGCATACAACGGGTCTAGCCAGATTTACACACGCAATACACTTAGGGTTCACTTGACGAGCCTAGCATGTACAAACATGGCCTCGGAACACGGAAGACCGAAAGGTCGAACATGAGTCGTATAGAAGATACGATCAACATGAAGATGTTCACCGTTGATGACTAGTCCGTCTCACGTGATGATCGGACACGGGCTAGTCGATTCGGATCATGTATCACTTAGATGACTAGAGAGATGTCAATCTGAGTGGGAGTTCATTAAATTTGATTAGATGAACTTAATTGTCATGAACTTAGTCTAAATTCTTTACAATATGTCTTGTAGATCGAATGGCCCACTCTCCCTCAACTTCAACGCGTTCCTAGAGAAATCCAAGCTCAAAGACGATGGTAGCAACTATATGGACTGGGTCCGTAACCTGAGGATCATCCTCATAGCAGCCAAGAAAACTTATGTCCTAGAAGCACCGCTAGGTGACGCTCCCGCCCCGGCAAACCAAGATGTTATGAACGCTTGGCAGTCGCGTTGTGATGATTACTCCCTGGTTCTGTGCGGCATGCTCTACAGCTTAGAATCGGGGCTCCAAAAGCGTTTCGAGCACCACAGAGCATATGAGATGTTCCAAGAGCTGAAAATGGTTTTTCAGGCTCATGCCCGAGTTGAGAGATATGATGTCTCCAACGCATTCTACAGCTGTAAGATGGAGGAAAATAGTTCTGTCAGTGAGCACATACTCAAGTTGTTTGGGTTGCACAACCACTTGTCTCAGTTGGGAATGAATCTCCCAGACGAAGCGGTCGTTGACAGAATCCTTCAGTCGCTCCCACCTAGCTACAAGAGCTTTGTGTTGAACTTCAATATGCAAGGGATGGAGAAGTCCATTCCCGAGGTGTATTCAATGCTGAAATCAGCGGAGGTGGAGATCAAGAAAGAGCATCAAGTGTTGATGGTGAATAAAACCACTAAGTTCAAGAAGGGCAAGGGTAAGAAGAACTTCAAGAAGGACGGCAAAGGAGTTGCCATGCCCGGTAAGCCAGTTGCCGGGAAGAAGCCAAAGAATGGACCCAAGCCTGAGACTGAGTGCTTTTATTGCAAGGGAACGGGTCACTGGAAGCGGAACTGCCCCAAATACTTAGCAGACAAGAAGGCCGACAACGTCAAAGGTATATGTGATATACATGTTATTGATGTGTACCTTACCAACGCTCGTAGTAGCTCCTGGGTATTTGATACCAGTGCAGTTGCTCACATTTGTAACTGAAAGCAGGAGCTGTGGAATAAGCGGAGACTGGCGAAGGACGAGGTGACGATGCGCGTCGGGAATGGTTCCAAGGTCGATGTGATCGCCATCGGCACGTAGCCTCTACATCTACCATCGGGATTAGTTTTAAACCTTAATAATTGTTATTTAGTACCAGCTTTGAGCATGAACATTGTATCTGGATCTCGTTTGATGCGAGATGGCTACTCATTTGAATCCGAGAATAATGGTTGTTCTATTTATTTGAGAGATATGTTTTATGGTCATGCCCCGTTGGTTAATGGTTTATTTTTGATGAATCTCGAACGTGATGATACACATATTCATAGTGTGAATGCCAAAAGATGTAAAGTTGATAATGATAGTCCCACATACCTATGGCATTGCCGCCTTGGTCATATTGGTGTCAAACGTATGAAGAAGCTCCATGCAGATGGACTTCTGGAGTCTCTTGATAATGATCATTTGACACGTGCGAACCATGCCTCTTGGGCAAGATGACCAAGACTACGTTCTCCGGAACAATGGAGCGAGCAACCAACTTATTGGAAATCATACATACCGATGTGTGCGGTCCAATGAGTGTTGAGGCTCGTGGAGGCTATCGTTATGTTCTCACCCTCATAGATGACTTGAGTGGATATGGGTATGTCTACTTGACGTAGCATAAGTCTGAGACCTTTGAAAAGTTCAAGGAATTTCAGAATGAGGTTGAGTATCAATGTGACATAAAAATAAAGTTCTTATGATCAGATCGTGGGGGTGAATATTTAAGTCATGAATTTGGTACGCACCTAAGGAACTGTGGAATTGTTTCACAATTGACACCGCCCGGAACACCTCAGCGTAATGGTGTGTCCGAACGTCGAAATCATACTCTATTGGATATGGTGCGATCTATGATGTCTCTCACCGACTTACCGCTATCTTTTTGGGGTTATGCTTTAGAGACTGCCGCATTCACTTTAAATAGGGCTCCGTCGAAATCCGTTGAGACGACACCGTATGAACTTTGGTTTGGCAAGAAACCTAAGCTATCGTTTCTGAAAGTTTGGGGTTGCGATGCTTATGTCAAGAAACTTCAACTGAAAAGCTCGAACCCAAATCGGAAAAATACGTCTTCATAGGATACCCAAAGGAAACGATTGGGTACACCTTCTACCTCAGATCCGAAGGCAAGGTCTTTGTTGCCAAGAATGGATCCTTTCTGGAGAAAGAGTTTCTCTCAAAAGAAGTGAGTGGGAGGAAAGTAGAACTTGATGAGGTGATAGTCACCCCTCCCGAACCGGAAAGTAGCGCAGCGCAGGAAATTGTTCCTGAGGTGCCTGCACCGACAAGGGAGGAAGTTAATGATGATGATCATGAAGATACATATCAAGTTACTACTGAACTTCGAAGGTCCACAAGGACACGTTCCGCACCAGAGTGGTACGGCAACCCTGTCATGGAAATCATGTTGTTAGACAACGGTGAACCTTCGAACTATGAAGAAGCGATGGCGGGCCCGGATTCCAACAAATGGCTTGAAGCCATGAAATCCGAGATAGGATCCATGTATGAAAACAAAGTATGGACTTTGGTGGACTTGCCCGATGAGAGGCACGCCATAGAAAATAAATGGATATTTAAGAAGAAGACAGACGCGGATGGTAATGTGACCGTCTATAAGGCTCGGCTTGTCGCTAAGGGTTATCGACAAGTTCAAGGGATTGACTACGACGTGACTTTCTCTCCCGTAGCGATGCTAAAGTCAGTCCGAATCATGGTAGCAATTTCCGCATTCTATGATTATGAGATATGGCAAATGGACGTCAAAACAACATTCCTTAATGGCTTCCTCAAGGAAGAGTTGTATATGATGCAGCCGGAAGGTTTTGTTGATCCAGAGAATGCTAACAAGGTATGCAAGCTCCAGTGCTCGATTTACGGGCTGGTGCAAGCATCTCGGAGTTGGAATATTCGCTTTAATGAGGTGATCAAAGCGTTTGGCTTTATACAGACTTGGGGAGAAGCCTGTATCTACAAGAAAGTGAGTGGGAGCTCTGTAGCATTTCTCATATTATATGTGGATGACATATTGCTGATGGGAAATGATATAGAATTCTTGGAGAGCATAAAGGCCTACTTGAACAAGAGTTTTTCAATGAAGGACCTTGGAGAAGCTGCTTACATATTAGGCATCAAAATCTATAGAGATAGATCAAGACGCCTCATCGGTCTTTCACAAAGCACATACCTTGACAAGATATTGAAGAAGTTCAATATGGATCAGTCCAAGAAGGGGTTCTTGCCTGTTTTGCAAGGTATGAGATTGAGCACGGCTCAATCCCCGACCACGGCAGAAGATAGAGAAAAGATGAGTGTCATTCCCTATGCCTTAGCCATAGGTTCTATCATGTATGCCATGCTGTGTACCAGACCTGATGTGAACCTTGCCATAAGTTTGGTAGGGAGGTACCAAAGTGATCCCGGTATGGAACACTCGACAGCGGTCAAGAACATCCTGAAGTACCCGAAGAGGACTAAGGATATGTTTCTCGTTTATGGAGGTGACGAAGAGCTCGTCGTAAAGGGTTACGTTGATGCTAGCTTCGACACAGATATGGATGACTCCAAGTCACAAACTGGATATGTGTATATTTTGAATGGTGGAGCAGTCAGCTGGTGCAGTTGCAAGCAGAGCGTCGTGGCGCATTCTACATGTGAAGCGGAGTACATAGCTGCTTGCGAAGCAGCACAAGAAGGAGTCTGGATGAAGGAGTTCATCACCGACCTAGGAGTCATTCCAAGCGCGTCAAGCCCGATGACTCTCTTCTGTGACAACACTGGAGCTATTGCCATTGCCAAGGAGCCCAGGTTTCACAAGAAGACCAAGCACATCAAGCGCCGTTTCAACTCCATCCGGAATTATGTTCAAGATGGAGACATAGATATTTGTAAAGTGCATACGGATCTGAATGTCGCAGATCCGTTGACTAAACCTCTTCCATGGGCAAAACATGATCAACACCAGAACTCTATGGGTGTTCGATTCATCACAATGTAACTAGATTATTGACTCTAGTGCAAGTGGGACACTGTTGGAAATATGCCCTAGAGGCAATAATAAAAGGATTATTATTATATTCCTTGTTCATGATAATTGTCTGTTATTCATGCTTGAATTGTATTGTACGGAAACAACGATACATGTGTGAATACATAGACCACAACATGTCCCTGGTAAGCCTCTAGTTACTAGCTCGTTGATCAACAGATGGTCACGGTTTCCTGACCATGGACATTGGATGTCATTGATAACGGGATCACATCATTAGGAGAATGATGTGATGGACAAGACCCAATCCTAAGCCTAGCACGAGATCGTATAGTTCGTAATGCTTAAGCTTTTCAGTGTCAAGTATTTGTTCCTTAGACCATGAGGTTGTGCAACTCCCGGATACCGTAGGAATACTTTGGGTGTGCCAAACATCACAACGTAACTGGGTGGCTATAAAGGTACGCAACGGGTATCTCCGAAAGTGTCTGCTGGGTTGGCATGAACCGAGACTGGGATTTGTCACTCCGTATGACGGAGAGGTATCTCTAGGCCCACTCGGTAAGACATCATCATAATGAGCTCAATGTGACTAAGGAGTTAGTCACGGGATGATGGATTACGGAACGAGTAAAGAGACTTGCCATGACGAGATTGAACAAGGTATCGGTATACCTACGATCGAATCTCGGGCAAGTACCGCACCGATAGACAAAGGGAATAACATACGGGATTAAGTGAATCCTTTACATCGTGGTTCATCCGATGAGATCATCGAGGAACACGTGGGAACCAACATTGGTATCCAGATCCCGCTGTTGGTTATTGACTGGAGAGTCGTCTCGGTCATGTCTGCGTGTCTCCCGAACCCGTAGGGTCTACACACTTAAGGTTCAGTGATACTAGGGTTGTAGAGATATATGCACACGGAAACCCGAATGTTGTTTGGAGTCCTGGATGAGATCTCGGAAGTCACAAGGAGTTCCGGAATGGTCCGGAGGTAAAGAATGATATATAGGAAGTCCAGTTTCGGCCATCGGGAGAGTTCCGGGGGTCATCGGTAGTGTACCGGGACCACCGGAAGGGTCCCGGGGGTCCACTGGGTGGGGCCACCCATCCCGGAGGGCCCCGTGGGCCGTAGGGGGAGGGGGACCGGCCCCTAGTGGGCTGGCGCACCCCCATGGGCCTCCCCCCATGCGCCTAGGGTTGAAACCCTAGGGGTGGGGGCGCCCCCCTCTGGCTTGGGGGGCAAGCCACCCCCTTGGCCGCCGCCCCCCTAGGAGATTGGATCTCCTAGGGCCGGCGCCCCCCTGGCCCCCTATATATAGTGGGGGGAGAGAGGGCAGCCGCACCTCAGCCCCTGGCGCCTCTCCTCCCCCCGTTACACCTCCTACTCCTCCCGCAGGGTCTCGGCGAAGCCCTGCAACTTTTCCCATTGCATCCACCACCATGCCGTCGTGCTGCTGGATCTCCGTCAACCTCTCCTCCCCCTTTGCTGGATCAAGAAGGAGGAGACGTCGCTGTACCGTACGTGTGTTGAATGCGGAGGTGCCGTCCATTCGGCGCTGGGATCATCGGTGACGAGGATCACGACAAGTACGACTCCATCATCCACGTTCCTTCGAACGCTTCCGCACGCGATCTACAAAGGGTATGTAGATGCACTCCTTTATGCTCGTTGCTAGATGACTCCTTAGATTGATCTTGGTGAAGCGTAGGAAATTTTTTGAATTCTGCTACGTTCCCCAACAGTAAAAGCCGTGATGCTACCATTGTGCTTCAGGCTGTAGCATCGGAGGACACATGGATTTAGCATGCATTCTTTGGGTTGCCGGGAACACTCAATGATATCAATGTCCTCAATAGATCTCCATTGTTCAAAAGATTAATTTCTGGGGATGCTCCAGCTTGCAACTACAAAATCATGAACAATGAGTATTCAATGGGATACTATCTCACCGATGGCATCTATCCCGAATGGGCAACTCTTGTGAAGTCCATCAAGGATAAAAATGGGGTGCCCTTAACAAGAAAAGAGGCTCATTTCACCAAGGCACAAGAGGCAGCCCGCAAAGATATTGAGAGAGCTTTTGGTGTTTTACAAGCAAGGTTTGCCATAGTTCGGGGTCCAGCTCGGTTTTGGGACAAAAAAACCTTGGTGAACATCATGAAATGTTGTGTGATTCTACACAACATGATCCTAGAGGATGAGAGAGGGTTAAACCTCCCTTGTTTCTATGACAATGTTGGTACGCGTGTGCAACCGGAAAGAAACCCTTCTCGCATACACGCCTTTCTTCAAGCACATCGTGAGATTGAGGATGCAACCACTCATGGTCGTCTCCGGGATGATCTAGTAGAGCACCACTGGCAGTTGGATGGGCGGCGTATTGGCCCATGATGCATCTTTGTTTTACTTTTCTGTGTCCTATTTGATTCGAACAATTGTTGTAATTTGCTCAAACATTGTTTTATGTTGTAATTTGCTCAAACATTGTTGTAATAATTTGAATGATTATTGTTTTATTTGGTGCTGTAATAATAACTAGAATGATTATTGTTTTATGTCAAATGTGATTGAATTTGTGATATGTCATATGATGAAATGTGATGAAATGTGTGATATATGAAATGACAGTTTTAAGGTTTGGGGTTGCGGCAAAGACTAGAACCCTCAAACCCAACCCTTATAACGGAAACCCTTAAAAGTGTCAAAAATGGGCAATTCTCAACCCTTAAAACTGATTTTACATTTAAGGGTTTGAGGATTCTACTAGAGATGCTCTAAGCGGTAGTACCGCCCACCCAAGCGGTAGTACCGCTCTTTGCGGGGCTGAGTGGGGGGTAACGGTTGGATTCTTTCCCCCACTATATAAAGGTGTCTTCTTCTTCATTGTTGCCTTACCTCTTCCCCCAAATACTCCATTGTTGCTCCAAGCTCCATTTTCGCCCGATCTCTCTCCCTAGCCTATCAAACTTGTTGATTTGCTCGAGATTGGTTGAGAAGGCCTCGATCTACACTTCCACCAAGAGAAATTTGATTCCCCCCACTAATCCCTAGCGGATCTTGTTACTCTTGGGTGTCTGAGCACCCTAGACGGTTGAGGTCACCGTGAAGCCATAGTCCATTGTGGTGAAGCTTCGTGGTGTCGTTGGGAGTCTCCAATTCGGTTGTGGAGATAGCCCCAACCTTGTTTGTAAAGGTTCGGTTGCCGCCTTCAAGGGCACCACTAGTGGAATCACAGCACCTTGCATTGTGTAAGGGCATGAGGAGAATACGGTGGCCCTAGTGGCTTCTTGGGGTGCATTGTGCCTCCACACCGCTCCAACGGAGACGTACTTCCCCTCAAAGGAAAGGAACTTCGGTAACACATTCTCGTCTTCACCGGCTCCACTTGTGGTTATTTCTTCCCTTTACTTGTGCAAGCTTTCCTTGTTTATCTCATATAGCTTGCTTGTGAGGTTGTTATCTTTGCTTCCTTTAAGTTGTCATCTTAGTAGCATATCTAGACAAATTACCTTGTTACTTAATTTAAATTGGTTAAGAAAAGCAAAAAATTGATAGTTGCCTATTCACCCCCCCTCTAGTCAACCATATCGATCCTTTCAATTGGTATCAGAGCCTCGTCTCTTTTTAAGGACTTTACCGTCCAAAGAGTATGGGTGACAACGTAGTCGAGACGGAGGAACATTCCGGTGGAACTCCATCCTTGCCTACGTCCGATGGGGGAGCCGCGGTCTCTCGTGAGGAGTTCAATGTGGCGATGACCACATTGAAAGAATCACTAGCTACCGAGGTCAAAGGCATGTTTAAAGATTTGCTAGAGGGACTTAAATTATCCACCTCACCATTGGAAGTGGGTCGTCCCACTACCAACGTGTCGGAGGCTATTCCCGACAATGGAGAAGCTAGTAGTGAGCAAGTCCCGGTTACTAAGAATGGGAGTGGGATTTTTGCCCACTCCGCTCCTCCTATCTACTATGGAGGACCCGTTCCTACTCCGCATTTAAATTCCGTTGGTCCTCCTCCTAAGTTTATAAAAAATTCTGATTTTGCTACTTGGATGTTTTGCTTTAAACGTCATTTAAATCATTGCTCTACTAATCTTTGGAGAATCATTGAGCAATGTTTTTATCCACGTGATCCCGACAACTTAACTCCAAGAGAAGCTACGGATCATCAATTCAACGAGTCCGTTCTTTGCATACTTCAAGATGCTATCCCTCCCGAAGACATTGCACATCTTCGACCCTTCACCTTGGCCAAGGAAGCTTGGGAGCATGTTGGCACCTTGTACAAGGGGAGCACAAGCATTCAACGCTCTAACTATGAAGTTGTGCAAGATGAAGCCAACGAGTTTGCTATGATCGAAGATGAAGATTGATGACCCTCAACCGTAAGGGATCTATTGCAGCGTTTTCGATAAGTAAGAGTGTCGAACCCAACGAGGAGCAGAAGGTATTGATAAGCGATTCTGAGCAAGAAATTACTGCAAGCACTGAAAGATAACTTTTACGGGTTTTCTCGGATAAGCAACAGGAAAGTAAAAGCGAGTAATGTAAAAGATACTGAGAGTAACAAGTGGCCCAATCCTTTCTTAGCAAAGGAGAGGCCTAGCAACTGAACTTATAAAGACTAAGCGTTCTTGAGGACACACGGGAGAGGTAGTCATGTGCTTTCGCCATATTCCGTATCGATACTATGTTATGTGTTGATAAGTGTTGAGTGGGTGGATCTATGCTAGTGCACTCTCTAGACTAAGATGAATGCACTCTTATGATTAAACACCTTGCAGGCATCCGCAAATACAAGATAGAATTTAAGGCAAAAGCCTAACCATAGCAATACGACCGAGGATCCAGTATTCCCTTATGCAAAAGCGTGCGAACTAGGGTTCAGGTTTCTGTCACTCTGGCAACCCACCATAAGCATTCTTTATACACAATGTATTCTCCTAGGTCCTTAATAAGGCGAAGTGTTGGGTGTTCGACTCACACAACACCACTAGTAGAATGACAACACAACTTAAGTATCAAACAACACATATTACTTCAACAACATATGACTACTAACAACAAGACTTTCCCCATGTCCTCAAGAACTAAGGTAACTACTCACAAGACATAAAAGAGATCATGATCAGTGGGGATAAATATGTGATAAACAATCTGGACATAATAATATTTCTCCAACAAAACTCAATAGCATTCACCACAAAGCAGTAATCAACACCGATGGAGTAGAGAGGATAGGTAGTATGAGTTACAACACAAGTTGCGATTGTAAGATGAGATTTGGATGAAGATGGAGATGGTGCTGGTGTTGGGGATGATGTTGATGATGATCTCGATGATGCCCGTGACGATGGTGATGACGATGGCGACGATCTCCCCTTCTGGGAGGTGATCTCCCCGGCGGAATATGCCCGCCGGAGATGCCCTTTTCTTCTCTGTAGGTTTCCGCCTCGGAGCGGCGGCAGAACTCCGTAAAAAGTCCCGTCTCTAGGGTTTTTGGATAACGGAGAGCATATATGCAAAAGGGGCATTCGGAGGTGGGCCAGGGGCTCCAGGCGCCCCCCCGGCGCGGCCAGGGGGGGGGGGCGCCCCCAGGCCGCCTGGGCACCCTGTGGCCCCCCTCTGGTTGCCCTTTCGCGTGTCTTCGTGATCCGTCTGAAAAATACCTTCTGTCAATTTTCAGGTAATTTGGAGGTATTCTTCTTCAGCAACTCAGCGTCCACTTTTTACTGCTGAATCCTGCGTCTGCTGCTTCGGCATCGAAAAGTTTGGAAACCGTGTAAAATAGACCAAAACAACATAAGAACATCACCGTAACGTGAAATATATCAATGAATAAGGATAAATTATGATACAAAATAGTGATGCATTTTGGACGTATCAACACCCCCAAGCTTAGACCTCGCTTGTCCCCAAGCGAATATGAACTCGGTAAACCTGTCCACAAGTTTAGAGAGTGAAGTGTCGATAAATAGAATACGGACAAGAAGCATCATAGTTTCTTTACCAACTCAAATATCCTCAACAGCAATCTGCAACTCATAAGGCCCTTATGAAAGAGTGATAACACTTATATTCGAAAGTAGGGCTAAGGAAACTCATTATATCATGGCAAACATGTCCTTCGGTCAAAGAACAACAAATATATTTAACTTTTGCTCTTATATTTTGATGAGATCAATTGAAGCTTTTTGAAATAACATGTTAATAGGCAAGAAGTGAAAGTGTTAACACAAAGGAAGATATTTTCCTTAGCTGGGCATGACAAACAACTTACTTATCGAATGATAATGTCAACAAGGATATGATATGACAAATCTTAATGCAGGCTTTATATGAATGAATCCTTATCAACATCAAACGTCTGCTCTCTCTGAGAAATAGAAGGAAGTAGAAATAACTGACTCAACTTAAAATTAAAAGATAGGCCCTGCTCTAGGGTAGTAGGGAAAACTCATGTGCTATCCTCAAATCAAACAGAATGAAAACAAGTTTCGAGAGGTGCATGATTTGTCAACGAATGCTAATAGATAACTCAATTGCTTTTTGAGCTGGACAAGTTTCGAGGAACGGCTCCCGCACGAGGACGATAACATCCTCTTATTCTCCTTTGTTTATCACTGCCAAAGTTTTCTGATTTCTCATGAACAAAGCGTGAAGGAGGGTTTGTTTGTTATATTATTTTAAGCCGGGCGCACTCTTTGCCAGTTCCTTCTCGTATTATGGGTTTGCACATTAGACATGCAATCCCGGGGTGAAGCTTGTCCAACTCAAGAAGACTATGAATTAGCTATTACTTCCTCATGAGCTAAAACAGAGGCACAAAATAAAATTTTGAACTTTTAAGGATAACACATAAATTATATACTTTTAGGAGGTGGTAGTGGAATACCACGAGTAGGTAGGTATGGTGGACTCGTATGGAAGGTATTGGTTTTAAGGGTATGGATGCACAAGCAGAATACCGCTTAGTACAGAGTTAGGCTAGCAAAGGTTTTGAGAGAGCAGACGACTGATGATGACTAAGATGCAAAGCAATATAAAGCATGAACATTGAAATAAGCATAACACATCAAGTTGTCTTCCTTGTCAGCATAACACTTCAAGCATAATAACATAAAGGTTTTGGCTATGTTGATACTTTAAGAAAATCATGCTTGTTGTTATGACCAAAGCTATGTTTGCCAAGATTAAATAAAGTTTTCACAGCCATACCTGACATAAGGTCAATACTCCCCATAAGAATCATCATATAAGGTCGATTGCGTGAAGAGAATACCGTGTGCAGCAAAAGGAACCGATAAACTTCTCATTAATATTCCATCATAGACGACTCCACACTCACGGATACAATTCTTCACCGAAGGAGTGATAGACCTCAATGCACACACCTATCTCATATAATAACCTCCCTAGACATGATACGACTCTACTTGACTCTAAAAGACAAAAGGTAAAGATAAAGATACCGGGCACTCCCCCAAGCTTGGAACAAGCCAAGGGAATGCCATTACCCAGGAGATTTCACTCATCATTCTTGTTGGCGTTGATCACGTAATCCTTGGCGAAACGCTTCCATGGAAGGGGTTCTCCAGTCTCATAGGAGAAGCTCGTCTCCTGAATCCTGCATTCAGCACCCAAACCCATGCGCAGAAACCTTAGTTCATACTCATAGTTCTGGTTATGTAGATCATTAATTTCCCTTGGAGTTCTTCAATTCTTTCTTCAGACGCGGTGATTCTTTCCCACATCTCCTTCATCTCCTTCAGGAAGTAGTTCTTCAGCTCGTTGGTGATGTCAAAGTTAGCTTCGACACCACGCTCAATCATCTTCTTGTACTCGAAGACTACTTGCTCCACTTCTTCCAGCCTGGCCTAGATGCTCCCCTCCTTGATAGGTCCCTTCAGATCTTCTTGATGAAGGACACCGTCCTCCATCTGAACAACCTGAGGGTGCTTCTTCACCTCAGCGAGGTAAGGGTTGATGACGTTGACGACGAACTTGTCCTTGGGGGAACTTGGAGAAGCCATGGCACCTAAATTTAGCTGAAAGATTCCCTGGCAGAAACAGACCGAAGAGAAAACACGCGAAATCGCAAGATACGTTGCCGGAACAGTCCGGGCAAATATATAGGAAAAATTTATGCACAGAAAGGAAGGTAATGGACCAAAGCGGGGTCGGAGATGGACTCCCGGGTGTCCAGGCGGCCTCCCGGCGCGGCCCAGGGGGGGGGGCGCCAGGGGGGCGCCTGGACTCCCTGGAGGTCGTCTCCGGCTCCACTTAGGTTCAGAATTTTACTAATTTTGCAAAAACGCGTAATAGGAAACTTTTATGGCGGTTCGCGATGTTTCCTTACCGTACTACATACCTTTTCTTTATTCTGCTTCTGCTGGCGTCTGAAACAGGGCTGCAACATGTTCTTCGTGGGTTGTTGTATATATTATATTCACATCAACATCGACAGGGTCTCTTGCTATGTAATGTTTAAGTCTTTGGCCATTCACAACTTGAGGTTTGGTGCCTTCAAAATTATTAATCTTAATTGCACCAGACCGATAAACTTCTTCGATATGAAATGGTCCTTCCCACCTGGAAAGTAGTTTACCTGGAGAAAACCTGAAACGGGATCTAAACAGCAAAACTTTATCACCAACATTAAATTCACGTTTCAGAATTTTCCTATCATGCCACTTTTTTACCTTTTCCTTGAACATTTTAGCGCTCTCGTAAGCTTCACTTCTCCATTCATCTAGAGAAGTCATGTTCATGAGACGCTTCTCACCAGCTAGTTTTGGGTCAGCGTTAAGCTCTCTAACAGCCCAGAAAGCTTTGTGCTCTAACTCTAATGGCAAATGGCAAGCCTTGCCACACACCATCTTATAGGGAGACATGCCCATGGGGTTTTTGTAAGCAGTCCTATATGCCCACAAAGCATCTCCTAACTTGTTTGACCAATCCTTCCTATTTCTGTTACTGTTTTCTGCAAGATCAACTTAATCTCTCTATTGGTGAGCTCAACCTGCCCACTAGTTTGAGGATGATATGGTGAAGCAATTCTATGATTAACATCGTATTTAGCCAAAGCCTTTCTAAAAGCTCCGTGCGTGAAGTGTGATCCTCCATCGGTCATGAGATACCTTGGTACACCAAACCTAGGAAATATTACATCTTTAAGCATTTTCAAGGATGTCTTGTGATCAGCACTTTCAGTGGGGATTGCTTCAACCCACTTGGTCACATAATCAACAGCTACTAAAATGTGAGTGTACTTGTGCGAAGAAGGAAAAGGACCCATAAAATCAAAACCCCAACAATCGAAAGGTTCAATCACTAGTGAGTAATTCATAGGCATCTCATTCCTTCTACTAATGTTACCAACTCTTTGACATTTATCACAGGCTAAAACATAATTTCTAGCATCTTTAAAGAGAGTAGGCCAATAAAAACCTGATTGAAGAACCTTATGGGCAGTCCTCTCACCGGCATGATGTCCTCCATAGGGACTATCATGACACCGTCTGAGAATGTCCTTCTGCTCATGTTCCGGAATGCATCTTCTCACGATCCCGTCGGGACCTTCTTTGAAAAGATGTGGGTCATCCCAAAAGTAGTGCCTCAAATCATGAAAGAACTTCTTCCTTTGCTGAAATGTTAGACCTGGAGGCAAATACTTTGCAACAATAAAATTAGCATAATCTGCATACCAAGGATCGGAAAGAGATTGTACTTTTACAACGGCAAGTTGCTCGTCTGGAAAACTATCGTTAACTGGGATGGGGTCGTGCGGTATATCTTCCATCCTTGAAAGATTGTCCGCCACCGGATTGTCTTCCCCTTTCCTATCAACAATCTGCAAATCAAATTCTTGAAGAAGGAGTACCCATCTAATAAGCCTTGGCTTGGCATCCTTCTTTGTCATAAGATACTTAATGGCAGCATGATCAGTATGAATAATAACTTTGGAATCAACAATATACTGCCTAAACTTATCACAAGCAAAAACTACAGCTAAGAATTCCTTCTCAGTAGTAGCATAATTTCTTTGAGCACTATCAAGGGTTTTACTAGCATAATGTATAACATTCAATTTCTTATCAACTCTTTGTCCTAAAACAGCTCCGACAGCAAAATCACTTGCATCACACATAATCTCAAAAGGTAAATTCTAGTCAGGTGGTTGTACTATAGGAGCAGTTATTAAAGCTTTCTTGAGGACTTCAAAAGCTTCCTTACAATTTTCATCAAATACAAAAGGAACATCCTTCTGGAGAAGATTAGTGAGGGGTCTCGAGGTTTTAGAAAAGTCTTTAATAAATCTTCTATAAAAACCTGCATGACCGAGAAAGCTGCGAATACCTTTGATGTCCCTTGGATAGGGCATCCTCTCAATAGCTTCGATCTTGGCCTTGTCCACTTCAATTCCCCTTTCGGAAATATTGTGACCAAGAACAATTCCTTCATTAACCATAAAGTGGCACTTCTCCCAGTTGAGTACCAAATTTGTCTCCTCGCATCTCTGCAAAACTTTATTAAGGTTGTGAAGACAATGGTCAAATGAAGTTCCATAGACGGAGAAATCGTCCATGAAGACTTCCATAATATCCCCGCAGAAACCATGAAAGATAGCAGACATACACCTTTGAAAAGTAGCAGGGGCATTACATAAACCAAAAGGCATACGCCTGTAAGCATAAGTACCAAAGGGACAAGTAAAAGTGGTCTTCTCTTGATCGGCAGTGTTAACATGAATTTGAGAGAAGCCAGAATAACCATCGAGATAACGAAAGTGGGTATTTTTGGATAACCTTTCAAGCATTTGGTCGATGAACGGCAACGGATAGTGATCCTTCCTGGTTGCCTTGTTCAACTTCCTGTAATCAATACACATTCTATATCCAATAATAATTCTCTGAGGTATTAATTCATTTTTATCATTAGGAACCACAGTTGTACCTCCTTTCTTAGGAACACAATGTACCGGACTTACCCACTTACTATCAGCTATAGGGTAGATAATACCCGCAGCTAGAAGCTTGAGAATCTCAGTTCTCACGACATCCATCATCTTCGGGTTCAACCATCGCTGATGATCAACAACTGGTTTAGCATCAGGCTCAAGGTTGATAGTATGTTGACAGATAGATGGACTAATCCCCTTAAGGTCATCAAGGGTGTAGCCAATTGCCCCTCGGTGTTTACGAAGTACTTCCAATAATCGCTCTTCTTCATATCCTGAAAGGTTAGAATTGATAATAACAAGATATACTTTCTTTTCATCTAAATAAGCATACTTGAGCGTATCGGGAAGAGGTTTAAGATCGAACACCGGGTCTTCTTTCGGTTTTGATAAAATTCCCAAAGGTTCAACCGGAAGATTGTGCTTCAGGATAGCAGGCTGCCTCAAGAATATTTCATCTAGTTCATTTCTTTCCTGCATATGCAAATCATTCTCGTGGTCCTCCATGTATTGCTGCAAAGGATCATTAGGGGGAATAGCAATAGAGGCAATACTTTCAATAATTTTATCATCACTAGGTAAATCAGTACCACGAGGCTGCTTGGAGAACTTAGAAAAATTAAATTCTTATGGCTCACCATCGAATTCAACAGAAACTTTACCTTTCTTGCAATCTATTATAGCTCCACAAGTTCTAAGAAAAGGTCTACCAAAAATAATGGGACAAAAATTGTCCCTCTCTGAACCAAGTACTAGAAAGTCCGTAGGGTATTTTACCTTTCCACATAGGACGTCAACGTCCCTCACAATTCCGATAGGAGAGATAGTTGTTCTATTTGCAAGATGAATAGTAACATCAACTTCTTCAAGTTCACAAGGGGAAATCTCACCGATGATCTCTTCATAAAGTGAATAGGGGATAGCACTTGCACTCGATCCCAAATCGCATAGCCCATAATAATTGTGATCTCCTATTTTAACAGATACCACTGGAGTACCTGAAATTGGGCCTTTATTCTTGGCTGTGACAAGGTTAGTGGAAACAACACAAAAATTTATATTGGAATCCAAAACATCATCAGTAGCAAGGTCTTTAATCAATGCAACTTGAGGATCGACCCTGATCTAGTCCTCAGGCTCATCAACTCTTCTCTCACTTTTATTTATTATGCCTGTCACAAGAGAATGCTCCCTTATCCTCGTGGGAAAAGGAGGCTTTTCATATATAACTGCAGGCAAAATAGGGTCAGCAACATAAATATCAATAGGTGGTTCTTTAAAAGGTTCATGGTGCTGGTCTCTCTTCTTTTTAAAAGAATCAACGTGAGAGGCAAAATTCTTACACAAATCAATCACTAGATGGGAATCAAGACCAATCTTAGAGCAAAATGTATTGAAGTAATCAGTTTCCACATAGCTCTCAATATAATCATGTTCATAATTTATAGCGGGTTCGATACCTTTATCAATTTCCCAATCTCCGGTGTTCCTCTGGATTCTTTCAAGGAGATCCCACCTTTCTTCAACACTCTTCTTCTGAAACACCCCACTAGAGGAGGCATCCAACATCTCCTTATCCTGACGAGAAAGCCTGGTATAAAAATTTGTAAGTATAATTTCCTTGGGAAGCTTATGAATAGGGCATTTGAGCATTAGGGAATTCAATCTCCCCCAAGCTTGAGCAATGCTTTCTCCGTCACGAGACCTAAAGTTATAGATATAATTCTTGTCTCGATGAATTTCATGAAGAGGATAAAACTTAGTATAAAAGAGAGACATAAGCTCCTGCCAGTCCAGCAAGTGTGAGTTATCGAGAAGCTTATACCAATCTGAAGCTTTATCTATAAGTGATACGACAAACAATTTCCTCATGACAAACTCCCTTGATACACCTACAAGCTTAAATAATGAACATAGTTGTGACAGATATAGCAAGTGTTCACCGGGATGTCTGTCTCCTGCGTAACGATTAGTCAAAACATAATCGATAATACCAGCTGGTATTTTATACGGCACAATTTCAGTAGGGGGAGGATCAACCACCACAGGTGTGGGGCATCTTCCCGCAAGCAACGATCCAATAATAGGGTTGTCCATAAGGACAAGGAGCAGCAAATAGCAAAAATAAAGACAGAATTATAAAAAACTGTCTTACTAGTTTCACTTTACCAATAGCGCTACGCTCCCCGGCAACGGCGCCAGAAAACGGTACTTGATGACCCTCAACTGTAAGGGATCTATTGCAGCGTTTTCGATAAGTAAGAGTGTCGAACCCAACGAGGAGCAGAAGGTATTGATAAGCGATTCTGAGCAAGAAATTACTGCAAGCACTGAAAGATAACTTTTAGGGGTTTTCTCGGTATAAGCAACAAGAAAGTAAAAGCGAGTAATGTAAAAGATACTGAGAGTAACAAGTGGCCCAATCCTTTCTTAGCAAAGGAGAGGCCTAGCAACTGAACTTATAAAGACTAAGCGTTCTTGAGGACACACGGGAGAGGTAGTCATGTGCTTTCGCCATATTCCGTATCGATACTATGTTATGTGTTGATAAGTGTTGAGTGGATGGATCTATGCTAGTGCACTCTCTAGACTAAGATGAATGCACTCTTATGATTAAACACCTTGCAGGCATCCGCAAATACAAGATAGAATTTAAGGCAAAAGCCTAACCATAGCAATACAATCGAGGATCCAGTATTCCCTTATGCAAAAGCGTGCGAACTGGGGTTCAGGTTTCTGTCACTCCGGCAACCCACCATAAGCATTCTTTATACACAATGTATTCTCCTAGGTCCTTAATAAGGCGAAGTGTTGGGTGTTCGACTCACACAACACCACTAGTAGAATGACAACACAACTTAAGTATCAAACAACACATATTACTTCAACAGCATATGACTACTAACAACAAGACTTTCCCCATGTCCTCAAGAACTAAGGTAACTACTCACAAGACATAAAAGAGATCATGATCAGTGGGGATAAATATGTGATAAACAATCTGGACATAATAATATTTCTCCAACAAAACTCAATAGCATTCACCACAAAGCAGTAATCAACACCGATGGAGTAGAGAGGATAGGTAGTACGAGTTACAACACAAGTTGCGATTGTAAGATGAGATTTGGATGAAGATGGAGATGGTGCTGGTGTTGGGGATGATGTTGATGATGATCTCGATGATGCCCGTGACGATGGTGATGACGATGGCGACGATCTCCCCTTCTGGGAGGTGATCTCCCCGGCGGAATCTGCCCGCCGGAGATGCCCTTTTCTTCTCTGTAGGTTTCCACCTCGGAGCGGCGGCGGAACTCCGTAAAAAGTCCCGTCTCTAGGGTTTTTGGATAACGGAGAGCATATATGCAAAAGGGGGCATCCGGAGTTGGGCCAGGGGCTCCAGGCGCCCCCCCGGCGCGGCCAGGGGGGGCGCCCCCAGGCCGCCTGGGCACCCTGTGGCCCCCCTCTGGTTGCCCTTTCGCGTGTCTTCGTGATCCGTCTGAAAAATACCTCCCGTCAATTTTCAGGTAATTTGGAGGTATTCTTCTTCAGCAACTCGGCGTCCACTTTTTACTGCTGAATCCTGCGTCTGCTGCTTCGGCATCGAAAAGTTTGCAAACCGTGTAAAATAGACCAAAACAACATAAGAACATCACCGTAACGTGAAATATATCAGTGAATAAGGATAAATTATGATACAAAATAGTGATGCATTTTGGACGTATCAAAGATCCTCGTGAACTTTATCGGAGACTAACCACTCTCGCGGTTTCTCTTCGAGATCATGGGTGCAAGGACACGGATGACAATTGGATCAAGCACAAGTTTCTCAAGGCCATGATGCCCTACCATAAGGCCATGTCCTCCGTCATTCGCCAAAGACCGGACTTCCACCATTTGTCATCAAATGAAGTGTTGGATGAGTTCGTTGCCATGAGGATCTTGGACAAGATCGCCGACAATGCAGTTTTAAGAGCTCAACGATCAAAGAAGCCTAACCTTGCCTTAAGGCCAAGGCTTGTGTGGAAGAAGAGGAGGAGGAGGATGACGAAGAGTGTTGCCCCGAGGATACCAAATATGCCTATCATGAGCACATGGCTCTTGCTTCGCGGCAATTTTGGGGCAACAAGAAGAACTCAAGGCCCAACTTCAACAAGAACAACTCAAGTGACAACAAGGGCAAGCAACGAGTGAGGACATGCTTCAACTGTGGAAATGTAAGCCACTTCGTTGCAGATTGCCCATATGAGAAAAGAGAAGACTTTGGAGGCAAGCTTATCCGGAAGGACAAGGCCAAGTCTTATCCCAACAAGAGCAACTTCAACAAGAAGACTCCTCCCAAAGGGTTGGTGGCCCAAGAAGAATATGTTGAGGATGATGATAATGATGAAGATGATGAGATGGTCACCATGGCCACAATTTCTATTGCTACTACTCCACGCACATCTCTTTTCGACTCCCCAAATGAGAACATCACCGCCAAGTGTCTCATGGCTAAGGCCACCAACAAGGTAACTCCAAACATCAACACTACCATCATCTCTAATCCTTCATTAACGGATTGTATTGATGAGAGTTAGGGAGCTAAGGAGGAAGAGAATGAGTTTGAGTTGTTTATGAGCAAACTCAAGGGCAAACCCAAGAAGCATTTTCTTGCTCTCTTGGAACAACTCGATGAGGCCAATGACATGATCGAGGCTCACGAGGAGACCACTGCTAAAATGGAAGGACATAGTCGAGACTATGCCGATGAAACATTGGATCTCTCTAATGCTCTAAAGGAAGAGCGTGGTCTTCATTTGGCTCTTGAGGAGTCACACAACGATGATCATGCTAAATTAAAGAAAGATCTCGATCATGCTTTAGTTGTCTCTCGTATGCTTAACTCCGAGAAGGCAAAACTTGGGGTTGACCATGCTAGACTCAATGAGTTTGTTACACTTGACAAGGCTCACAAGGCCTTGAAGGTATGCATGCTTCTCTCAAGGAGTCTCATGATCAACTCCAAGTTTCGCTAACCAAGGAAAAGGCTATCTTTCCTCGCATGGTGTTGATTGATAATGCAAATGCTACTAACCGATGTTGCGAGCATGTGCATCTTGTTGAAGAAAATGCCAAGTTGAAGAAGCAACTTGATAAAGGCCTTGTGACATGTATACAAGGTGAGAAGAACCTCAACAATATTTTGAGTAATCAAAAGGAGGTTGTGGCAAAGGAAGGAATTGGGTTTGTTCCCAAGCCCAAGAAGAAGAAGAATGACAAGACCAAGCTACCTCCCCCTCTCCGACAAACCTTTGTGAAAGAGGGAGAGGGAACCTCTAAGAAGAAGAACAATGTGAAGGGTGGTGGAGTCAAGAAAAACCCCACCATACCATCAAACATGGCCGGCGACTTTAATCCTTCTTATGTTTTATGTCGTGCTAGTGATGGTCATGTCTTTGCTAAATTTGTTGGTTCTTCTTATGAGTACATTGAATGGTATATTTGGGTTACTAAGACCCTTGTTACTAACCTCAAAGGACCCATGAACGAATGGGTACCTAAATCCAAGCATTGATCTCTTGTAGGAGTTTGCTTCCGGTGGGGGATCATGGTTGCTCGATAGTGGAGCCACAAATCATATGACCGGAAGCAAAGACTTGGTGGTGGACGTGCATCTAGGTTCATCTATGGCCACCAGCGTTGAATGAGGTGATGCTTCATCTTCTAAGGTATTAGGGCTTGGCAAGGTTGTTGTTTCTCATGATCTCACGATCGAGAAAGTCTTGCTTGTTGAGTCCCTTGCATATAACTTACTTTCGGTTCGCCAACTTGCACTCACGGGCTTTGCTACATTCTTTGATATTGATACCGTGGCCCTCTTGTGGATCAAGACTCTTAAAGTAGCTTATGTTGGACATGTCGAGAACGGTCTTTATGTGGTTAACTTCTCGAAGCAACCCACTAAGACCGCGACATGCCTAATGGCTAAAGTTGATGTGGGATGGCTTTGGCATCGCCGGTTAGCCCATGTCAATATGAGATCTTTGCAAAGTCTTATCAAGGGGGACCATGTCCGTGGACTAAAAAATGTTAGCTTTGCCAAAGATCGTGCTTGCAGGGCTTGCATTGAAGGAAAGTTTCATGAGACGGCTCACCCTCCCACTACTATCATCTACTCAAAAAGACCCCTAGAGCTCCTCCACATGGATCTCTTTGGGCCTCCATATTTTGATAGTCTTGGGGGTAGAAAGTATTGCTTGGTGATTGTGGATGATTATTCAAGATACACCTGGGTATACTTCTTCAAGAAGAAGAGTGACACCCAACAAACAGTCATCAACTTTGCAAATGAAGCTCAACGACAACATGAAGCAAAGATTTTGATGATCCGAAGTGACAACGGCACCGAGTTCAAGAACTACACCTTGGATGAGTTTCTTAGTGATGAGGGGATCAAACACCAATATGCATCTCCTTATACCCCTCAACAAAACGGTGTAGCAGAGAGAAAGAACCGGACGCTGATGGATGCGGCAAGGACCATGATGGCGGAATTCAAATCTCCATACAACTTTTGGGCCGAAGCCATCAACACCGCATGTCATGCATCCAATCGGCTCTATCTCCGCAAAGGCTTGAACAAAACTCCATATGAGATTCTTACCGGTAACAAGCCCAATCTCAAGTACTTCCGGGTGTTCGGGTGTAAGTGTTTAATCCTCAAGAAAGGTGCTCGTTTGTCTAAATTTGAATCTAGAGCTCATGAGGGCATATTTGTTGGTTATGCTACAAACTCTCATGCTTACCGTGTCCTCAACAAGTCCAATGGACTCATTGAGGAGACGAGTAACATAGAGTTTGATGAGAATAACGGCTCCCAAGTGGAGCAAAGTGGTACTTGTGATGTAGATGATGAAATTCCTCCTCAAGCCATAAGAAGAATGGGTGTTGGATATATCCTACCCATTGAGGAACCCCTTGTGGCCGAAGGAGAAGTACAATGTTCCACACAAGTGGAACCATCATCAACCCAAGACCCACATGCTTCCGAAGAACAAAGTGAAGGCCCTCAACCGGACGAACAAGGCCAAGTGCAAGATCAATCACAAGATGGTGGGGAGCTACCAAATGATGCACAAGGGCAAGTTCTACCCTCAGAGCAAGATCAAGATCAAGAGGAAGCTCCAGATCAAGATCAAGCTCCCGACGTCGCTCAAGATGATCAACTCAGTGCTCCTCAATTATCACTTGAAGAGCAATTGGAGCGTCGTGCTGCAAAAATTTCCTCCAGGCTTGCTTCCAGAGAACATCACATGGAGAATATTCTTGGAAGCATCAAAAGGGGGGTAAGCACTCGTAGACAATTAGCAAACTATTGTGCTCATCAAGCTTTTGTCTCCTGTGTTGAACCTCAAAAGGTCTATGAGGTGCTCGAAGACCTTGATTGGTTTAATGCCATGCATGAAGAACTCCACAACTCGAGCGCAACAAAGTGTGGCGTCTGGTGCCGAGGCCAAAGGAGAACCATAATGTCATTGGAGCCAAGTGGATCTTTAAGAACAAGCAAGATGCTCATGGCATTGTCATCCGCAACAAGGCGCGTCTGGTGGCTCAAGGCTACTCCCAAGTCGAGGGTATCGACTACGGTGAAACCTTTGCCCCCGTTGCTCGCCTTGAATCTATTCGTTTGTTGCTTGCCTATGCTTCCCATCATAATTTTAAGTTACAACAAATGGATGTGAAAAGTGCATTTCTTAATGGTCATATTAATGAGTTGGTGTATGTCAAACAACCCTCGGGGTTTGAGGATCCCAAGTTCCCCAATCACGTGTATCAACTCGATAAGGCACTCTATGGCCTTAAACAAGCCCCACGTGCATGGTATGAGCATCTTACCGATTTATTACAAGATCGTGGGTTTGAAATTGGGAAAATCGACCCCACTCTTTTTACTAAGAAGGTCAAAGGGGAGTTGTTTGTGTGCCAACTATATGTTGATGATATTATATTTGGTTCTCCTAACAAAGCTTTCAATGATGAGTTCGCCGCACTTATGACCTCACATTTTGAGATGTCCATGATGGGAGAGTTGAAGTACTTCCTTGGGTTTGAGATCAAGCAAAGAAGGGAAGGAATCTTCATCAAATAATCCAAGTATACTCAAGACATGCTCAAGAGGTTTTCTAAGTGATGTCAATTCGGCTACTACTCCAATGCCAACCAAGTGCCAACTTGACATTGATCCCAATGATAAAGCGGTGGATCAAAAGGTATATCGTTCTATGATTGGATCCTTGCTTTACCTTTGTGCATCTAGACCGGATATTATGTTGAGTGTGGGAATCTGTGCACGGTTTCAAGCCTCACCTAAGGAAAGTCACTTTGTGGCAGTCAAGCGAATCTTTCGATATTTGGCTCATACCCTAAACTTTGGCTTATGGTACCCTAGAGGAGCAAACTTCAACCTTGTAGGTTTCTCTGATTCAGACTGGGCGGGAGACAAAGTGGATAGGAAGTCCACTTCCGGAGGGTGCCAATTCCTTGGTTGCTCTCTGGTAAGTTGGTCGTCCAAAAAGCAAAGTTGTGTGTCTCTCTCGTTCACCGCAGCAGAGTATGTGGCAGCTGGCAGTTGTTGTGCTCAACTCCTATGGATGAGGCAAACTTTAAAGTATTACGGTGTCACTTGTGACAAAGTGCCTCTTTGGTGTGACAATGAAAGTGCCATCAAGATTTCTCTTAACCCGGTACAACATTTCAAGACGAAGCATATTGAGATTCGGTATCACTTCATCCGGGATCATATTCGGCAAGGAGAAATCGAGCTTCACTATGTCAACACTCATGATAACCTTGCAGATATCTTCACGAAGCCTTTGGATGAAGCAAGATTTTGTGAGTTAAGGCATGAGCTAAATATCATTGATTTGAGCAACGTGGCTTGAGCACGTGCACGCCCCACCATACTCTTCATATTGTCTAATCTAGGTGTAGGCATGGACATAGGGGGAGTGTTGTTCTCTCAATGAACTCTCCCTCCCCCCATTATGCATAAATTGATCAAGTCTTTCACATTAACCATCTTTGATGGTACTTGTGCTTCAAGGACGATTTTTGGTCATGGGCCCAAGGTTAAAATCTTCGCGGCGCCATACCTCTTGACACAAACATAGGTGGCTTCGGCGCCATACCCATTCACTCGCCCCCTCGTTCCTCTTCCTCTCTCAAGCAGCGCATCGCCGCGGGAGGGCTCCGGCGGATCTCCTCCTCCGGGGCGTTCCTCTCCATTTCCTTCGGTGGAGTCGATCCCCACCTCATTCTCTTGCCATGGATGCCGGTATTGCCCCCGTTCCTTCTCTCCTTTTGTCTCTTTTTCAGATCTTGTATTTTAGGGGCAATAGTGGTTGCATCTCTAGATTTTTGGCTAAATCTAGGCTTGAGTAGGTTGGATAAGGCAACTAGACTATCTAGATTAGAGTATGGTAGGAATATTTTTAAATTTGACAGGCCGGTAGTGCCGGATCTGACCACGGTAGTAGGGAACAGCTGTTCCCCCGCTTCGAGCGGTACTACCACTCTCTTTGGAGCGGTACTACCGCTTGGGCGGTACTACCGCTTGCAGGTCACGGTACTACCGCTGCCTGCCAAGTTCCATCATTTTTCTTCCATTCCTTGATCCCTTTTGTTGTGCTTGTTGGCTTATGCTCGTTCTTTCTGGTTGTTTCGCGTGTTTTTGTGTTTGGTTCCAGGTGATGAACATCCTAAGCCTCAAGCTCGCCGTATCAACCCCAATCGTGCCACCTCAAAGCGCTACCGCACGTCAGAGTCAGCAGGAGGTTCATCTAGTGCTCCACCTCCACCTCAACTCAAGAAGAAGTCTACGTTGAAGCCAAAGGGCAAAACTGTGCCCCAAATGAGTGCCAAGGAGTTCTGGGCAAGGCGTCGCCGCAATCCGTATGAAGAAGATCAAGAACCCAATTTGGTCAACCGTCCATTCTGGAACCGCTTTCAGTTTGCCATCTTCTTTGATGTTCTCAAGGCCAAGAAGAATCTCTATGTTAGTGTGCGCTCCATCGACACGGAGTACATGGAGAAGGATCATGTGTACTTTGGCGAAGCTCTTCAGATGTGCTCTCAGCTCAACATTCTCCAGATCATCCAGTTTAACAAGGACTTTGATGCAGATATTGTGGTTCAATTCTATGCCACTGTCCATCTAGGGACTGATGAGGACAGGACTCTGACATGGATGACCAACGGCAAGTTGCTTTCTGTCAAGTGGAAGGCTTTCATGGAGTTACTTGGGGTGGAAGATCATGGGCTTGAGACTCCTGTTGGCTTTCGTCCTCATCGCAACACTACCTCCACCCACAAGCAAGCTCTCTGGCCCTACTGCACTGTGAAGGTCAACCCTGAAACTAAGAAGGAAACATATGAGCTGTCTGCCTATCTGGATATCCTTCACCGCATCTTCCGTGAGACCCTCTTCCCCCGAGTTGGGAATCTGGATATGGTTCACTCCTATCTTGTGGACATGCTTCTCTTCTGCCAGCATGAGCAGGAAAAGAACACTGGCGAGTCCTTGGACATTTCTCACGTGATTTGGACTGAGCTCTTATCTGCTATCTCTGTGTAATGCCCCAGATGTAACACTTTCCAATTATGGCAATATATGAAACTTTGACTTCATTAATTCCATTCTGGGCTCTTCTTTAATTTCGGGTTTCTTCGTTTTGTCGCGTGCGTGTGTGCATTTCATCCATGTCATGTTATCATGTGCATTGCATTGCATTCATGTTGTCACTTGCACCCGGTCCCACTCGCCTCTTCCCGTTGTCCGTTCGAGTCCCGACACTCACACACGTGCCCGTGGCACCATCGAGTCCTTCTTTCGTGTGTGGCCATGTAACGTCCTCGGAATGAGGTGAGACTTGTCGTGCGATGTTGTTTTGGTACGTGTAGGCCGCCTGTCAAGTTTCATCGCGTTTGGAGTTCGTTTGGTACTCCAACGGTTAACCTAGTGGGCTAAAAGTACCCCTTCCTTTTGGCCCAAGACCCCCTCCACAACATCCCACTAACCTAGCACAACCTCTCCCATCATCTTGGTCGTCGGATCACAAACGTGTGGCCGAAAACCGCACCCCATTTGGAGTCTCCTAGCTCCCTATGCCTATAAAAACGTCCCCCACGTCCATTTTTGGGACGAAACCCTAGCTCCTCCCTCCTCGCGCTGCCGGACACGTCCGAAACGGACCGGACACGTCCGCCCGGCCAGTCCCACGCCGCCACATGGCACATCCGCCGCCGCCTCCCACCAGCGCCGCCGTGGGCCCGCGAGCCCGAGGCCAGCCCGCCCGGCCCGCGTGCCTCCGCCGCCCCGCGCCTGACGTCCACGTACGCCTTGCTCCCGCTGGCGAGCTCCCGCTCCGCCGCCGCGCTCCCGCCGGCCGCCGCCCAGCCGACGACTTCCGCCCGATGCCGCCGCTGCGCCGGCCAGTCGCCGCCGCGGCCCGACCTCGCCTGACGCCTGCGCCCCGCGACCTTCTCCGTCGCCGCGCCCGCCGGCCAGCCCCGCCGCCGCTCCGCCAGGCCCAGCCGCCGGCCGAACCGCCCATCACCACCGGCCCAGCTCCGGCAAGCCGCCGCCGTCTCCACCTCCAACTCCGGCGAGCACGCTTCCCTCCGCCCCGATATGAGAAACGGGACCAGATCCACCAGTGCATCCTTCCAAACACGCGTCCCCGTCCCGGATCTCTCCGTCCCGGGACATCCCCGTCCCGGGTTGACTTTTCGTGAGGTATAAAACGGCTAAGTCCCAGTTCTACTATATTTTGTTGCCTCCTTTGCATGGCCGTAACTTCGTGCTCGTAGATCCGTTTTGGGCATGTGATATATCAAAATGATCGTGGTGATGTGCTCTACATTTTGTTCCATTGTGGCATGCTTGTTTGAGATCATCTTGATGACCTAATCATCGTGACAAGAGTGCTACTTGCTATAAACTGCTGTTACTTGCTAATTTGATGCCATGTTTGAGATATGATAACTTGGTGCATGTTTATCCAAATGGAGCGTATGATATGTCAAAATGTTCATTGTGAAGTGCTCTACATGATGGTTGCTGTAGCATTCATGTTAGGTGTCATATTGCCATGTTAATCGCTGTTGCAAAAGTGCATGTGGCTGTTAAGTGCTGAAACTTGTTATGAGATGCTGATTTGAAGTGCTCTTTGCTATTGACGTGTTTGTCCCCATGTCACATGCCAATATGTTTTAGAAGCACCATCATATGGTCTTTGCTGTGGTGCAAATCAATTTCCATGATATGCCTTGAGGTGACTTAAACAAGCTTGTAAACATGCCATGCCAATGTTACTGTTTTATACTTAGTGAAAAAACTGCTAAGTCTGGAATATGTGTTAACCTGATGCTATGTTTGCTTGATGCCCCACTCAAGTCCATGCTTGTTTTGGAGTGACCAATGATCATTCCTTGTTGTGCATGTTTTTGTCTATCCATTCATGCCCTTACTTGCACATATGGCCTGCTGTAGCTTATTTATTTCTTGCTCTCAAGTTGCTATAAATTATAACTGTCAGTTTTTTATCAGCATGATCAATTTGGTGTAGCTTGTTGCTATTGATCCATGCCTCCTATGGAGTTGCCCCAATGGAGTTGTTTGATGTATGCTATGTCTACTACATGTCCATTATCTTTATATGCTTAGTGGAGTTGATATGCATGTTGTTTTGTGCCTCCGAAGGAAGCATCATGATGATGTTTCTGCCTTCCCAGATTTTGACTAAGTCTGGATAATTTTATTGCAACTTGCCATGCTTGGTTAATTGTGTTCCAGTAGGTTTTTGGGTGTGTTCTAAGTTCATGCTTGTTAAGTAACATGTCTACTTGACATCCATGCTTCTTGTCACCATATTTGGGTGCTGTAGCGTATATATCTCTTGCTCCAAAGTTGCTATGTGGCTGTTAACTTCAGCTTTGCATTGTATCTTGTTTCGTGTGTATGTGTTGAACCATTGCTCCATTTTGAGCGTGCCCTAAACTTGTGTGGTTTGGCATGTAGAATCATAATATCATGTTGTTTACATGTTTGGAGTGTGTTTGCTTGATGTTTGGATGCATCTTGCACCGTTGCCTTGCTTGTCTTGCTTTGCTCATATCTTCTAGACCGTAGCTCCGAATTAAACAAACTTTATATGAAACTTGACTAGAATTTCATGTAGATCATCATGGTGCATGTTAACTTGCTGTTTATCAACTTTAACTTAAGGTTTGTTCAGATCTGGACCAATTTCAAAATATGCATATGAGGACTTACCGGATTTGCTATATGTTGATTCCGGCCTCATTTAAACTTGTTGTTTTGTGTTGATCTTGTGTGCTTCATCCCTTGCCATGAAATGCATCATATAGACTTGTCTTGCATCATGTTGATTGTGCATTGCACCGTGTTTGATTTTTTGTGCCATGTTGTGTTCTTGTGTTGAGTAGAGCCGGGAGCCGAGACCGAGTACGAGGGTCCTACCGAGGTTGAGTACGAGGAGCCGTCTTACGACCCCATCGACGACTCGACAGGCAAGATGACCTGACCCAGATATCATTACTATCTTTGCCTATTGCTAGATGTCTCACTCTTTAGCTTATTACCTCGATGCCCATGTTTGTTTGTCAGCCTCCTATTGTAGCCATGAATCTCTCTAACCAACCAACCTAGCAAACCTTTGATTGGCTACGTAAGCTTCGCTCAGCCCCTCTTATAGCATTGTTAGTTGCAGGTGAAGATTTGAAGATTCTTGCGTCATGTTGAAGTTATTGTCGGGATATCACACTATATTATATGTTAACCAAATCATCTATATATTGGTAATGGGTGGAAGGCTAAGCCTCTTGCTTGGTGTTTTTTCCACTCATGCCACCCTAGGAACCGTTTAAACCGGTGTTATGTTCCTTGATTGTGCGTCCCTAACACGGTTGGGGTTTATGGCCCCCCTCGATAACCCGCTTAGCGCTAAAGCTTTTCCAGCAAGGCCCGACTTTTGCCTAATAACTAAAACTTGCATAGGGCGTTGCAAACCCGAGTTCTTAATCAACAACCCGGGCCAGTGCTCCTCTTGAGTGTTGGTCCAAAATGGGGGTTATGCGGGGCCACCACGAGGAAACTCGAGGATTGGTTGTACCTGTAGGATCGCCCATCCGGTCGTTGCCTGAGACTAGATATGCGCGGCTACTATCAGGGTGTCGACACGCGGGGAGGTCTTGCTGGATTAGTTTTACCTTTGTCGGAATATCTTGAGCACGGGATTCCGAGAATACTCGGGTCTTCCCACCTTGGAGTTGCGACTCCGCAGATCGTGAGCTTGTGATGGGCTAAGTTGGGACACCCCTGCAGGGTTTGATCTTTCGAAAGTCGTGCCCACGGTTATGTGGCAGATGGGAATTTGTTAATATCCGGTTGTAGCAAACTTGACACCATGTTCAGAATACACTACCAGTGTGAGTAACCGTGACGGTCATTTTCCGAAAGGGGTTCGGGAAGTGAACATGGTGGGGTTATGATTGACGTGCTTAGATAGGATCACTTCGTGATCACTTTGACGCTCGTGGCACTTCTCTTCTTGCTCTAAACACGTAAGCTAGTGCTAGTGCAGCTGCAACCTTATTCTTCATCCTTGTTCCACAACCAAGGCTTAGATAGTTTTGCTACCCGGGAACGGGATTGTCGAGTCCTCCGTGGCTCACAGATTCTACACAACACCAGATGCAGGTACCATGGTGAACTACACAGGTGATGGCACAGAGTTGTACTGGGAGTTTGATGAAGAACGTGGGTGATACTACGTGTCTTACCCAGAGGATCAGTAGTGGCTTCTACTAGGAGCGATTTGGACCTTGTGGCTTTATTTATGGTATCTTTCATTTGGATCTTCGTCCGTAGTCGGACTATGGTGTTATTTGGATGATGATTGCTTATGTAATGTATTGTGTGATGTGGCGAGTGTAAGCCAACTATTTCTTGCAATTTCATCCCTCGCTTACATGAGTCGTGCAAAGATACCATACTTGAGATCATTCTAGTATGAGCTTATACCTTTAAGTCGTGCCTCGACACGTAGGAGGTATAATCTCATACTAGGCATTACAAGTTGGTAATCAGAGCCTTCTCCGACCAAGAAGCCCCCACTGATTGATCGAATCGTTGACGGTTGAGTCTAGGCACACACTTGAAAATGTTTTGAGTCCTATATATATATCGGAGAGTAGGATTTCTTTCTGCTCCTCATCCCTTTTCATTCTGGCGAGGACTCCTGATGATTGCTTATCTCTTCTACTCTCAAAAATTCACTAAATTTTTCTAGGATCACGCGAGTATTGTTTGAATTGTTCCGATGTCTTTGTGACGCTAACACTGTTCTCGATGCCTCCTGTCATTTAGGGGCTGTGGCAGTGTCCCACGGAGTTGAGTTCCGAGGTGTTGTCGTCACAAATCTATCGCAGCAGTTCTGGAATACTTAAGACGGCTGTCGGGGATATACCCCGCGGTATGAACCGGCCGGACTTGGCGTTTTACTTAAGACGGTTTACACTTGATGATTCACTAGCGATCTGTCCTAACCAGACGGTTTATAGGCAACCTGCCTAAATAATACCACTCACTGGTAACCCGGCTGGCGGATCATGGATGACAAGGCGCAAGGCCCAGAAGGCCGGTTCATGTATGGTGGGCCGGTTTATGAAGAAAGCATAAGGAATATTCTCCTACAAAGGAAGCAAGACTAGGACTCCTTGTAATAGAGCAATCCTAATCCTACTAGGACTAGTCATGTAACCCGCCCCTTCAACATATATAAGGAGGGGCAGGGCTCCCCAAAGAGGAGAGGTTTTGAGACAGGTTTTAGACAAGCCACAAGCAGACAAGTTTCTAGGGCTAGACACAAAGAGCCGGTTTACCGGTGACACCATGAGGATCATAATGAGATCTAGCCTCAAACAACACGTAGGGTTATTACCGGATGATGTTTCCCGGGGCCCGAAGCTGTCTAAATCTGTGTCTTACAACGCGTCTCTCGATTCCGCTCAACCCCTCTCAAGCTACTACATAGATGCGCGGCCTCACCACTAAGTCCGCTAAACCGGACATCTGACATGTTAATTCGACGACAGTTGGCGCCCACCGTGGGGCCTGCGCACGGTGGTGTTGAGTTCTTGAAGGGATCTTTCTTAGGGATCGAGGAGCTCGCGATAGGTCAGATGAAGAAGAGCCAATGCAAAATCATGGTTATCTTTGAGCCAGTAATACAAGATTGAGATCAAAAGAAATTTGAGGTAGCCTCGGGTGCGCTTCCACAAGTCGCCGAGTGCAGGCTATTGCCCCTACTTGGGATCTGAGTTTGTGTGCGCTACAAGCGGCTGTTTTCGGACGACACTGCAATCGTGCAGTTGCGTAATCACGTCGGAGTGACGATCGAGAAACTTGCAGTTGACCAGGAGAAGGAGGCAGGGCAGAAGTATTCGCATCATCTCCAAGTTTGTCAGTCGAGATAAAAAAGAAGAAGAGAATTGGCGAACGATGCGGCTTGTCCGCTACCGCAGTCTCACGATCTGTCATATCAAAGATTGTTTATCCGCAGCCGTAACCAGCCGAAACTGACAAATCGCTAAGCTATGGCAAGTCCAGGGGAATCAGACTAGATGGAGAAATACTCCCTGGCGGAAAGACCAAAGAAAAAGTACTTCCAGTACTCGGTCACGTGAAGGCCAACATCAATTATTCCTTTTTGGGAAGAGGGCTAATACTACTTGAGTACTAGTACTAGATCAGATGTGTTCTATCTTTAATGGCTACATCTATCCGAATCGGAAGAAGGCAAGTGCGACTACAGGATCATCCTCAAGGCAAGGGAAAAAGAAAAAAAAAATCAAACCAACCACGATCCGGAGTGGATGGGGTCGTGGGCGTGGATTTGTTTCACCACCGCTGCGGGCATTGCAGCGCCTCGACCCGCCTAGTTGGCCTGGGACGACCACCCGCCGCTTCACCTCTTCGCGGGCCGCCGCGCCGTTCCAAGCCATTGGTGCGTTTTTATCGTCATTATAGCCACGGCCCGCGGACCTGCCTCCACAGGCCGCCGCAGCAACATCGTTCCGAGTCGCTGCGCGTCCGTTGCGGGCTGCCTCTACTTCATCATCCACAGTTTCACCTCGGGCCGTTTTCACTACTGTGGTGTACCGTTTCCACCGTTGCTTGGGGCGAGCGATTAACTCGGTGTTTGTAAGACTCCATCTGTCATCCAGACGAACCAGGTGATATCTATCCTATTTGTTCTTAATGCATATTAATTCTTCGGAACAAAATTATTTTGCCCTGCTGTATTTGGTGTGCAGGAAAATTATTCATTACACAATAATACTATGCCGCGGACATGGAGCGCGTGTTCGCATAATTTTTTCATTGGCGTTCTTCCGGGCCATGCTGTCGACGGATACACGTGCAAATCACCGCCCCCGCTGTTCGGTCTACATCCGTCCGCGCATGCGGCCAACTCATTGTCCGCGCCGGCTTACAAATATCAGGCCGACTCACCCGTCCGCACCGGCTTATGACGCCGGTGCCGAATCATCTGTTCTCCAGGCGAATCAGGTGATATTTATCCTATTTTTCATACATATTAATTCATCCGAGCAAAAATACCTCGTCCTGCTGTATTTTATGCGCAGGAAAAATCATTCATTATAAAGCGATATTATACCGTGGAGATGGAGGCACGCCAACATCATTCTGCACAAGTGGTCGTCGTCGTTATTCCACGGATTCCCCCGCCGGTTTACAGCGCCTTGGCTGTCTCTCACGACCGCGCCGGTTTACAATGCCGCGGCCGTCTCTCACGACCGCGCCGGTTTACAACGTCATGGCCGTTTTTCGCATCCGCGCCGGCTCACAACGAGGAAGGCAACTAGCCCGTCGGCGCCAGCCGACCCATCTGTCGTTCGAGCAAATCAGGTGAAAGTATCATTCTAGTGCGGGATTAAAGCACGCGCTGGCAATATTCTACAACGGCGTTTTCCTCTGTATCACATTACCCGATGAACGGACGGCCGGTTCACATATCCACCCCGGTTTATAACACGGAGGACAACTTGCTCATCTCTACCGGATTACAATACCGCGGCCGATTCATGTGTCTGTGCTACCTCTGATGCCGCGGTCGTTTTACTGTCCGCCCTGCGATCCGGTTTATTCGACATACCGGTTTGGCTGACAAACACCGATAAGGGTCATAAAGTCCAAATACATCAGGTGATATCTATCTAAAGTTTATTTCTCTTGATATATATTATTTTCATTAAGAAAATAAGATGCTTTGATCGGTCTATCTGGCTATGCAGGACAATTCTATAAGGGACCAAAGAGGGTTTTTTTTGCAAAGCGCAACTCCCATATAAGTACCCTGCCACTATGGTCACTTGGGGGGCTTCCTGTTCAAACATAGGTCGTATTCGAACCAAAGAGAACATAGCCAAATTCATTTGGGGGCTTCCTGTTCAAACATAGGTCGTATTTGAACCAAAGAGAACATAGCCAAATTCACTTGGGGGCTTCCTGTTCAAACATAGGTCGTATTCGAACCAAAGAGAACATAGCCATTCCTGTTCAAACATAGGTCGTATTCGAACCAAAGAGAACATAGCCATTCCTGTTCAAACATAGGTCGTAGTCGAACCAAAGAGAACATAGCTAAACTCACTAGGGGGCTACGGATCGTATTCGAATCCTAGCTTAGCCCCTGGTGATCTGGTTTATATGATCGTATTCAAATCATAAGCTCCTTGGATCGTATTCGAATCCATTGATTGGCTAAAATTTCACAGTCACCAGGGGGCTACGGATCGTATTCGAATCCTAGCTTAGCCCCTGGTGATCCGGTTTATATGATCGTATTCGAATCATAAGCTCCTTGGATCGTATTCGAATCCATTGATTGGCTAAAATTTCGCGGTCACTAGGGGGCTACGGATCGTATTCGAATCCTAGCTTAGCCCCTGGTGATCCGGTTTACTGACCGTATTCGAATCAGAAGCCTCGATTTGGAGCCTGGCAGCTTGCAAAAAGGCTCGACTACATGGTGTTATTTGCAAACCTGTGTTCTTTGTATTTGTGTTCTCATGTGTTTCTATGGTTCTTTGATCCGGAGTGGGACAACTTCAAAGTTGACCACGTATTTTACAAAGTCTGGGTCATAGAACACCAGCATGATTTAAACCAGTGGTTATCACAACCCGGAACAATCATTGGGGAAACGCCAAGAGAGCCAAGAGCTTCATCAGAATCTACACATTCAATTATGCCTACCGGATTAAGGACGTCAGGTACACTTAATCACAGGTAAGATAATGACCGGTGTTTATTAAACCGGCCTGGTTTTCAACTATAAATCGCCAGTATGAGATAAAATAAATGACCAGTGTTTATTAACCCGGCCTGGTTGTGATCAAATATCACTGGAACCGGTTTTCAAACCGGATTATATTATTCAAAATCTTTAATAGCCAACATGGCTGGATTATTATTATGGTTATCAATATTACGATTGTGGTTTTCAAAGTCGCTTTAAGCGCAATGGATATTATTTCATCGATGGAAGTAATTTATTCTACAAACGAATAGTCCCGAGTCGCTGCAGGCTTACAACCCGGCACTTGGGGGCTACATTATTCAAAATTGAGATTACATCAAATACACAAGTCTCATGTCGCTGCAAGCATGCACCATGACACTTGGGGGCTAATGCAAAGTCATTTTTTGTTCACCTTATTGAAGACCCGACTCATCACATCATATTGAGCCGGCCCTTGGGGACTACCAATCGCTCCTGTCAACAATTCAAGGTACACAAGTATTAATCCATTATATTGAAGGGTCCACTGCTCAGTTGGTAAAACACAAAGCTCTTAACCTTGTGGACGTGGGTTCAAACCCCACGACAGAAGTTACATTATATAATGTTATTTTCAATGATTATATCTACAAAGTCCCTGCTCATTATTGCATAATAACCCGGCACTTGGGGGCTACATGTTGCTATTCAAGTTTACATGATCATATTTTCAAAGTCCTTGCTCATTATTACATAAATGACCCGGCACTTGGGGGCTACATATGTGGAATATTCAGTTTCGACTAGTGACTGAGATGAATAATCTGGATTTCTTCAAGATTGCAACGATTATATTCAAACAAGTCTTAAGATATCACTATGTTCTCCTCTTAAGACTTGGGGGCTACAGGTAATATGCATATAAAGGAGGAACATCTTCAAATTCTCAGTTTTGGGTAAGTCCGGAAGATTAATCATAACCCGGCGTTGGCAACAATCATAACCCGGCATTTATAAACAGTCATGATCTGGAATTATCAATTTTTATAACCCGACAATGGTGGTAGTCATAAACCGGCAAGTTCTACATTTCCAAACCGGTTGGATATCAGTTGAATATTTCAAAGACCAATATTTTTGTCAAGTCAGAGCATTGAAAGCCGATCCAAATGGATTCTTGATTTTCAATATTTCTTATGCAAGCAAGTTGATTATGAAGCTGGTCTGTTGACCCGGATTTTCTAGAAGAAGGAAAGGACAAGGACTTAAGGATGGTCAGATGCCGGTTTACAAGAATTCTTAACACGGAGCACAACCTATCAAATTTGTTCTAGTGGTTATTTTGCAGCATAAGTTTACCATGGATAAATCCAAGCTAAACTTGGGGGCTAATGTCGGGGATATACCCCGCGGTATGAACCGGCCGGAATTCTAACCTGGCCGGACTTGGCGTTTTACTTAAGACGGTTTACACTTGATGATTCACTAGCGATCCGTCCTAACCAGACGGTTTACATTCAACCTGCCTAAATAATACCACTCACTGGTAACCCAGCTGGCGGATCATGGATGACAAGGCCCAAGGCCCAGAAGGCCGGTTCATGTATGGTGGGCCGGTTTATGAAGAAAGCATAAGGAATATTCTCCTACAAAGGAAGCAAGACTAGGATTTTTGTGCTCCTGAAGTCCGACCTTTTACTTGACGTTCTAGGTACCAAACCATTTTAATAAATGGGTTGCTCTAGCACATCAATGAGAATGTTAGAAGCGGAGTGCTAAATGTCTCTCGGTTGATCATCCAGATTTCGTCCCCTTGGCCTCGCCAAGGTGAAATCCGAGAAGGTGTTATCTTTCTTTGCATCTGCATCGTCCATCATTATTCATCATGGTAGTATGTGATGTTGCCAGGATCCTTAACACGGATATTGGTAAAACCTTGATGAATATGGGAATGCTCAAGTTCTTGAGAGCACGCACAAGCACTAGGTGTTATCCTCGACACTAACCGGGATTGCTCCCAGTGTTCTTGGTTATGCTATAACCCCTCAAGAGTAGATTTACTCTCTACTGTTGGGATTCACCCCAGTTACCAGAATCATTCCCAGCATTTGCATTTTGTTCCCAGCTTGCACCGCCAATGTGACAATTTTCCATGGGTAGCCCTTCTCAGCCACTGTTGTTCAGGATTATTTTCAGAAGTGGACTTTCCATGGGTCCCATCCATTTCCGGTGATAAGCAAAATCAACCTTGGCGTTGTCTTTAACAAGGCGGTCCGCATCATCCATTCTAGATGGAGAATGTCATTCTTTTGGACTCCGTCAAATGATCGATTGTGATTTGCCTTAGGCTGGTATAGAGAATTTCAATGATCTCTGTATCAAAAGTAATTCTTTTTGCCACTTAAGGGAATAACTCTACCAGTCACCTTCTCTAAGGTGCCCCGTCTGGTGGCATCGATCACCATCTTCTTAGGTGTGGAATTATTGCCACTAGGTGAACCTTCATCGTTTGTTTCACTCCATCCCCCTGGAGGTATACTCCGTGTCTCATCTCAAGAGATGTTTCAACGTCTCACTCCAAGAGCTGATCTTGAGTTGCCCGATCTTTCACAAGATCAACTACTGCGGTGTTTCTTTCGTCGTCATCATGTTGGACAAGATCTCGAAAGCAAGGATGTCAGGATCAACATGATGCAATGAATCAGCAACTTCGAGGAGGACAGTTGAATCGAGAAGATTGTGTTAGTTAGTGTCCCCTCTGATTTCTTATCTCACGTCCTGAATCTCGGGTCGAGATTCTTGTGTTAGTGGGGGTGAGTTGTCACATCCCTAGATCAACCCCTGTGGTCTTTGCCTGATCATCATGTCATCATGTTTATTTTCAAGGAACCTGAAATGGGGATGACTAAACCCTAGCACCAAATCAAAGCAGTTAGGTTTAACCTAAAAATATTTTCAATAAACCCCAAAAATTGCCTTCATTAATGTTTGATAATTTTGGCAAGGGTTTTGGTCCAAACCAAAAATAATGAACATTTTTGGGGAATTTTTGGGCTTTGAATTAAATCAATAAGTATTTGAATTGGGGCCATTTAAATGCTATATTTTTTTAAATAGCTCCAAATAAATTCTGAAAATTGTGGAGGGTCTCTGGGATAGTTCTTTGTGCACCCACTACTTTATCAGAATTTACCAAAATGATTTAGTGGCTAAACTAAATCAGAAACAAATTACAGAAATAGAAAAGAGAACAACAGAAAGAAATTAAGAGAGAGAGAGAGCACTTACCTGTGCAGCCCACCTGGCGGCCCAAGTGGCCGGCCCAGCCCGCCACCGCCGCTTCCCTGTCGTCTTCCTCCTTGCCAGGAGGACGAGCGCGCGTGCCGGCGCGTGGTCGCCGCACTCCGGCCACCTCCTCCCTGCCTGCTTCCTCCCCGACCCCCTGGAGACGCCACGCACGCCCCCAGGCCCCTCTCACTCCCCCTCGATCTCTTCTCCCTCTCCTCTGGTCCTCTCTCCCGCACCACCGAAAACGCCCGTCGCCGCCGTTCGCCGTTGTCGCGGCCACAGCCTCCCCCTCGCCCCTCCGATGAGCCCCAGAGCTCCGCCTCGTCGCCCTATACCCCTCCGCCGAGCCACGCGGCACCACACGTCTCCGAACACCGTCTGCGCAGCCGTTCCCCTCGTCGGCCGCCGACGACATCACCGTCGAATTCGCGGTGGCTGGTGCCTCCACGAGCCCGCTTCGACGACCTTTGCAACCGCCGTGAGCCCCTCTTGCTCCTCCCCCTATCCCTTTACTCACGCGCGTGTTGTAGCTCCAACCCCCACCTTGCCCGAGAACCCCTCGCCGCCGGCAATGTCGCCGCCGTGGCTATAGCCACTGGAGCTTCCACCTGAGTGCACCACCGAGCTCCTAATGACCTCACGAACACGTAGCGCACCTCACCTTGCCTTTCCGTGCCCCCTAGTGGTCGCGCGTGTCACCACCGTACTCCGGCCGCCGCTGCTGCAGTTGTTGCCGCCGACTCCGGCCATCCCCGGCGAATCCGGCTGCACCCCTAGATGCGCGAGAGTCCCAGGAGCACGTAGATGCTCTCCGCTGCTGTTTTGGTCGCCGGAGGGTGATTTCCGAGCACTGCCGCCGTGTTTGGCCTCGCCGGCGTCGAGGCGCCGGTGGGTTTGACCACCTTTGACCACGGCTGGACCCCCCCTCTGTGTCACTGACATGTGGGGCCGGCGTTGGACTAATTAGCTTAGGTTGTTAATTAAGTGCTAACTATGGTGCTTAGTTTTATGAGCCAATGACAGGTGGGGTCAGCCCCCTGTCTAATTTGTTTAGTTTAAAACTAAACTTAGTTAGGCCCTGAGAGACTGACATGTGGGCCCCTGTGCCTACTTAGTTTAGTTTAATCTTCTGCTAAGTTTAGTTAAGCCTGTTTAACTGCTGTGTCACTGACGTGTGGACCCCACACGTCAGGTTTGACCTGGACCAGCCCCTGTTGACTGCTGACATCACAGTGACGTCATGCTGACGCAATAAGTGTTTTCTGGAAGTTTAATTAAATCAGAAATGGTTTATTTATTTCAGAAAATAGCTAAAACTTCTAAAAATCATATAAAATCAACCGTAGCTCAGATGAAAATAATTTATATATGAAAAATGATCAGAAAAATCCAAGGAATCTGTTTATGGCATTTTCATGCATGTTTGAACAAGTTAAACCTACTGATCAGGTCAAATCAATTAAATGGCATTTAAATAATCACATACGGAGTTTGAATTTGAATCTTGGATTCAAACCAACTTCATTTAACCTGTTGCTAGTTGCATTAGCCCAAATCACAACATAATGCCATGTCATGATCATGCATCACATTGTGCATTGCATTGATTGTGTTCTTTCTCTGTTTATCGGTTTTGTCCCCTCTCAGTAGACGACGTTTCGACGATGAGTTCGATGACACCGATGAAGACTCATTGATATCTTCAGAAGTGCCAGGCAAGCAAAACCCCTTTGAGCATTCCGATACAATCCCACTCTCTCGCTCTTGCTCTCTTTTAATGCATTAGGACAACAACGCTTCAACTGTTACCTGCTGCGGTAGTTGAACCCCTTTCCACTGCGTGACCTGTCATTGCCACAGTAAATAGTTGAAACCCACTAGTATGAGTAGGAGTTGTTTGAGCCATGTTGTGCGTACTCATTCATGCTTTCTGGTGATGCCTGCTATTGCTTAGAGTTGTGTCAGGTCTGATTCATCGGGGATGAATTGGAAGGGTGATGAACATGTCCTAACGTGTGTGAGCTAAGTGTGTGAACACAATTTGGTAAAGGTAGCGATGAGAGGCCATGTAGGAGTACATGGTGGGTTGTCTCATTGCAGCCGTCCTCAGGAACTGAGTTCTGTGTTGGTTGGTCGATGAAACAGCTACTACCACACATTGGGATCCTTAATTGACTCTCTTGACTTATTAATCAACATGATCTCTGTCCAGGAGTTGCAACTAGTTTCTGGTGTTTGTAGTTTACTGGAGGTCGTGCGCAGCGCTGACCCTCGGGGTGGGCTGTGACGCGGCAGGTACGTGGCACGGTGTACCGATCGCCCGTTTGGTGATGCGGGAACCCTGTACACATCGTTTGGGGCCATGAGCGACACCCCGGCCGGATCTCCCCATGAATGGAACCCAAATAGGCGATAAACCTTGACGAGAGACTTGTGTGGTTAGTCAGGTCGTGGCCGACACCCTCGCTGGGCCTCCGCTTGAAGGTTGCCGAGTACATGTCGTGTAAACGGCGATAAGTGGTGAGAGCGTGTGTGAAGAAGTACACCCCTGCAGGGTTATATATAATCTATTCAAATAGCCGTGTCCGCGGAAATGGACTTCTGGGTTGCCTATTACAGTTCATAGACAAGTGAAAGTGGATACTCTAAAACACGCAAGATAAGCGTGAGTGCTATGGATGGCCTTCTCGTAGGGAGACGAGAGCGGATCCATAGTGGTGTATTGATTGGTGAATATGTGGACTCGTGTGCGCCACCTCAAAAGAGTTACTTGCAGTCGTAGTTTAGGATAGCCACCGAGTCAAAGCTGGCTTGCTGCAGTCAAACTCCACCACCCCTTGTTGATACTAATGCATATGTAGCTAGTTGTGATGTAAGTCTTGCTGAGTACCTTTGTACTCACGTTTGCTTAATTTATGTTTTTGCAGAGAGACTCAGTCTCGCTAGTGGTTCCGCGTGGACTTCGACGTTTAGCTTGTTACCTCAGCTACGATCTTGTACCCTTGGGAGTGTCTGGTGGATAGTCAGGCTTCTCAGCCTTTTTCATTTGTAGTTGTCTGTACTCAGACATGTTATGCTTCCGTTGCCTGTATGCTCTGTATGTTGGGTCATGTGACCTCTGTTTGTAATAAATGCTATGATGGCTCTTCTGGGTCTTTATCTATATGAGTTGTTGAGTTATGTTGTGATGCCATGTTGTACATCACATACTTGCATGTTATGCGTACGTGTAATGTGTATTGTTATGTGTGGGATCCGACACCTAGTTGTTTACCCTTGGTAGCCTATCTTACAGGGAAATGCCTCCTAGTGCTTCCACTGAGCCTTGGTAGCTTGCTACTGCTCCGGAACACTTAGGCTGGCCGGCATGTGTCCTTCTTCGTTCCTGTGTCTCTCCCTTAGGGGAAATGTCACGCGTTGTTCCTTTAAGTCCTTGTAGCTTGCTACGACTTGGGTTCATACGTTGATGACCGACACGTTCGTTGCTGGGTCATGTATGCCTATCTCTGTAATTTAGTGCCACTTTTGGTTTATAACTGGTCATGTCGGCCCGGGTTCTCTGTCATATGGATGCTAGTGACACTATCATATACGTGTGCCAAAATGCGCAAACGGTCCCGGGCCAGGTAAGGTGGCACCCGTGGGAATACCGTGCGTGAGGCCGCAAAGTGATATGGTGTGTTACAAGCTAGACCTGTGTGACTTAGGATCGGGGTCCTGACAGCTTTGGTATCAGAGCTTGACTGCATGTAGGATTAGTAAGCCAAACTGGTCGAAGTTGTGCCTAGAAACTCTTTAGTTATATAAGAGAATTGATTGTGGAAGGGAACGTAAGGCTCTTTTTACTCCTTTACCTAATGACCTTCTGATCTGAGTCACCTTCTCCTATTCCACGGGGATTAAGAACTAGGCTTTCTCCTATGTCTATCAGGATCACGTTAATTGTGGATTCGACTCTCAGTTCAGTTTATTCTACTTCTGTGTGTTCGATTGTTGATCTCAGAACCTTGACATTATGATGTTGAGTGGTTATTCTATCTTGTGGACCAGTCTCAAAAGTATTTTCGAGCATTTACAGCCGTTATGCTGTCCGAGTCATTCCAGGTTTCTAATAGTCTGATGCATTTGCAAATCCCTTCTTCCTGTCCCGATGCTCCTTTGGGCCAGATTAACCACACTAGTCGTTATGTTGAGGTACTTTGTTACCTCGACAAATGGTTGGATTTATTATTATGACTCTAGGTGTCTTAGAAGATCACCCAGTAATGCAACAATACCTTGTATCCTCAGTGTGATGATTCTGGCCGTCATTCTCGAAAGCATCCCGTGATGCCATTTAATTAGTAGGCATTATATTTCTGGGTTCTTGAATCCAAGATTCATTCTACCTACTTCATGTTGCTAGTATTTGCTCGTTCCTTTAGGATATTAGTAACCTTGTGATAGTCCTCGAGGTCCGTGGTATATCCTTCTTCCAAATACCATGAACCATCCTTGGCAGAAGTTCTTCTGAACCAAAAGATCACAACCCGAGTGCTCTTGAGTAGTACTCCATTCATATTGTGACTCTGCCAATTCTACTTTCTGCATGGGTTATCCGGAAGAAATATGTTGAACTCGTTCGACATGTTAATCTATGCATCCACAACTCAGAAGTTATATGTTCCTTGAGTTGTCTCCTTTTAGTTGTATTATGACCCTCGTCTATCAGTTGATAGTCAGGAGTAGTTGTGCACCCGTGTTCATCGATGCCTTTTACCCTTGTGGTCCGTCAAGCCATTCTATTCCAGAATGACTAGGAGAAACAAACTCCAGTACCTTATCCATATCTAGGATTGGGTCAAAGAAGTTGTACTTCGCAGATAAGGAATGCTAATCCAGCCTCTAAACTGTTCTATCCTGGAGTGTTAGCATCCTTATGTCAAGAATGTCATGGGAATTGCACAACCCCCTATGAACTCTTGATACAGTGATACTTCTCACCATCACCGTTCATTCCTCGGTCTCCGTGTTGTTGTAACCGGAATACTGACAAGTGAATCGTGATGTGTGAAATCAATACTCCTAGCAACTTAGTTGCTTGGTAGCAAATGGACGATAATCTCATCCTTAGTGTGTTGGTTACCAAATCACCATTCTAAGATCAGTCGTGCTACTAGTCCATCTTTCCTGGTGCACTCCTTGACCAATGAGTTAGGATTATTCAATCCCTTGCTTATTAGATCATATCATCTTGCCCTGAAAAGCAAGATTGTTCTCGGACTTAGCAACATATCGGTGGTTTGTGATTTTCCGAATATCTTCTCGGAAGTATTACCAGGTTGTCACCTGACCGCTATGTTGAGTTCGTGATCAAGTTGGTTCCTTATAAACCACCACTTCTCCAAGAATCTGTGTTGGATACCCTGAACTGGTTGGTTAAGCTAAAACAATAACTTGGAGAGTTGGAAGATAAAAGTTTGCCAGCTTAGTTCATCTCAAGGGGTATGTTTGCGGGTGTTGAAGATAGATGACATCTTCATCAGTTGGTCCCTGTGATCAGTTGTTGGACCTATTGTCATATCAAAACTTTGATTTGAGTATGGGCTATCATCAAATCAAATCAGAACCAATGATATTCATAATGTTGTCTTACTCGTGGGTGTCCCTCGAGCATACCTCATTATATCTCTTGCTCTGACCAATGTTACCACCTTGTTCATATAAATTGTGGAATTCCATCTTCATGGATATCTCGATGACCCGTTGTTGAGCCCATCAACATCGTTTATCTTGACCACGATTCATGCTGAACATTTAAGTTAGTATTGGAAACTTCTCAAGCATGGCCTTCGTGTTCCGTTCATGAGGTATATGTTGGATGAGAGGAGAGACTTTCCCTAATTCATGTGCATTTGGTGCAAGTTGCTGCCGTGAGTTCGAGAAAGTTTGTTTTGCTTCCTGTGGAATCATCCCAAGTCAGTCATGCATACGTGCGAAGTATTCTGTGGTTTGGAGATTTGCAACCTTCAGTATCCCTAGCACACCAAGCCACTGATTGATTTGTTCAAGGAGAAAAGTTCCATCATAAGAGCTAATCATATGACTTATGTAAGGACTTCGATATCCTAGACGATGGTTCCCAACCAGAACTCGGTAGTGTTTCATCATAAGACTGCTATGTGGTCATGCTTGTCTTGGACAACGTGCTCACAGGTTTGTAGCAGAACCAGCTCATGTTTTGGAGCTTGCTATCGTAGTTCACTCCCCGAGAATCTCGCAACGCCATCTCGTCAATTTGTGTTGTAAACTTTCATTTTTCCTTCTAGACTCGATGAGTCTGGAATATCCTGACACCAACCAGAACTGAATCTCAGGCAGATATGATGGTTGGTGCATTTCCCAAGAGCTATAATATTGGTCTCTCGATTACCGGTAAAGTGGATGTCGTGGCCAACCCACCCAGCCGGAAGACCTATTGTTGTAGTATCTTGATTGAAGAAGTTGGCCACCTCCCCATAAGGACTTCGTAGGATTTACTCCCCAGTTGTTCCTTATGGATTTTTGTGCTCCTGAAGTCCGACCTTTTACTTGACGTTCTAGGTACCAAACCATTTTAATAAATGGGTTGCTCTAGCACATCAAGGAGAACGTTAGAAGCGGAGTGCTAAATGTCTCTCGGTTGATCATCCAGATTTCGTCCCCTTGGCCTCGCCAAGGTGAAATCCGAGAAGGTGTTATCTTTCTTTGCATCTGCATCGTCCATCATTATTCATCATGGTAGTATGTGATGTTGCCAGGATCCTTGACACGGATATTGGTAAAACCTTGATGAATATGGGAATGCTCATGTTCTTGAGAGCACGCACAAGCACTATGTGTTATCCTCGACACTAACCGGGATTGCTCCCAGTGTTCTTGGTTATGCTATAACCCCTCAAGAGTAGATTTACTCTCTACTGTTGGGATTCACCCCAGTTACCAGAATCATTCCCAGCATTTGCATTTTGTTCCTAGCTTGCACCGCCAATGTGACAATTTTCCATGGGTAGCCCTTCTCAGCCACTATTGTTCAGGATTATTTTCAGAAGTGGACTTTCCATGGGTCCCATCCATTTCCGGTGATAAGCAAAATCAACCTTGGCGTTGTCTTTAACAAGGCGGTCCACATCATCCATTCTAGATGGAGAATTTCATTCTTTTGGACTCCGTCAAATGATCGATTGTGATTTTCCTTAGGCTGGTATAGAGAATTTCAATGATCTCTGTATCAAAAGTAATTCTTTTTGCCACTTAAGGGAATAACTCTACCAGTCACCTTCTCTAAGGTGCCCCGTCTGGTGGTATCGATCACCATCTTCTTATGTGTGGAATTATTGCCACTAGGTGAACCTTCATCATTTGTTTCACTCCATCCCCCTGGAGGTATACTCCGTGTCTCATCTCAAGAGATGTTTCAACGTCTCACTCCAAGAGCTGATCTTGAGTTGCCCGATCTTTCACAAGATCAACTACTGCGGAGTTTCTTTCGTCGTCATCATGTTGGACAAGATCTCGAAAGCAAGGATGTCAGGATCAACATGATGCAATGAATCAGCAACTTCGAGGAGTACAGTTGAATCGAGAAGATTGTGTTAGTTAGTGTCCCCTCTGATTTCTTATCTCACGTCCTGAATCTCGGGACGAGATTCTTGTGTTAGTGGGGGTGAGTTGTCACATCCCTAGATCAACCCCTGTGGTCTTTGCCTGATCATCATGTCATCATGTTTATTTTCAAGGAACCTGAAATGGGGATGACTAAACCCTAGCACCAAATCAAAGCAGTTAGGTTTAACCTAAAAATATTTTCAATAAACCCCAAAAATTGCCTTCATTAATGTTTGATAATTTTGGCAAGGGTTTTGGTCCAAACCAAAAATAATGAACATTTTTGGGGAATTTTTGGGCTTTGAATTAAATCAATAAGTATTTGAATTGGGGCCATTTAAATGCTATATTTTTTTAAATAGCTCCAAATAAATTCTGAAAATTGTGGAGGGTCTCTGGGATAGTTCTTTGTGCACCCACTACTTTATCAGAATTTACCAAAATGATTTAGTGGCTAAACTAAATCAGAAACAAATTACAGAAATAGAAAAGAGAACAACAGAAAGAAATTAAGAGAGAGAGAGCACTTACCTGTGCAGCCCACCAGGCGGCCCAAGTGGCCGGCCCAGCCCGCCACCGCCGCTTCCCTGTCGTCTTCCTCCTTGCCAGGAGGACGAGCGCGCGTGCCGGCGCGTGGTCGCCGCACTCCGGCCACCTCCTCCCTGCCTGCTTCCTCCCCGACCCCCTGGAGACGCCACGCACGCCCCCAGGCCCCTCTCACTCCCCCTCGATCTCTTCTCCCTCTCCTCTGGTCCTCTCCCCCGCACCACCGAAAACGCCCGTCGCCGCCGTTCGCCGTTGTCGCGGCCACAACCTCCCCCTCACCCCTCCGATGAGCCCCAGAGCTCCGCCTCGTCGCCCTATACCCCTCCATCGAGCCACGCGGCACCACACGTCTCCGAACGCCGTCTGCGCAGCCGTTCCCCTCGTCGGCCGCCGACGACATCACCGTCGAATTCGCGGTGGCTGGTGCCTCCGCGAGCCCACTTCGACGACCTTTGCAACCGCCGTGAGCCCCTCTTGCTCCTCCCCCTATCCCTTTACTCATGCGCGTGTTGTAGCTCCAACCCCCACCGTGCCCGAGAACCCCTCGCCGCCAGCAATGTCGCCGCCGTGGCTATAGCAACTGGAGCTTCCACCTGAGTGCACCACCGAGCTCCTAATGACCTCACGAACATGTAGCGCACCTCACCTTGCCTTTCCGTGCCCCCTAGTGGTCGCGCGTGTCACCACCGTACTCCGGCCGCCGCTGCTGCAATTGTTGCCGTCGACTCCGGCCATCCCCGGCGAATCCGGCTACACCCCTAGACGCGCGAGAGTCCGAGGAGCACGTAGATGCTCTCCGCTGCTGTTTTGGTCGCCGGAGGGCGATTTCCGTGCACTGCCGCCGCGTTTGGCCTCGCCGGCGTCGAGCCGCCGGTGGGTTTGACCACCTTTGACCACGGCTGGACCCCCCCTCTATGTCACTGACATGTGGGGCCGGCGTTGGACTAATTAGCTTAGGTTGTTAATTAAGTGCTAACTACGGTGCTTAGTTTTATGAGCCAATGACAGGTGGGGTCAGCCCGCTGTCTAATTTGTTTAGTTTAAAACTAAACTTAGTTAGGCCCTGAGAGACTGACATGTGGGCCCCTGTGCCTATTTAGTTTAGTTTAATCTTCTGCTAAGTTTAGTTAAGCCTGTTTAACTGCTGTGTCATTGACGTGTGGACCCCACACGTTAGGTTTGACCTGGACCAGCCCCTGTTGACTGCTGACATCACAGTGACGTCATGCTGATGCAATAAGTGTTTTTGGAAGTTTAAATAAATCAGAAATGGTTTATTTATTTCAGAAAATAGCTAAGACTTCTAAAAATCATATAAAATCAACCGTAGCTCAGATGAAAATAATTTATATATGAAAATTGATCAAAAAAATCCAAGGAATCTGTTTATGGCATTTTCATGCATGTTTGAACAAGTTAAACCTGCTGATCAGGTTCAATCAATTAAATGGCATTTAAATAATCACATACGGAGTTTGAATTTGAATCTTGGATTCAAACCAACTTCATGTAACCTGTTGCTAGTTGCATTAGCTCAAATCACAACATAATGCCATGTCATGATCATGCATCATATTGTGCATTGCATTGATTGTGTTCTTTCTCTGTTTATCGGTTTTGTCCCCTCTCAGTAGACGACGTTTCGACGATGAGTTCGATGACACCGATGAAGACTCATTGATATCTTCAGAAGTGCCAGGCAAGCAAAACCCCTTTGAGCATTCCGATACAATCCCACTCTCTCGCTCTTGCTCTCTTTTAATGCATTAGGACAACAACGCTTCAACTGTTACCTGCTGCGGTAGTTGAACCCCTTTCCACTGCATGACCTGTCATTGCCACAGTAAATAGTTGAAACCCACTAGTATGAGTAGGAGTTGTTTGAGCCATGTTGTGCCTACTCATTCATGCTTTCTGGTGATGCCTGCTATTGCTTAGAGTTGTGTCAGGTCTGATTCATCGGGGATGAATTGGAAGGGTGATGAACATGTCCTAACGTGTGTGAGCTAAGTGTGTGAACACGATTTGGTAAAGGTAGCGATGAGAGGCCATGTAGGAGTACATGGTGGGTTGTCTCATTGCAGCCGTCCTCGGGAACTGAGTTCTGTGTTGGTTGGTCCATGAAACAGCTACTACCACACATTGGGATCCTTAATTGACTCTCTCGACTTATTAATCAACATGATCTCTGTCCAGGAGTTGCAACTAGTTTCTGGTGTTTGTAGTTTACTGGAGGTCGTGCGCAGCGCTGACCCTCGGGGTGGGCTGTGATGCGGCAGGTACGTGGCACGGTGTATCGATCGCCCGTTTGGTGATGCGGGAACCCTGTACACATCGTTTGGGCCCGTGAGCGACACCCCGGCCGGATCTCCCCACGGATGGAACCCAAATAGGCGATAAACCTGGACGAGAGACTTGTGTGGTTAGTCAGGTCGTGGCCGACACCCTCGCTGGGTCTCCGCTTGATGGTTGCCGAGTACATGTCGTGTAAACGACGATAAGTGGTGAGAGCGTGTGTGAAGAAGTACACCCCTGCAGGGTTATATATAATCTATTCGAATAGCCGTGTCCGCGGAAATGGACTTCTGGGTTGCCTATTACAGTTCATAGACAAGTGAAAGTGGATACTCTAAAACACGCAAGATAAGCGTGAGTGCTATGGATGGCCTTCTCGTAGGGAGACGAGAGCGGATCCATAGTGGTGTATTGATTGGTGAATATGTGGACTCGTGTGCGCCACCTCAAAAGAGTTACTTGCAATCGTAGTTTAGGATAGCCACCGAGTCAAAGCTGGCTTGCTGCAGTCAAACTCCACCACCCCTTGTTGATACTAATGCATATGTAGCTAGTTCTGATGTAAGTCTTGCTGAGTACCTTTGTACTCACGTTTGCTTAATTTATGTTTTTGCAGAGAGACCTCAGTCTCGCTAGTGGTTCCGCGTGGACTTCGACGTTTAGCTTGTTACCTCAGCTACGATCTTGTACCCTTGGGAGGGTCTGGTGGATAGTCAGGCTTCTCAGCCTTTTTCATTTGTAGTTGTCTGTACTCAGACATGTTATGCTTCCGTTGCCTGTATGCTCTGTATGTTGGGTCATGTGACCTCTGTTTGTAATAAATGCTATGATGGCTCTTCTGGGTCTTTATCTATATGAGTTGTTGAGTTATGTTGTGATGCCATGTTGTACAACACATACTTGCATGTTATGCGTACGTGTAATGTGTATTGTTATGTGTGGGATCCGACACCTAGTTGTTTACCCTGGGTAGCCTATCTTACAGGGAAATGCCTCCTAGTGCTTCCACTGAGCCTTGGTAGCTTGCTACTACTCCGGAACACTTAGGCTGGCCGGCATGTGTCCTTCTTCGTTCCTGTGTCCGTCCCTTAGGGGAAATGTCACGCCTTGTTCCTTTAAGTCCTTGTAGCTTGCTACGACTTGGGTTCATATGTTGATGACCGACACGTTCGTTGCTGGGTCATGTATGCCTGTCTCTGTAATTTAGTGCCACTTTCGGTTTATAACTGGTCATGTCGGCCCGGGTTCTCTGTCATATGGATGCTAGCGACACTATCATATACGTGTGCCAAAATGCGCAAACGGTCCCGGGCCAGGTAAGGTGGCACCCGTGGGAATACCGTGCGTGAGGCCGCAAAGTGATATGGTGTGTTACAAGCTAGACCTGTGTGACTTAGGATCGGGGTCCTGACACACGGTTGGGGTTTATGGGCCCCCCTCGATAACCCGCTTAGCGCTAAAGCTTTTCCAGCAAGGCCCGACATTGGTTTTACTTTTGCCTAATAACTAATACTTGCATAGGGCGTTGCAAACCCGAGTTCTTAATCAACAACCCGGGCCAGTGCTCCTCTTGAGCGTTGGTCCAAACTGGGGGTTATGCGGGGCCACCACGAGGAAACTCGAGGATTGGTTTTACCTGTAGGATCGCCCATCCGGTCGTGGCCTGAGACTAGATACACGCGGCTACTGTCAGGGTGTCGGCACGCCGGGAGGTCTTGCTGGATTAGTTTTACCTTTGTCGGAATATCCTGAGCACGGGATTCCAAGAATACTCGGGTCTTCCCACCTTGGAGTTGCGACTCCGCAGATCGTGAGCTTGTGATGGGCTAAGTTGGGACACCCCTGCAGGGTTTGATCTTTCGAAAGTCATGCCCGTGGTGAAGGAAATATGCCCTAGAGGCAATAATAAAGTTGTTATTTATATTTCCTTATATCATGATAAATGTTTATTATTCATGCTAGAATTGTATTAACCGGAAACTTAGTACATGTGTGAATACATAGACAAAACAGAGTGTCCCTAGTATGCCTCTACTAGACTAGCTCATTGATCAAAGATGGTTATGTTTCCTAACCATAGACATGAGTTGTCATTTGATCAACGGGATCACATCATTAGGAGAATGATGTGATGGACAAGACCCATCCGTTAGCTTAGCACTATGATCGTTTTGTTTTACTGCTATTGCTTTCTTCATGACTTATACATGTTCCTATGACTATGAGATTATGCAACTCTCGAATACCGTAGGAACCCGTTGTGTGCTATCAAACATCACAACGTAACTGGGTGATCATAAAGATGCTCTACAGGTGTCTCCGAAAGTATTCATGGTGTTGGCATAGATCAAGACTAGGATTTGTCACTCCGAGTGTCGGAGAGGTATCTCTGGGCCCTCTCGGTAATGCACATCATAATAAGCCTTGCAAGCAAATGACTAATGAGTTAGTCATGAGATGATGTATTACGGAACGAGTAAAGAGACTTTCCGGTAACGAGATTGAACTAGGTATAGAGATACCGACGATCGAATCTCGGGCAAGTAACATACCGATGACAAAAGGAACAACGTATGTTGTTATACGGTTTGACCGATAAAGATCTTCGTAGAATATGTAGGAACCAATATGAGCATCCAGGTTCCGCTATTGGTTATTGACCGGAGATGAGTCTCGGTCATGTCTACATAGTTCGCGAACCCGTAGGGTCCGCACGCTTAACGTTTGATGACGATCGGTATTATGAGTTTATGAGTTTTGATGTACCGAAGGAAGTTCAGAGTCCCGGATGAGATCACGGACATGACGAGGAGACTCGGAATGTCCGAGACATAAAGATTGATATATTGGACAACTATATTCGGACACCGGAAGTATTCCGGAAAAGTTTCGGATTTAATCGGATTGCCGGAGGGGGTTACCGGAACCCCCCACAAGGGGGGATGGTCCATAGTGGGCCTTGAGGAAAGAAGAGAGGAAGCCCATAGAGGCTGGCCAGCGCCCCACCAGGGAATCCTAGTTGGACTAGGATTGGGGGCGCCACCTCTCCCTCTCCTTCCTTTCCCTCTCTTCCTTCTTGGTGGACTCCTACTAGGAATAGGATTGCAATCCTATTCCTAGTAGGATTGCCTCCCTGGCGCGCCATAGAAGGGCTGGCCGGCCCTTCCCCGTGCTCCTTCATATACGGGGGCACCCTAGGAGACACAAGTTGATCAGTTGATCTCTCCCAATCGTGTGCGTTGCCCCCCTCCACAGAAACACACCTCGATTATACCGTTGCAGTGCTTAGGCGAAGCCCTGCGCCGGTAGATACATCATATCCGTCACCACGCCGTCGTGCTGACGAAACTCTCCCGTGAATCTCAACTGGATCAAGAGCTCGTGGGACGTCATCAAGCTGAACGTGTGCTGAACCCGGAGGTGTCGTACATTCGGTACTTGATCGGTTGGATCGCGAAGAAGTTCGACTACATCAACCGCGTCACTTGACGCTTCCGCTCCCGGTATACGAGGGTACGTAGACACACTCTTCCCCTCGTTGCTAATCATCTAGTAGATAGATCTTGCGTGATCGTAGGAAAATTTTGAAAATACTACGTTCCCCAATAGTGGCATCATGATCCAGGTCTATGCGTAGATGATATGCACGAGTAGAACACAAGTGAGTTGTGGACGATACTAGTCATACTGCTTACCAGCATGTCATACTTTGCTTCGGCGGTATTGTGAGATGAAGCGGCCCGGACCGACATTACGCGTACGCTTACGCGAGACTGGTTTCACCGTTATGAGCACTCGTTGCTTAAATGTGACTGGCCGGTGTCTGTCTCTCTCACTTTAGCTCAATCAAGTGTGACTATGCCCGGTCCTTGTGAAGGTTAAAACAGCACATACTTGACAAAACATCGTTGTGGTTTTTGTATGCGTAGGTAAGAACGGTTCTTGCTAAGCCCGTAGCAGCCACGTAAAACTTGCAACAACAAAGTAGAGGACGTCTAACTTGTTTTTGCAGGGCATGTTGTGATGTGATATGGTCAAGACATGATGAGATATACGGTTTTGTATGAGATGATCATGTTTTGTAAAGTTATCGGCAACTGGCAGGAGCCATATGGTTGTCGCTTTATTGTATGAAATGCAATCGCCATGTAGTTGCTTTACTTTATCACTAAGCAGTAGCGATAGTCGTAGAAGCAATAGTTGGCGAGACGATAACGATGCTACGATGGAGATCAAGGTGTCGCGCCGGTGACGAAGGTGATCATGACGGTGCTTTGGAGATGGAGATCAAAAGCACAAGATGATGATGGCCATATCATGTCACATATTTTGATTGCATGTGATGTTTATCTTATTATGCTTCTTATTTTTCTTAGTTCGACGGTAGCATTATAAGATGATCCCTTACTAAATTTCAAGGTATAAGTGTTCTCCCTGAGTATGCACCGTTGCGAAAGTTCGTCGTGCCGTGACACCACATGATGATCGGGTGTGATAAGCTCTATGTTCAAATACAACGGGTGTAAGACAGTTTTGCACACGCAGAATACTCGGGTTAAACTTGACGAGCCTAGCATATGCAGATATGGCCTCGGAACACTGGAGACCGAAAGGTCGAGCGTGAATCATATAGTAGATATGATCAACATAAGATGTTCACCATTGAAACTACTCCATCTCACGTGATGATCGGACATGGTTTAGTTGATTTGGATCACGTGATCATTTAGATGACTAGAGGGATGTCTATCTAAGTGGGAGTTCTTAAGTAATACGATTAATTTGAACTTTAATTTATCATGAACTTAGTCCTCCTAGTATTAGTGTCGTGGAATTAGCACGACAGATGTCCGGTTTAACGGACTTAGTTGAGGAACCATCGCACGGGTTAGCTTGAAGGGGTTAAAAGCATACAAAGGACACAGAGGTTTTATACTAGTTCGGCCCCTTTGAGGAAGGTAAAAGCCTACGTCTAGTTTGGTTTGGTATTGCTTGGGCGTCGGTGAACAGGGAGCGGATTGCTTGCCTGTGTCTCGACGGGTTGTTTCTTGTCCTTGAACCGTCGCCGGGTCGTCCCTTTATATCGAGGCGACGCCCGGTCCGGTTTACAGAGTCCCGAGGCCGGCTCATATTTGTGTCTGCTTCGGTCTCTGCTCTCTCTTCCTTGTCTCTCAAGTTACATGACCAGGCGGTTTACAAACCGTAACTCCATACATGGGCCCTAAGCCTTCATGGGCCGTAACCTCTACTGGGTTTTACAATTACACAACTATATTATCATAATCCGGTTTACACTAGCCGGTTTACACCTGCTAGTAATATCCCTGACATTAGGCCCCAGAATGATTTGAACTTGTTCACATCAGTCTTCCCAGTCTTGCATAATCTTCTTTCTTGTATCTTCTCAGTTTTATAAACCGGGGATGACGTCATCCTTGGAAATCACTTAATTCGATCGTGACATCACTTCCGCATTTATCGCGCGCAGCTGTTTGTTACTTTTGTTTAAAGGCTATCCCAAGAATCGAGGCGACAGGGAATCTTTATCCAATCTCTCACTTCCTCAAATCCCGCGCCTGCCGTTTCCTCTCTCCCCCTTTATAAATACCGCCGCATCTCTTCTCCATTCCCTTCCGCTCATCTTCTTCCTCTGTCGCCCGAGCTCAAGCTTCCGCCGTCGTCCGTCAAGCTCGCCGTCGCCAGCAAGTCCGGCCGCTGCATCAACCTGAACGCGACCAGATAACTCCGCCGCCGCTTCCTGCTGCCTCAGGTATTCTTTCTCCCTTGCTGTAGATCTGTAGCCTTAGGGTTCTTTCCATGCCTCCGCCATTAAACCTAGAAAACGCTTCATCTGTTCGTCCTAGGCACCATGCTCGTAGTGGTTTCAACCTTTAGATTTGTCTTCGAAACTTGCCTCCGCTCCACTGCCTTATGCTTAGATTTTGGCATTATATTCAACCTTTAGATTCGTCCGCTCTGTATAAGACCCCTGTAGTTCTTTCTGTAATAGACCTGCATAATTTTTCTCTTTTTCTTACCGCTCAGATCTGTTTTACCTTAGCTTTCTGTAGAAACTTGTTTCTTCATCCTTTATAGATCTGTAATATACTCGCCGGTTTAGTCGGTCATATATTGCTTCTATAATGCATCGACAATGAACACGACGGTTTAGCTCCTCTCTTTTGTTATCATGAACCGGTAGTAGCGTGTTGCTAGGTGGCTTCTCATCCCTCGTTGGTTACCCCAAGTGGAAGGTTTGAGATGCAGTGTAGCAGAAGTTTTCCCTTGGCAATACCAAGGATGGTTTTCCCTGAGACTCCCAGTTTCAACAAGAAGGTGTCAACTGCTAACGGCGCCAGATATTAGCAATCAACGTGGACCTACACACATATACAAATAACTTTGCTCCCAACGAGTACAGAGAGGTTGTCAATCCCTCCGGCCTTGTCGTTTACAAAGGATCAAACGCAAGTGATAGTAGTGATATATATAATTGCAATAGTAAGTAAAAACAAAAAGTAAATAGCGGATGTGATCAATGATGGTAATATGGACCGGAGTCTCATGATGTTCACTAGTGATGTCTCTCTCCCAAAAGATGATAAAACAGCTATGTGAGGTAAACGAATTACAGCTGGGCAATTGACAGGACCATGTGCGCAAACCAATGCTGACTAAGTTGCAAGAAAGGTAGAGGTTCAAAGCATGGGCGGTACGCCGAGGTAAGTAGACCGAAATCCATCTGCATCTACTACTAATCATCCACCTTGAGATATCTATCCAGAACATCTCGCTGGTATTAAGTTGCGAGTCCCACCCATAGTGTAAACTCAAAGCAACAGACAACTGCATTAAAAGAACTTTGCGTAAAGTAAACAATCCTTGCACCCGCGGGCACAAGCACCGTTGTTTTCCCCCTTGTGGCAACAACACATCCCCTAGACTCATGTTTCTGTCACTCAAACTAGTCATCGAGGGGCATGAACCCACAATCAAGCATAACGTTCCCTCTTGGAGTCACTACCTACTACTTGGCCAAAGCAATAAATAACAACGGAGAACATGCAAGAATTACTTACGAACATAAATATAAAAGAGGCGAATCAAATATATTACTCAAACAAAATCTGAACATAATCTCATAATCCATCGAATCCCAGCAAACTCATCATAGCAACAGCATAAGGATTACATATGTGCCTCGATCATGTAGGGCAGCTCACGAGGACTAATTAGTGAAGCACAAAAACGGGAGGAGAACATCACATAGCTACTGGTCATGGACTCATGGTCCAAGGGAGACTACTCACAACTCATCCGAGAGGCGTCCATGGTGGTGGAGAAGCTCCCGGTGGTGATCCTCCCCTCCGGCAGGGTGCCGAGAAGAGTTCTCCTGGTGCTCCCGATCTTGGAAGCGGCGGCGGCGGCGGAACAAAGATAAGATCACGAAAAAGAGTTCTCATCTCGAGGGTTTCGGGAGATGCTTTAAATATATGCCAAAGGGGGGCATCAATGGAGCCTCGGGGGGCCCAGGCGCCCCCCCGGCGCGGCCCAGGGGGGGGGGGGGCGCCGCCAGGGCGCCTAGAGCCCTGGTGGCCCCCCCCCGGCTGTACTTCGGGCGGCCGGTAGTTTCTGGAATGCTGATTTTTTATATAATTTTTCTGGATTTTTTCTGGCAGTTCTCGTAATGTGAAAACCTGAAATACAAAAACTGCCGAAAACAAAAACTGGCACTGGGGTGCACTGAGTTAATAGGTTAGTCCAAATATGATCAAAAGTGTATGGAAGTGTATAAATAACATAGCAATATCACCCAAAAGAGGCATGGAGCAAGCAGAAATTATAGATACGTTTTGGACGTATCAACATCCCCAAGCTTATTTCCTGGTCGTCCTCGAGTAGGTAAATGATAACAAGAATAATTTCTGTGGTGACATGCTATTAACCATATAGGACTTATTCATAGTCTTATGACAAAAGCTTACTGAGACAATGCATCTGTAGTAATTAAGTTGCCTCATGAGAAAATCACAAAGAACTGAAAGTTTTACAATATGATATTGAAACATCAAATAGATTTGTAATGAACATGGTGTGCAAATATGATAAAGCGATATCTAGCTTGCCCCCTTTAGTGAAGCAAAACATAAATGCAGGGGCACCTTCAAGGTTTAAGTGATGACTAGATACAATGATTTCAGAATAAACGATATCACAATCATGCAAAAGACAATGCTACTTTGGGACAATGCACATTACACTCAGAATGACAATCATGCTCTCAGTAGTTGGTGCTTTTAAAAGAAGGTGGAGACTCTCGAACCGTGGCTTTTGTTGGCAAGGTTGAAAACCTGTAGTCGGAAACAAAGACAAAACATGTACCAGAGCTCTTGGTTTTAAAACAGAGGTAATATTTTTTTTAGATCATGCATGTTTTGTCAACAAATGCTAGCAGACAATTCAATCACTTCTTGAGATGGACAAGTTTCGAGGAACGACTCCCGAATGAGGACGATCACATCCTCTTAATCTCCTTTGTTTATCACTGCCAAAGTTTTCTGATTTCTCATGAACAAAGCGTGAATGAGGGTTTGTTTGTTATATTATCTTTTTGAGCCGGGCGCACTCAATGCCAGTTCCTTCTCGTATTATGGGTTTGCACATTATACATGCAATCCCGGGGCGAAGCTTGTCCAACTTAAAAAGATCATGAATTAACTACTACTTCCTCATGAACTTAAAACAGAGGCACAAAATAGGAATACTTTTTTCTTTGAATAATTTCGAGATGGCACATGCAAGTCTCCGTTAGGAATGGCAGGTAAATACCATGTAGGAAGGTATGGTGGACTCATATGGCATAACTGGATTAAAAAGATGTGGATGCACAAGCAGTCAGTCCGCTTAGTACAGGTGGAGGTTAGCAAAAGACTGGGAGCGACCAACTAAGAGAGCAATGACTGTCATAATCATGCAGAGCGACAAAGCAACATTGAATCAGACATGGAAGTTATATCGCCACTCAGAAACAAAAGATCATCAAGGCTTGACAGACTTTCTTTACAGTCTTAAATATGCGTGAGCATGCGCCAAGTCAGTCAAAATAAACTCTTTGAAGGAAGATATTACTAAACCATACCACATCATAGGCAAACAAATCATGTTGGTACTCCAATAACACATTGGGAACCCCCCCAGCTATTTGGGACTAACCATAAGAAAACCTGAACTACTAAGCGCCATTATGCACGTAGCATCTTTATCATAGACATATCAACCAATGCAATGGAAGCAAACTCTCTTAATAAGATAAGCATGATAACTAAAGAGAGTTCAAGCAACCAATTAAACAAAAGCTCTTTTAAAAAGATAAGCATGAATACTAAGAGCTAAGCATGATAGTAGCTATTGAAAGACAAAGAACACACACAGCACAGATAGACATGAAATTTCTATGTTATGTTCTAGGTAGAAGTGGAGCGTGTTTCTCTCCCACATAAAGAAAGCTGAGTTCCGACTCGTCATGAAAACCTAAATAAAACTAAAAGGAAAACTAAAAGCAAGACGCTCCAAGCATAGCACATAACACATGAAGTGATTAAAATATAGTGGAACGAAAGACGAACTGATAATGTTGATGGAGAAGGGGATGCACAGGGGCATACCCAAGCTTAGACGCTTGAGTCTCCTTGAATATTTCTTGGGGGTGCACGGGGGCATCCCCAAGGTGAGTGTTTGACACTCCTGAATCTTTTTATCATCTTCCCTCGCACACTTGAAAACTCCCTTCATACATAACTCATCATAATCTGATTAGCGAGGTTAGTACCCATAATAAAATAATTGTACCTTGCTGGAAATAAAGATATTCTTGAAGGTCTACTGTTTCTCAAGAATGCCAAAAGGTTTTTGCAAAGAAAAAGCAAGCTCTAGGTTTGCAAAATGAAGGAAAGGCAAAACAGGACAGAATCTGTGAAAAACAGAACAGCAGGTAGTAAATGATTTGTTCGGGGCACTTCTGCAACTCTAATCAAAAAACTCAAAACATACGCACGAAAGACAATTATATAGAGCACGCTGTCGAAAAAATTCAGACCAAAAAGATGATCTGGTGATTTTATACGAATTTTTCTATCCAAGGACAGAATCTGTTTCCTGGACAATACCTCACAACTTTTGAACTTTCTAGCAATCAGAGGCTATACTTGGCACAAAATTGAAAAGCAAAGATACAATGATGATGCTACTGTAGTAAACAACATCAAGACACAACAAAAGCAAAATAAAATTTATTCATGTGGGCTGCCTCCCAAAAGCGCTTTCTTTTATGCCTTTAAGCTAGGCATAATGCATATAGATCAAGTTTTATCAAGAGTGAAAGAATAGCTAGCCCGTATAACGGTCTCAAAAGGTAACTTGATCTTCTTTCGAGGGAAGTGTTCCATCCCTTTCTTGAGAGGAAACTGAAATTTTATATTACCCTCTTTCATGTCAATGATAGCACCAACGGTGCGTAGAAAAGGACGTCCCAAAATAATTGGACACGAAGGTTCACATTCAATATCCATAATAGTAAAATCAACGGGAACATAGTTGTCATTGACAATGATAAGAACATCGTCGATCCTCCCCACAGGTTTCTTTATGGAAGAATCAACGAGACGAACACCAAAAGAACAAGAATCAAAAGGTTTCAATTTAAGCATATCATATAGTCTTTTGGGCATAATGGAGGTACTAGCTACAATATCACATAAAGCATAGCAAGAGAAGTTGTTTATTTTAATTTTAATCATAGGATCCCAACCATCTTCTAGCTTTCTAGGTATGGAGGCTTCTACTCTAAGTTTCTCTTCCCTAGCTTTGATGAGAGCATTAGTGATATGCTCTGTGAAGGCAAGATTAAGCGTGCTAGTGTGGGGATCTTTGGCCATTCTTTGTAGAAAGGTGACAACTTCTGAGATACTACAATTATCAAAATTAATTTTATCATTATTGGGCAAAATTGTAGTGTCATCCTCTTTGTTTGAATCGCTCTCTATTATAAGAGTTTGTACGTCTTCCCAAGTTTGGGGAAGCTTAGGAGCAATTTTAAACTGAGGCTCATACTCTTTTCCTGGAAGACCATGCCATGGGCATAACTCTCCGTCAAGACTAACATAATCACAAGGTTTCTTACTTTTGTAAATCCCGACAGTGGTGATTGGCGTAATGGAAGAAGGGGTGTACTCCTCCCATCTAGTGTTTTTGGTGGAACCCATAGTAGCAAGCAAGCAAGATAACTATTTTTGTGATTTTCGATAAAAGATACTAAAGCAAAACTGAAAGGTAAACTAACAAGACTAAAAGCAAAGGTAAAAGAAAGCGTGCAACTCCCCTATCCTGAAGAGTGGAGTCCCCGGAAACGGCGCCAGAAATTGCTTTGCTAGGTGGCTTCTCACCCCTCGTTGGTTACCCCAAGTGGAAGGTTTGAGATGTAGTGGAGCAGAAGTTTTCCCTTGGCAATACCAAGGATCGTTTTCCCTGAGACTCCCAGTTTCAACAAGAAGGTGTCAACTGCTAACGGCGCCAGATATTAGCAATCAACGTGGACCTGCACACAGATACAAATAACTTTGCTCCCAACGAGTACAGAGAGGTTGTCAATCCCTCCGGCCTTGTCGTTTACAAAGGATCAAACGCAAGTGATAGTAGTGATAGATATAATTGCAATAGTAAGTAAAAGCAGAAAGTAAATAGCGGATGTGATCAATGATGGTAATATGGACCGGAGTCTCATGATGTTCACTAGTGATGTCTCTCTCCCAAAAGACGATAAAACAGCTATGTGAGGTAAACGAATTACAGCTGGGCAATTGACAGGACCATGTGCGCAAACCAATGCTGACTAAGTTGCAAGAAAGGTAGAGGTTCAAAGCATGGGCGGTACGCCGAGGTAAGTAGACCGAAATCCATCTGCATCTACTACTAATCATCTACCTTGATATATCTATCCAGAACATCTCGCTGGTATTAAGTTGCGAGTCCCACCCATAGTGTAAACTCAAAGCAACAGACAACTGCATTAAAAGAACTTTGCGTAAAGTAAACAATCCTTGCACCCGCGGGCACAAGCACCATTGTTTTCCCCCTTGTGGCAACATCACATCCCCTAGACTCATGTTTCTGTCACTCAAACTAGTCATCGAGGGGCATGAACCCACAATCAAGCATAACGTTCCCTCTTGGAGTCACTACCTACTACTTGGCCAAAGCAATAAATAACAACGGAGAACATGCAAGAATTAGTTACGAACATAAATATAAAAGAGGTGAATCAAATATATTACTCAAACACAATATGAACATAATCTCATAATCCATCGGATCCCAGCAAACTCATCATAGCAACAACATAAGGATTACATATGTGCCTCAATCATGTAGGGCAGCTCACGAGGACTAATTAGTGAAGCACAAAAACGGGAGGAGAACATCACATAGCCACTGGTCATGCACTCATGGTCCAAGGGAGACTACTCACAACTCATCCGGGAGGCGTCCATGGTGGTGGAGAAGCTCCCGGTGGTGATCCTCCCCTCCGGCAGGGTACCGGGAAGAGTTCTCCTGGTGCTCCCGATCTTGGAAGCGGCGGCGGCAGCGGAACAGAGACGAGATCGCGAAAAAGAGTTCTCGTCTCGAGGGTTTCGGGAGACGCTTTAAATATATGCCAAAGGGGGGCATCAGCGGAGCCTCGGGGGGCCCAGGGGGGGGGGGCGCCGCCAGGGCGCCTGGAGCCCTGGTGGCCCCCCCCCGGCTGTACTTCGGGCGCCCGGTAGTTTCTGGAACGCTGATTTTTATATAATTTTTCTGGCAGTTCTCGTAATGTGAAACCTGAAATACAAAAACAGCCGAAAACAGAAACTGGCACTGGGGTGCACTGAGTTAATAGGTTAGTCCAAATATGATCAAAAGTGTATGGAAGTGTATAAATAACATAGCAATATCACCCAAAAGAGGCATGGAGCAAGCAGAAATTATAGATACGTTTTGGACGTATCACGTGTTTCCTGCTTACTTCCGGGTTAGCAATGTCATTAGTCCCTTGTCTAAACCGTCGCTGTGATTTTGCATATATGTTCCGGTTTATGCCTCTGTACTCGAATAATCCAGATTTTATACTTCATCCTTTCAGCACTTTCCTTCTGCTACTATGGCTGCTAAACAGTTTGTTGCTTGCGACTGGGTCCCTTCCATCATTACGGTCTTAGTTAACGCTGCCGCAATTGGCACTCTGGGTCCTCAAGCAGCCCTAAAATGGCGGGCCCCAGGAAATGAATGTCCCCCTACCCCTAAAGAAGGGGAGGTTATTGTCTTTTTTGACCACATGGCCCGAGGTTTTACTCCTCCCGGTTCGAAATTCTTCCGGGACGTGCTTGCCGCTTTTCAACTTCACCCTCAGGACATAGGTCCAAACTCCATTTCAAACATCTGCGACTTTCAAGTTTTCTCAGAGGTGTATCTGCAAGAGGAGCAATCAGTCGACTTGTTCCGGGATTTTTTCCATTTGAACCAGCGAACTGAGTTTACTGGCGGTCCTCATCAAGAACTGGGCGGGGTCAGCATTCAGAAGAGAAGAGACGCAATCTTTCCTCATGCCGCTCTCCATACACAACCCAAGGATTGGAACAAGTCTTGGTTTTATTGCTACGACACATCACCTGAAGGAGAGAACCCACTGCCGGGTTATCGCGAACATCGTCTTCCTGAAGATCACCCTCTGCCACAGCATCTCAGTTCCTCAGAACGGCCCCGGTTCGCTTCTCAACTCGCCAAGCTCAAGGCCTTTATGGCCAACGGATTAACCGGAGTTGATTTTATGCGTTGCTGGCTTACCTGGAGTATCCTCCCTCTGAGTCCGCGCTCCAGTTTGATGTGTAAGTATTCCGGAAAGCCAGATGATCCTCAACGGTCTTCCAAGGTAACGCTTTCTGAATCGGAAGTCATTGAATCTGCCAAGAAGATGCTCAACGTCTCTTTGGAAGAATGTAGCCAAACCGGATTGGCTCCATACTATAAGAAGAACAAGCTGCCTGCAGTAAGCCTTAATCCCTTTTCTTCGCTTTTAATCCGTCCATTTCAATTATCTTCTATTTATCTTTCTTCTTGTGTACATGCCGATGATCCTTTTTGGAAGAGGAAACCTCAGGATAAGGCAGGTAAACAGCCGCGCCGGAAAACTTACGTTATTAAGAAGAAAAAGGCGGCTGCTGGCTCCGGTTCACATGCTGAAGAAGATGATCCGGACTCTGAGGTATGAGTTAATCCGGCTATGATTTGTTCACTTTTATCCAGACTTGTGTTAACGGTGTTTTTTCACAGGATTTGGCTGAAGGAGATAAAGCGGCCGAAACTGAGGTAATCACTCTTTCTTCATATTCAGAACCGCCTCCACCAAAAATTTGTCGGGTAGTCTGGAAATATCAATTTTCTCATCCTTACGCTCAACTGGACCCCAATTTTCTTTTGAAGAAACAACAACATGAAGCTCGCCGGGCTACACGCCATAGTGGCCTTGTAGTCGAGTCTTCCGGAATATCTCTTACTCCGGCTCGGAGGCGCCGCTCTGAGGTTATACTTTCTCCAACTCTTCTTCATCCCAAAGCCAGGCTTATACGCAAACCACTTAAACCGTCTGACCCTAATTATTAGGAGACTCCTTTATCTTCTTCTGGCGAATCCACTGCCACACAAGTCCCAGCCCTGAAAACTGTCCCAGGGTAAGTCCTTCGTCTTATCCAGTTTATGATTGCATTTGCTTTTGTGACTCTGATTTATTTTCTAATTCCTTTCAGCAAGCCTAAGCCTAGCAAAAAGGCAAAGGCCAGCAAAACGACTGCTGAAACTGCCACTGATGATCCGGCGGTTGATCCGGATACAACCATCCCTCCGGAAGGTGTGCCCACAGTTCAGCTTGAAGATCCTGCTCCCATGGATCACACTTATGCCACTGCTCCTGAGAATCCCAACACTGAAAACGTCCATGAACCGGCGAGTCCTGCCCGGGCCAACCCTCCTCGGACTAGCCCGGCTCCCGCTAGTCCGGCTCATACTGCTACTCCACAACCGACAGCTGCTCCTTCTTCGGATGTTCAAATAACCGGTACAGCTTAGACCGCTCCTGCTAAACCCGTTGTTTTAGCCAAGCATACAGCTAAAGCGGAGAAGCTCCAGCAAGAGAAGGGCAAATGGAGTACAGACTTGTCTAATTTCGCCGAGCTGAGTGGCCAGGAGCTTTATTCCGGGTATTTGAACCATCTTCATACTAGTCGGGACTATGAAGCGGGCTTGGCCAACATGATGAAGGAAAAATACGAGGTATCTCCCTTGTCTTTTTTTTTGCCTTTGTTGTGTTTCTGTCTATATCATGGTAGCCCCCAAGTTCCGGTTTAGCTATGTTTAGAAGGTGAACCGGTACTTCCAATTTCGAGCAAATGATCTTACATTAGACCCCAAGTGCCAGGGGCATAATTCGGTTTATGTGCCTGGGACTTGTCTGAATCTTTCCTTTGTTGTTTCAACTATCCATTAGCCCCCAAGTGTCAAGTAGACAACTTGTTTGTGTGCTTGAGACTTGTTTTGCAGTGCCACTCTTTGATACTTCAATAGCCCATTAGCCCCCAAGTGTCAAGTGGATAACTTGGTTATGTACTTGAGACTTTGTCTGAACTTTATGTTATTTATCCCACTTGAATTCCCTTGCAGGCTGATTTAAACTGGAGGGCTGAAGAAATCACTGAACTCCGCAACAGACTTGCTGAAACTGAATCTGCTGCTGCCAAGGCCAAAAAAGACTTGGCGTTGAGCTTAACTACTGCTGAACAACTGAAGAAATATTTTGAAGAGGAGCGGACATCCTTTGAAGTGCAAAAGAGCGCTCTGGAAAAAAAGAGCAAAGGATGCTGAGGAAGCTCTTAATCCGATAACAGAAGAGTTAACCGGTTTAAAGCGGCAAATAGAACCGATGACTTCTGCCGTCTTCGGTAAGTACTTAATCTGCACGCATGCTTTCATCCTTGCAATCTGTATTCCGGTCCGGTTTAACTGTAACGATCATATGTAGGTCGCCGCGTTACCCATCTTGGGGATGTTTTACGGAAGAAACTCAAAGCGTCTTATACTCTGGTCGAGCAGCTGTATTCCGGCGCTCAAAGGATTATAAGCGCAATGTCTTTCACTAAACCGGCCCCTACCACCATCCAAGGCACTCTGGAGAAGTTGTCTATCTTGCCTGCACGCTTGGAAGAGGTGAAGAAGTCTGCTGCCCAAGCTGGTGCTCTCGTAGCGCTCACCAGAGCCAAGGCGTGGGTTCCAGACTTTGATCCGGAAGAAGCTCTGAACGGGTACCCCAGCACCAAAGAAGACGGATCAGCCTTCACTGGTAAAGATCTTCATGTTTTGACAAAGGAGATGCGTCCTCTTGCCAGCAAACTTGCTGTTGAATCAGATTTGACCAGGTATCATCCGGCGTACGATTTACAAAATGAGCGGGTGGATCGACCGGTTTATGATACCATGAATCTAATCCCACCAGTGCGCCCCCACACTTTCGCCCCAGATGTTGATCCGTCTGATCTTATTACGGAAGAGATATACTTCCGTGCTTTAACAAAAATTGACTGGTGCGTCCCTAACTTTCAGCCGCTTCAAGAAGAGGAAGAAGCTCCGGAACAAGTTGATCCTCAGTCGTCGCAGCAGGAGGAAGCATAGGCCACTCAGTTTATCTTTGTAGCTGCAGTATTATTTTGCCAAAAAACTTTAATCCGTTCAGGATTGCTGTGCCTTGTAATAGGATAGCATGAAACATTATTCGTCTTGATCCGGATGTCCCAACTTTTTTTCTTTGACGTTTACCAATTTGAATTTTGTCTGATATGGTTTATCTTGCATACTATCTGTTTCTGCATAGATAACACTTAAAAGATGTCCTAGCGGTTTACCGCTGGGCCGATTAAATTGCTCACACAATATATCAAACAAGTGTTTGTTTATACCAGAAATAACTTCATACCTGCGATTAAGTATGCTTGATATTCTTAATCCGGCGAACATTGCAGTTTTCTGAGGGAGCCTTTGTGATAGACCCAATAATAATTCCGGGTTTATAGAAGCTACCGGTTTAGATCATGCTGGAACTCTGTCCAGACTTTTGAAGATACGTGGTCAACTCTGGAGTTGTCCCACTCTAGATCAAAGAACCATAAAACACAAATACAAGAAATACAAGTTTGCAAATAAAACCATGTAGTCGAGGCTTTTTGCGAGCTGCCAGGCTCCAAATCAAGACTTCTGATTCGAATACGATCAGTAAACCGGACCATAGGGGCTAAGCTAGGATTCGAATACGATCCTAACCCCCTACTGGCCTTTAAAAATTTAGCCAAGCAATGGATTCGAATACGATCCATTGAGCTTCCGATTCGAATACAATCAGTAAACCGGACCATAGGGGCTAAGCTAGGATTCGAATACGATCATGCCCCCTACTGGCCATTAAATTTTAGCCAAGCAGTGGATTCGAATACGATCCACTGAGCTTATGATTCGAATACGATCATACAAACCGGACCATAGGGGCTAAGCTAGGATTCGAATACGATCCTGCCCCCTACTGGCCATTTTAATTTTAGCCAAGCAATGGATTCGAATACGATCCATTGAGCTTATGATTCGAATATGATCATACAAACCGGACCATAGGGGCTAAGCTAGGATTCGAATACAATCCTAACCCCCTACTGGCCTTTGCCATGTTCTCTTTGGTTCGAATACGACCTATGTTTGAACAAAATGGCTATGTTCTCTTTGGTTCGAATACGACCTATGTTTGAACAGGAAATGGCTATGTTCTCTTTGGTTCGAATACGACCTATGTTTGAACAGGAAGCCCTTTAGTGATCATCGCTCCAGAGTACATATACGGCAATTATCCTGCACAACCAGATAGACTGATCAAAGCATTTTATTTTCTTTTTAAAATATGACATATAGCAAGAGACGTAAGCTGTAGATGGTTATCACCATAAGACACTTTATATTGGAAAAAAGGCAGATCCCCCAGTTTACCGAGGGTGCCGATTATTCATTAATCATAATATATACATAGGATACAACAGAGCTCATGGCTCAGGTATAGTAGGGCCGCAAGAGGGCGATGTTCCACGACCTCTTTGACTCTTCCTCCGATGTCCGTGAGTCCTTGTGTTCTCGAACATCCACCAGGTAATATGAACCGTTGTGCAGATTCTTGCTGACCACAAAGGGCCCTTCCCAAGGCGGGGATAGCTTGTGCATATATGTTTGATCTTGGATGAGCCGGAGTACCAAATCTCCCTCCTGGAACGTTCTGGTCTTGATCCGGCGGCTATGATATCTGCGCAAGTCCTGCTGATAAATTGCAGACCGTGCTGCTGCTATGTCACGTTCTTCATCCAGCCGGTCCAAACTGTCCTGTCTTGCCTGCTCATTGGCCGCTTCAACATAAGCCGTCACCCGTGGCGAATCATGACGGATATCACTTGGAAGGACCGCTTCAGCACCATACACCATAAAGAAAGGTGTATAACCTGTGGACCGGTTCGGCGTAGTATTGATGCTCCAAAGGACAGAAGGTAACTCCTCAACCCAGCACCCTGGTGTTCTTTGCAGGGGAGTCATAAGCCGGGGCTTGATACCTCGCAAAATCTCCTGATTTGCTCTTTCAGCTTGACCATTGGATTGAGGATGAGCTATAGAAGACACATCTAGGCGAATATCCTCCCGTTGACAAAACTCTTCCATCTCTCCTTTAGATAAATTGGTGCCGTTGTCTGTGATGATGCTGTGTGGAAAGCCAAATCGTAAAATTACCTTTTTGATGAATTTAACCGCCGTTGCCGCATCACACTTGCTCACAGGCTCTGCCTCAATCCATTTTGTAAACTTATCCACAGCCACCAGCAGATGAGTTTTTTGATCTTGGGATCGTTTGAAGGGCCCAACCATATCAAGCCCCCAAGTCGCAAACGGCCAAGTTATCGGTATCATCCGGAGCTCCTGTGCCGGAACAAGAGCACGTCGTGAAAATTTCTGGCAAGCATCGCACTTCCGGACTAGATCCGCTGCATCAGCATGGGCTGTCAGCCAATAGAACCCATGTCGAAAAGCTTTAGCCACCAAGGATTTTGAACCGGTATGATGACCACAATCCCCTTCATGGATCTCACGAAGAATATCACAACCTTCCTCAGATGACACACACCGCTGAAACGCTCCAGAAACGCTGCGATGGTGAAGTTCTCCGTTTGCAATTATCATGGACTTAGAGCGCCGGATTATCTGTCTTGCTTCGATCTCGTCGTCCGGCAGTTCTCCCCGGCTTAGATACGCCAAATATGGCAGCGTCCAATCCGGAATAACATGAAGTGCTGCAACTAGCCGTGCCTCCGGATCAGGAACAGCCAGGTCTTCCTCCGATGGTACTTGAACTGATCGACTGTGCAGCTCATCCAAAAAGGTATTCGGTGGTACCAGTTTACGTTGAGAACCCAGCCGGCTCAGAGCATCAGCCGCTTCATTCCTTCGCCGGTCTATGTGATCCACCTGATACCCTTTGAAATATCCTGCGACTGCTTCAACTTCTCGTCTGTAAGCTGCCATGAGAGGGTCCTTTGAATCCCACTTGCCGGATACTTGCTGTGCCACTAAATCTGAATCACCAAAACACTTGACCTGGCTCAAGTTCATCTCCTTAGCCATCCGTAGGCCATGAAGCAGTGCCTCATATCCTGCTGCATTGTTAGTACAAGGAAACAGTAAACGGAGGACATAACAAAATTTGTCACCTCGTGGGGAAGTTAAAACAACTCCAGCCCCCGAGCCTTCTAACTACCTTGAACCATCAAAGTGAATCGTCCAATATGTAAGATCCGGCTTCTCCTCTGGTGCTTGCAGTTCTGCCCAATCGTTGATGAAATCCACCAATGCTTGGGATTTGATAGCGGTGCGTGGCATATACTTCAATCCGTGTGGGCTAAGCTCAATGGCCCACTTCGCCACTCTGCCAGTAGCTTCCCTGTTCTGGATTATATCCCCCAATGGTGCTGAACTGACAACAGTTATTGGATGGCCTTGGAAATAATGCTTCAATTTCCGGTTTGCCATGAACACACCATATACCAGCTTCTGCCAATGCGGGTACCTTTGCTTGGACTCAATGAGAACTTCACTGACATAATAGACTGGACGTTTAACCGGGTATTCCTTTCCTGCCTCCTTGTGCTCAACCACAATTGCCACGCTTACTGCTCGTGCGTTGGCGGCAACGTATAATAGCAATGGCTCATTATCAACAGGGGCAGCAAGGACCGGCGGCTCTGCCAATTGCCGCTTCAAATCCTCAAACGCAGCATTTGCCTCATCACTCCATATAAACCGGTCTGTCTTTTTCAGCATCTGATAAAGCGGAATTGCCTTTTCTCCTAGACGGCTGATGAACCGGCTCAATGTTGTGATCCGGCCAGCGATACGCTGAACATCATTGATGCAAGCCGGTTTAGTCAAAGATGTGATTGCTTTGATCTTTTCCGGATTGACTTCTATTCCTCTGTTTGACACCAAGAATCCAAGAAGCTTGCCCGCCGGAACACCGAAAGCACACTTCTCCGGATTAAGCATCATTTTATAGGCTCGAAGGTTGTCAAAGGTCTCCTTGAGGTCCTCTATCAGCGTCTCCTCCTTCCTTGATTTCACCACAATATCATCCACATAAGCATGAACATTCCTCCCTATCTGCCCCTTAAGAAAATTCTGTACACAACGCTGGTAAGTCGCTTGGGCACTCTTGAGCCCAAAGGGCATAGACACATAGCAAAAAGCACCAAAAGGGGTTATGAAGGACGTCTTCTCCTGATCTTTAACTGCCATCTTGATCTGGTGATACCCTGAATATGCATCCAAAAAACTTAGCCGCTCACATCCCGCCGTAGCATCAATGATATGATCAATACGAGGGAGAGCAAAAGGATCGGTCGGACAAGCTTTGTTTAGGTCTGTGTAATCCACACACATTCTCCATTTGCCATTTTTCTTTAATACCAGCACCGGATTAGCCAACCACTCCGGGTGAAAAACTTCAACTATGAACCCTGCGGCCAAAAGCCTGGCCACTTCTTCTCCTATAGCCTTGCGCCTTTCTTCGTTGAAGCGGCGCAGATACTGCTTGACCGGTTTAAACTTCGGATCAATGTTAAGACTGTGCTCAGCGAGTTCCCTCGGTATACCTGGCATGTCAGAAGGTTTCCATGCAAAGATATCCCGGTTCTCACGGATGAACTCGATGAGCGCGCTTTCCTATTTAGGATCAAGGTTAGCGCTGATAGTGAACAGCTTGGATGAATCGCCTGGCACAAAGTCAACTTGCTTGGTCTCCTCCGCCGACTTGAACTTCAACGCCGGATCATGCTCTGTAGTTGGCTTCTTCAACGGGGACATATCTGCCGGATCAACATTGTCTTTATAAATCTTCAACTCCTCCGTAGCGCATACCGCTTCCGCGTAAGCAGCGTCTCCTTCTTCACACTCCAATGCAATCTTGTGACTCCCATGAACCGTGATGGTTCCTTTGTGACCCGGCATTTTGAGCTGAAGATAAACATAACACGGCCTAGCCATAAACTTGGCATAAACCGGTCATCCGAACAAAGCATGATACGGGCTCCGGATCTTGACCACTTCAAAGGTTATCATCTCCGACCTGGAATCCTGTTCATCTCCAAAGGTAATTTCTAGGTCAACTTTCCCAACGGGGTAAGCTAATTTACCTAGCACCACTCCATGAAACATCGTGTTTGATTGTCTTAATTTTTTATCCGTCAGCCCCATGCGACGGAAAGTCTCATAATATAAGATATTGATGCTACTGCCGCCGTCCATAAGGACTTTGGTGAATTTGTAGCCACCCACCTGTGGTGCTACCACTAAAGCCAATTGGCCCGGATTATCAACTCGCAGCGGGTGATCCTCCCTGCTCCACACAATAGGTTGCTCTGACCAGCGCAGGAATTGCGGCGTCGCCGGTTCAACCGCGTGGACCGCCCGCTGTAAAACTTTTTGATCCACACAAACTCGTAGTGAACACATGATACTGTCCACTGCTGAGCTCCTTCGGGTTACTCTGATATCCGGACTGCTGACGCTGCTGGTTGCCCTGGTTATTGTGATTACCCTGGCCCTGCTGTTGGTTGTTTTGGTTATGGTAACCACCCTAACCATGATGCTGATTGCCTTGGTTATTGTAACCGCCCTGGCCATACTGATTACTGCCTTGGTTATTATAACCACTGTTGTTGCCACGATATCCTGATCCGGAGCCGTTTCCCTGGTGACCTGGACCGTAAAACCCGGGGCCTGATCCGCCGCCTGGTGGCCTGTTGTTAGATCTGAACCGGCTCATGGCTTCCATCATGGCCTTGCATTCTCCTATAGTGTGTTTAGCTGGATGTTCCTTTGATCCGTGTTTCGGGCAAGGCTCATTCAACTCTTGCTCCCAGCTAACGGGCCCCCCGCCGGCTTGTAGAGGCGGTTTACCCTTATTGCGCTGAAAGCCTATTTGAACCTGGGTATTGGCCACGAAATCAGAGCCACCCTCCGCTTTTCGTTTTCCTAAGAAGCATGCTCCGACCGGATTAGCCTGTGCCGGTTTACCGGGCTTATTGGCTTTTCCTGTTTTATCTCCATCCGCTTCTGGATACTTAGTGTTGTCAGAGTCCCCGTACTTCACCAGAGCGCTCATGAGAGTTCCCATGTCATTGCAATCCCATTTGAGCCGTCCTTGTTTTAACTTCAGAGACTCAAACCGGCAATTGTTTTCCAGCGTCACTATTGCTGTACTGGGATTGATACCGTTCGAAGAGTGTAAGATTTCTGATACTCGCCGCACCCATGCACTTGTAGGCTCCTGGTCTCCTTGTATACAGGCTGCCAGATCCACCACTGACATTGGCTGCTTGCATGTATCCTTGAAAGTTTTGATAAAATGGCGGCGTAACTCTCCCCATGATCCGATGGAATTAGGCGGTAAGCCCTTTAACCAGGTCCGGGTTGTACCCTCAATCATCATGGTAAAGTACTTCGCGCAAGCCGCTTCATCCAAGTCTAGCATCTCCATAGCCATCTCGTAACTCTCAACCCAAGCCTCTGGAGCCAAATCTGCTGTGTAATTAGGCACTTTACGTGGACCCTTGAAATCCTTGGGTAACTTCACGCTCCGTAGAGCGGGGACAAGACACTGCACCCCAAAGGAACTCGTCATGGCTCCTATCTCTGCTGTGGTTGTGTGAACCGGCGTTGTTTGGCGGATCTCCTCGCGGGCTGCAGATCTAACCCGGTTTACTACCTCCTGAGCTTGCGCCTCAGCGCCCGCCGGATTATCCTGTCTGTGACGGTGTCGCCTCCTTTCACTACTGGATACCTCCGGTTCCTCCCAATGCCTAGTATAACTTCGGCTGTGGCGGGGTGTTGAATGAAGCCTCTCCCTGCTATGAGAGTACGCTTGCTGCTGTGTTAATGCCGTGTTAAGCAGATCCTTAACCCTGCGTGCCTCCATTGCTACGGGGGATGTCCCCTCAATGGGTAAAGCGGCCAGACGTGAAGCGGCAGCAACAATGTTATCTAAAGGGTTTGAATAATGACCCGGAGGAGTGGGGATGTGAGGTGTGGACGTAACCCGGCGATCTTGTTCCGCGGTGGGTTGTCGAACCGGTTCCCCCCTCACTGGAGCCGTCCTCCGGTTTACCTCCGGATCATTGCTAGCTCCCGCTCTTGGCGTCCCAAAGAGATTCATCGCCTCATAGACCGGCGGTAAGTGAGACTGGTGCCTTCTATCCCTCACTGCCTGTACAGAGGCCTGATCGATCCTTAACTGAAAAGCCTGGGAATCCAGCTCTGCCTGTCTTGTTGCCATCATAGCTTTCTCTGCCTTCAGATCCTCCCTTGCTTGCTCGATCCGTCCCCTCAGCTGCTGGATTTCTGCATCATGCTGCGCCTTGTCTGCGGGAGCCACCACTGCTACTGCCCGTGCCGTCAACTCCTCTACCAAGGTTGATAGAGCGTCAGCGGCCAAGGGAGCTTGCCCGCTCCCCCCTGCTCCGGCTATGAACGCCCCGGTCACCGTGGGTTGCGGCGTATGCTGTGATCCGGCCATAAACACAGCCACCCGGTTTGGCAGATCAAAGGGTTCCGGAATACTGTCTCCGTCGGACACACCCTCAGACCGGCCGTCCCGCAACAGATACAAGGACTCGGTCTCTCCGGATGAGGATCCATCATCGGAATAGACAACTGTCTCGCCACCAGAATCCGATCCGTCCTCGGCTTGGACTCCATGTATTGCTCCAACGAAAACGCGCTTCATGATAGGCTGAATCCGGGCCGATCTCGCACGCTGAGCCGGCTCGATGATGTCGAAGAAGATGTCCGGCTCAGGTCCCGGTTCGCCAATCTTGCCGATGAAGACGTGGATGCCGCCGAAGGGAAGTCGGTACCCATATTCGATTGAATCGGCCTCCGGTCCCCAGCCTGCGTCGTCGATGTAGATCCGGCCGCGGCGACTCTTAGTCATCCGGCCGACCGTGTAGCCCTTGAGTCCCTCAAAGCTGCCCTTCAAGAACTCGAAACCATCGTGCGGAGGCCCCACGGTGGGCGCCAACTGTCATGGAATTAGCACGGCAGATGTCCGGTTTAACGGACTTAGTTGAGGAACCATCGCACGGGTTAGCTTGAAGGGGTTAAAAGCATACAAAGGACACAGAGGTTTTATACTAGTTTGGCCCCTTCGAGGAAGGTAAAAGCCTACGTCTAGTTTGGTTTGGTATTGCTTGGGCGTCGATGAACAGGGAGCGGATTGCTTGCCTGTGTCTTGACGGGTTGTTTCTTGTCCTTGAACCGTCGCCGGTCGTCCCTTTATATCGAGGCGACGCCCGGTCCGGTTTACAGAGTCCCGAGGCCGGCTCATATTTGTGTCCACCTCGGTCTCTGCTCTCTCTTCCTTGTCTCTCAAGTTACATGACCAGGCGGTTTACAAACCGTAACTCCATACATGGGCCCTAAGCCTTCATGGGTCGTAACCTCTACTGGGTTTTACAATTACACAGCTATATTATCATAATCCGGTTTACACTAGTCGGTTTACACCTGCTAGTAATATCCCTGACAATTAGCATATCTATGTTGTAGATCAATAGCTCATGATGTTGATCCCAGTTTATTTTTATATGTTCCTAGAGAAACTAAGTTGAAAGATGTTAGTAGCAATGATGCGGAATTGTTCCATGATCTGAGGATTATCCTCATTGCTGCACAGAGAATTATGTCCTTGATGCACCACTAGGTGACAGACCTATTGCAGGAGCAGATGTAGACATTATGAACGTTTTGACATAAGCTCGGTATGATGACTACTTGATAGTTTAAGTGCACCATGCTTTACGGCTTAGAACCGGGACTTCAAAAACGTTTTGAACGCCATGGAGCATATAAGATGTTCCAAGAGTTGAAATTAGTATTTCATACTCATGCCCATGTCGAGAGGTATAAGACTTCTGACAGTACTTTGCCTACAAGATGGAGGAGAATAGCTCAACCAGTGAGCATGTGCTCAGATTGTCTGGGTACTACAATTACTTGAATCAAGTGGGAGTTAATCTTCCAGAGAAGATAGTAATTTACAAAGTTCTCTAGTCACAATCTCCAAGTTAGTAGAACTTCGTGATGAACTATAATATGAAAGGGATGACGAAAGGAATTCCCGAGCTCTTCGTGATGCTGAAGTCAGCGAAGGTAGAAATCATGAAAAAGCATCAAGTGTTGATGGTTAACAAGACCACTTGTTTCAAGTAAAGGGCAAAGGGATAGAAGGGGAACTTCAAGAAGAATGACAACCAAGTTGTCACTCCCGTGAAGAAACCCAAAGCTAAACTCAAGCCTGAAACTAAGTGCTTCTACTGCAAAGGAAATGGTCACTGGAAGTGGAACTGTCCTAGATACTTGGTGGATAAGAAGGATGGCAAAGTGAACAAAGGTATATTTGATATACAGATTATTGATGTGTACTTTAATAGTGTTCATAGCAACCCCTGGGTATTTGATACCGGTTCAGTTGCTAAAATTAGTAACTCGAAACGAGAATTGCAAAATGAACAGAGACCAGTTAAAGGTGAAGTGACGATGTGTGTTAGAAGTGGTTCCAAGATTGATATGATCATCATCGCATACTCCCTATACTTTCGGGATTAGTGTAAAACCTAAATAAATGTTATTTGGCATTTGCGTTGAGCATGAATATGATTTGATCATATTTGTTGCAATACGGTTATTCATTTAAAGTCATAGAATAATTGTTATTCTGTTTACATGAATAAAACCTTCGATGGTCATACACCCAATGAAAATAGTTTGTTGGATCTCGATCGTGGTGATACACATATTCATAATATTGAAGCCAAAAGATGCAAGGTTAATAATGATAGTGCAACTTATTTGTGGCACTGCCGTTTAGGTCATAATGGTGTAAAGCGCATGAAGAAACTCCATAGTGATGGACTTTTGGAATCACTTGATTATGAATCACTTGGTGCTTGCGAACCATGCCTCATGGGCAAGATGACTAAAACTCCGTTCTCCGGAACAATGGAGCGAGCAACAGATTTGTTGGAGATCATACATACAGATGTATGTGGACCAATGAGTGTTGAAGCTCGCGGCGGGTATCGTTATTTTCTGACCTTCACTGATGATTTGAGCAGATATGGGTATATCTACTTAATGAAGCACAAGTCTGAAACATTTGAAAAGTTCAAAGAATTTCAGAGTGAAGTGGAGAATCTTCGTAACAAGAAAATAAGAGTTTCTACGATATGATCGTAGAGGTAAAATATTTGAGTTAGCGAGTTTGGCCTTCAGTAAAAATAATGTCAAATAGTTTCACTACTCACGCCACCTGGAACACCACAGTGTAATGGTGTGTCCGAACATCATAACCGTACTTTATTAGATATGGTGCGATCGATGATGTCTCTTACCGATCTACCACTATCGCTTTTAGGGTTATGCATTAGAGACAACTACATTCACGTTAAATAGTGCACCATCTAAATCCGTGGAGATGACACCGTATGAACTGTGGTTTGACGAGAAACCTAAGCTGTCATTTCTTTAAGTTTGGGACTGCGATGCTTATGTGAAAAAGTTTCAAAATGATAAGCTCGAACCCAAATCGGAGAAGTAAATCTTCATAGGATAACCAAAAGAAACTGTTGGGTACACCTTCTATCACAGATCCAAAGGCAAGGTCTTTGTTGCTAAGAGTGGATCCTTTCTAGAGAAGGAGTTTCTGTCGAAAGAAGTGAGTGGGAGGAAAGTAGAACTTGATGAGGTAATTGTACCTTCTCCCGAATTGGAAAGTGGAACATCACAGAAACTAGTTCCAGTGATTCCTACACCAATTAGTGAGGAAGCTAATGATGATGATCATGATAATTCAGATCAAGTTTCTGCTGAACTTCGTAGATCAACCAGAGTTCGTTCAGCATCAGAGTGGTATGGCAACCCGGTTCTGGAAGTCATGTTACTGGACCATGATGAACCTACGAACTATGAGAAAGCGATGATGAGCCCAGATTCCGTAGAATGGCTTGAGGCCATGAAATCTGAGATGGGATCGATATATGAGAACAAAGTGTGGCCTTTGGTTGACTTGCCCGATGATCGGCAAGCCATCAAAAATAAATGAATCTTCAAGAGGAAGACTCACGCTGACGGTAATGTTACTGTTTATAAAGCTCGACTTGTTGCGAAAGTTTTTCAACAAGTTCAAGGAGTTGACTACGATGAGACTTTCTCACCCGTAGCGATGCTTAAGTCTGTCCGAATCATGTTAGCAATTGCCGCATTTTATGAAATCTGGCAAATGGATAACAAAACTGCATTCTTTAATGGATTTATTAAAGAAGACTTGTATATGATGCAACCAGAAGGTTTTGTAAATCCTAAAGGTGCTAACAAAATGTGCAAGCTCCAGCGATCCATCTATGGACTGGTGCAAGCATCTCGGAGTTGGAATATACGCTTTGATAAGTTGATCAAAGCATATAGATTTATACAGACTTGTGGTGAAGCCTGTATTTACAAGAAGTGAGTGGGAGCACTACAACCTTTCTGATAAGTATATGTGAATGACATATTGTCGATCGGAAATGATGTACAATTTTCTGGAAAGCATAAAGGAGTGTTTGAAAGGAGTTTTTCAAAGAAAGACCTTGGTGAAGCTGCTTACATATTGGGCATCAAGATCTATAGAGATAGATCAAGACGCTTGATAAGACTTTCGATGAGTACATACCTTGATAAGATTTTGAAGTAGTTCAAAATGGATCAGTCAAAGAAGGAGTTCTTGCCTGACTTGTAAGGTGTGAAGTTGAGTAAGACTCAAAGCCAGATCACGGCAGGAAAATATAGAGAGAATGAAAGTCATTCCCTATGCCTCAGCCATAGGTTCTATAAAGTATGCCATGATGTGTACCAAACATGTTGTGTACCTTGCCATGAGTTTGTCAAGGGGGTATAATAGTGATCCAGGAGTAGATCACTGTACAGCTGTCAAAATTATTCTTAGTAACTGGATGACTAAGGAAATGTTTCTCGATTATGGAGGTGATAAAGAGTTCGTCGTAAAGGGTTACGCCGATGCAAGCTTTGACACTAAATCCAGATGACTCTAAGTATCAATCTGGATGCGTATTGAAAGTGGGAGCAATTAGCTAGAGTAGCTCTATGCAGAGCATTGTAGACATAGAAATTTGCGAAATACATACGGATCTGAATGTGACAGACCCGTTGACTAAACTTCTCTCACAAGCAAAACATGATCAGACCTTATTACTCTTGGGTATTAATCACATAGTGATGTGAACTAGATTATTGACTCTAGTAAACCCTTTGGGTGTTGGTCACATGGCGATGTGAACTATGGGTGTTATTCACATAATGATGTGAACTATCGGTATTAAATCACATGGCGATGTGAGCTAGATTATTGACTCTAGTGCAAGTGGGAGACTGAAGGAAATATGCCCTAGAGGCAATAATAAAGTTGTTATTTATATTTCCTTATATCATGATAAATGTTTATTATTCATGCTAGAATTGTATTAACCGGAAACTTAGTACATGTGTGAATACATAGACAAAACAGAGTGTCCCTAGTATGCCTCTACTAGACTAGCTCATTGATCAAAGATGGTTATGTTTCCTAACCATAGACATGAGTTGTCATTTGATCAACGGGATCACATCATTAGGAGAATGATGTGATGGACAAGACCCATCCGTTAGCTTAGCACTATCATCGTTTAGTTTTACTGCTATTGCTTTCTTCATGACTTATACATGTTACTCTGACTATGAGATTATGCAACTCCCGAATACCGTAGGAACACCTTGTGTGCTATCAAACGTCACAACGTAACTGGGTGATCATAAATATGCTCTACAGGTGTCTCCGAAAGTTTTCGTGGTGTTGGCATAGATCAAGACTAGGATTTGTCACTCCGAGTGTCGGAGAGGTATCTCTGGGCCCTCTCGGTAATGAACATCATAATAAGCCTTGCAAGCAAATGACTAATGAGTTAGTCATGAGATGATGTATTATGGAACGAGTAAAGAGACTTGCCGGTAACGAGATTGAACTAGGTATAGAGATACCGACGATCGAATCTCGGGCAAGTAACATACCGATGACAAAAGGAATAACGTATGTTGTTATATGGTTTGACCGATAAAGATCTTCATAGAATATGTAGGAACCAATATGAGCATCCAGTTTCCGCTATTGGTTATTGACCGGAGATGAGTCTCGGTCATGTCTACATAGTTCTCGAACCCGTAGGGTCTGCACGCTTAACGTTTGATGACGATCGGTATTATGAGTTTATGAGTTTTGATGTACCGAAGGACGTTCGGAGTCCCGGATGAGATCAAGGACATGACGAGGAGTCTCGGAATATCCGAGACATAAAGATTGATACATTGGACGACTATATTCGGACACCGGAAGTGTTCCGGAAAAGTTTCGGATTTTACCGGATTGCCGGAGGGGGTTGATGGCTTCTCGCCCCTCGTTGGTTACCCCAAGTGGAAGGTTTGAGATGCAGTGTAGCGGAAGTTTTCCCTTGGCAATACCAAGGATCGATTTCCCTGAGACTCCCAGTTTCAACAAGAAGGTGTCAACTGCTAACGGCGCCAGATATTGGCAATCAATGTGGACCTGCACACAGATACAAATAACTTTGCTCCCAACGAGTACAGAGAGGTTGTCAATCCCTCCGGCCTTGTAGTTTACAACGGATCAAACGCAAGTGATAATAGTGATAGATATAATTGCAATAGTAAGTAAAAGCGGAAAAGTAAATAGCGGATGTGATCAATGATGGTAATATGGACCGGAGTCTCATGATGTTCACTAGTGATGTCTCTCTCCCAAAAGACGATAAAACTGCTATGTGAGGTAAACGAATTAAAGCTGGGCAATTGACAGGACCATGTGCGCAAACCAATGCTGACTAAGTTGCAAGAAAGGTAGAGGTTCAAAGCATGGGCGGTACGCCGAGGTAAGTAGACCGAAATCCATCTGCATCTACTACTAATCATCCACCTTGAGATATCTATCCAGAACATCTCGCTGGTATTAAGTTGCGAGTCCCACCCATAGTGTAAACTCAAAGCAACAGACAACTGCATTAAAAGAACTTTGCGTAAAGTAAACAATCCTTGCACCCATTGTTTTCCCCCTTGTGGCAACAGCACATCCCCTAGACTCATGTTTCTGTCACTCAAGCTAGTCATCGAGGGGCATGAACCCACAATCAAGCATAACGTTCCCTCTTGGAGTCACTACCTACTACTTGGCCAAAGGAATAAATAGCAACGGAGAACATGCAAGAATTACTTACAAACATAAATATAAAAGAGGTGAATCAAATATATTACTCAAACACAATCTGAACATAATCTCATAATCCATCGGATCCCAGCAAACTCATCATAGCAACAGCATAAGGATTACATATGTGCCTCGATCATGTAGGGCAGCTCACGAGGACTAATTAGTGAAGCACAAGAACGGGAGGAGAACATCACATTGCTACTGGCCATGGACCCATGGTCCAAGGGAGACTACTCACAACTCATCCGGGAGGCGTCCATGGTGGTGGAGAAGCTCCCGGTGGTGATCCTCCCCTCCGGCAGGGTGCCGGGAAGAGTTCTCCTGGTGCTCCCGATCATGGAAGCGGCGGCGGCGGCGGAACAGAGATGAGATCACGAAAAAGGGTTTCCGTCTCGAGGGTTTTGGGAGACGGTCTAAATATATGCCAAAGGGGGGCAGCACACGAGGCCCGGGGGGCCCAGGCGCCCCTCCGGCGCGGCCAGGGGGGCCGCGCCACCAGGGCGCCTGGAGCCCTGGTGGCCCCCCCAGCTGTACTTTGGCTACCGGGAACCTTCTGGAACGCTGACTTTTTATATAATTTTTCCGGGATTTTTCTGGCAGTTCTCGTAATGGGAAAACCTGAAATACAAAAACAGCAGAAAACAAAAACTGGCGCTGGGGTGCACTGAGTTAATAGGTTAGTCCAAATATGATCAAAAGTGTATGGAAGTGTATAAATATCATAGCAATATCACCCAAATGAGGCATGGAGCAAGCAGAAATTATAGATACGTTTTGGACGTATCAACATCCCCAAGCTTAATTCCTGCTCGTCCTCGAGTAGGTAAATGATAACAAGAATAATTTCTGTGGTGACATGCTATTAACCATATAGGACTTTTTCATAGTCATATGACAAAAGCTTACTGAGACAATGAATCTATAGTAATTAAGTTGGCTCATGAGAAAATCACAAAGAACTGAAAGTTTTACAATTTGATACCGAAACATCAAATAGATTTGTAATGAACATGGTGTGCAAATATGATAAAGTGATATCTCGCTTGCCCCCTTTAGTGAAGCAAAACATAAATGCAGGGGCACCTCCAAGGTTTAAGTGATGACTAGATACAATGATTTTAGAATAAACGATATCACAATCATGCAAAAGACAATGCTACTTTGGGACAATGCACATTACACTCAGAATGACAATCATGCTCTCAGTAGTTGGTGCTTTAAAAGAAGGTGGAGACTCTCGAACCGTGGCTTTTGTAGGCAAGGTTGAAAACCCGTAGTCGGAAACAAAGACAAAACATGTACCAGAGCTCTTGGTTTTAAAACAAAGGTAATAATTTTTTTTAGATCATGCATGTTTCGTCAACGGATGCTAGCAGACAACTCAATCACTTCTTGAGATGGACAAGTTTCGAGGAACGGCTCCCGAATGAGGTCGATCACATCCTCTTAATCTCCTTTGTTTATCACTGCCAAAGTTTTCTGATTTCTCATGAACAAAGCGTGAAGGAGGGTTTGTTTGTTATATTAATTTTGAGCCGGGCGCACTCAATGCCAGTTCCTTCTTGTATTATGGGTTTGCACATTATACATGCAATCCCGGGGTGAAGCTTGTCCAACTTAAAAAGATTATGAATTAACTACTACTTCCTCATGGACTTACAACAGAGGCACAAAATAGGAATGCCATTTTCTTTTTAATAATTTCGAGATGGTACATGCAAGTCTCCGTTAGGAATGGCAGGTAAATACCATGTAGGAAGGTATGGTGGACTCATATGGCATAACTGGTTTAAAAGAATGTGGATGCACAAGCAGTCAGTCCGCTTAGTACAGGTGGAGGTTAGCAAAAGACTGGGAGCGACCAACTAAGAGAGCAATGACGGTCATAATCATGTAGAGCGACAAAGCAACATTGAATCAGGCACGGAAGTTATATCGCTACTCAGAAACAAAAGATCATCAAGGCTTGACATACTTTCTTTACAGTCTTAAATATGCGTGAGCATACGCCAAGTCAATCAAAATAAATTCTCGAAGGAAGATATTACTAAACCATACCACATCATAGGCAAACAAACCATGTTGGTACTCCAATAACACATTGGGAGCCCCCCAGCTATTTGAGACTAACCATAAGAAAACATGAACTACTAAGCGCCATTATGCACGTAGCATCTTTATCATAGACATATCAGCAATGCAACGGAAGCAAACTCTCTTAATAAGATAAGCATGATAACTAAAGAGAGTTCAAGCAACCAACTAAACGAAAGCTCTTTAAAAAGATAAGCATGAATACTAAGAGCTAAGCATGATAGTAGCTATTAAAAGACAAAGAACACACACAGCAAGGATAGACATGAAAATTCTATGTTATGTTCTAGGTAGAAGTGGAGCGTGTTTCTCTCCCACATAAAGAAAGCTGAGTTCCGACTCGTTATGAAAAGCTAAAGAAAACTAAAAAGGAAACTAAAAGCAAGACGCTCAAAGCATATCACATAACACATGAAGTGATTAAAATATAGTGGAACGAAAGACGAACTGATAATGTTGATGGAGAAGGGGATGCACGGGGGCATCCCCAAGCTTAGACGCTTGAGTCTCCTTGAATATTTCTTGGGGGTGCATGGGGGCATCCCCAAGCTTGAGCTTTTGACACTCCTGAATCTTTTTATCATCTTCCCTCGCACACTTGAAAACTCCCTTCATACATAACTCATCATAATCTGATTAGCGAGGTTAGTACCCATAATAAAATAATTGTTCCTTGCTGGAAATAAAGATATTCTTGAAGTTCTACTGTTTCTCAAGATTGCCAAAAGGTTTTTGCAAAGAAAAAGCAAGCTCTAGGTTTGCAAAATGAAGGAAAGGCAAAACAAGACAGAATCTGTGAAAAACAGAACAGCAGGTAGTAAATGATTTTTCCGGGGCACTTCTGCAACTCTAATCAAAATACTCAAAATAGACGCACGAAAGACAATTTTATAGAGCACGCTGTCGAAAAAATTCAGACCAAAAAGATGATCTGGTGATTTTATGCGAATTTTTCTATCCAAGGACAGAATCTGTTTCCTGGACAGCACGTCACAACTTTTGAACTTTCTTGCAATCAGAGGCTACACTTGGCACAAAATTGAAAAGCAAAGATACAATGATGATGCTACGGTAGTAACAACATCAAGACACAACAAAAGCAAAATAAATTTATTCATGTGGGATGCCTCCCAAAAGCGCTTTCTTTTATGCCTTTAAGTTAGGCATAATGCATAGAGATCAAGTTGTATCAATTGACTCATCATCAAGATCATCAAAAAGCTCTTCAATAATACAACTAGTCTTAAGAGGACTTTCAAATAAAGGCCTCATAGAGATACTTCTAGGGAGAAGACCAAAAGGATAAAAGTCAAGGGAAGATTCTTTTATAAATTCATCAAAGAGAGGTGTTTCTTCCAAAGTCTTTACAGTTTCAACCCCTTTGGCAATAGATGGATTACTTTTAGAACGGGGAGCCTTTGGAAAGTGAACGAACTTAGGCTCCCTCTTTGCCGGAGTTTCTACCTTTTTGGTTTTGATTGAGGAGAAAGTAGTTCCTAGAGTATCAAAGATTTCCTCAATCTTGTCTATCCTAGAAGAGTCCAAGTCATGGAATTTGACGGTCTCCAAAGTTTTGAAAATTTTATGCATGGAGCTATCAAGCCTATTCAAATTCCCTTGGATCTTATGATCCAACTCATTTATCTTATTAATGCTTGGCAGCTCTAGCTCTATTTTTTCAAGTTTTTTCATAATGTGAGCTAGGGTGATGTCCTCTTGAATGCTAACAACAGGGGGATTCCCAACAAGATTTTCAATAATACTAAGAGACTCCCAAACTGGGGCTTCTAGGAAATTCCCATTAATAGCAGTATCTAGAATAAACCTATTCCAAGAAGTAATTCCAACATAAAAATTTCTAAGCAGGATAGTAGTAGGTTGCTTCTTGGTGGCTCTTTTTTGAGAATCACTAATTCTATACCAAGCATCTTTCAAACTTTCCCCACCTCTTTGTTTAAAGGTGAGAACTTCTGCCTCGTCAAAGACAAAAGGACCCGATATAATGACAACTAAAGAATGAGATAACTATTTTTGTGATTTTCGATAAAAGATACTAAATTAAAAACTGAAAGGTAAACTAACAAGACTAAAAAGCAAAGGTAAAAGATAGCGTGCAACTCCCCTATCCTGAAGAGTGGAGTCCCCGGCAACGGCGCCAGAAAACTTTGCTTGATGGCTTCTCGCCCCTCGTTGGTTACCCCAAGTGGAAGGTTTGAGATGCAGTGTAGCAGAAGTTTTCCCTTGGCAATACCAAGGATCGATTTCCCTGAGACTCCCAGTTTCAACAAGAAGGTGTCAACTGCTAACGGCGCCAGATATTAGCAATCAATGTGGACCTACACACAGATACAAATAACTTTGCTCCCAACGAGTACAGAGAGGTTGTCAATCCCTCCGGCCTTGTAGTTTACAAAGGATCAAACGCAAGTGATAATAGTGATAGATATAATTGCAATAGTAAGTAAAAGCGGAAAAGTAAATAGCGGATGTGATCAATGATGGTAATATGGACCGGAGTCTCATGATGTTCACTAGTGATGTCTCTCTCCCAAAAGACGATAAAACTGCTATGTGAGGTAAACGAATTACAGCTGGGCAATTGACAGGACCATGTGCGCAAACCAATGCTGACTAAGTTGCAAGAAAGGTAGTGGTTCAAAGCATGGGCGGTACGCCGAGGTAAGTAGACCGAAATCCATCTGCATCTACTACTAATCATCCACCTTGAGATATCTATCCAGAACATCTCACTGGTATTAAGTTGCGAGTCCCACCCATAGTGTAAACTCAAAGCAACAGACAACTACATTAAAAGAACTTTGCGTAAAGTAAACAATCCTTACACCCGCGGGCACAAGCACCGTTGTTTTCCCCCTTGTGGCAACAGCACATCCCCTAGGCTCATGTTTCTGTCACTCAAGCTAGTCATCGAGGGGCATGAACCCACAATCAAGCATAACGTTCCCTCTTGGAGTCACTACCTACTACTTGGCCAAAGCAATAAATAGAAATGGAGAACATGCAAGAATTACTTACGAACATAAATATAAAAGAGGTGAATCAAATATATTACTGAAACACAATCTGAACATAATCTCATAATCCATCGGATCCCAGCAAACTCATCATAGCAACAGCATAAGGATTACATATGTGCCTCGATCATGTAGGGCAGCTCACGAGGACTAATTAGTGAAGCACAAGAACGGGAGGAGAACATCACATAGCTACTGATCATGGACCCATGGTCCAAGGGAGACTACTCACAACTCATCCGGGAGGCGTCCATGGTGGTGGAGAAGCTCCCGGTGGTGATCCTCCCCTCCGGCAGGGTGCCGGGAAGAGTTCTCCTGGTGCTCCCGATCTTGGAAGCGGCGGCGGCGGCGGAACAGAGATGAGATCGTGAAAAAGGATTTCCGTCTCGAGGGTTTTGGGAGACGGTCTAAATATATGCCAAAGGGGGGCACCAGACGAGGCCCGGGGGGCCCAGGCGCCCCCCCCGGCGCGGCCAGGGGGGCCGCGCCACCAGGGCGCCTGGAGCCCTGGTGCCCCCCCGGCTCTACTTTGGCTACCGGGAACCTTCTGGAACGCTGATTTTTTATATAATTTTTCCGGGATTTTTCTGGCAGTTCTCGTAATGGGAAAACCTGAAATACAAAAACAGCAGAAAACAGATTCTGGCACTGGGGTGCACTGAGTTAATAGGTTAGTCCAAATATGATCAAAAGTGTATGGAAGTGTATAAATATCATAGCAATATCACCCAAAAGAGGCATGGAGCAAGCAGAAATTATAGATACGTTTTGGATGTATCAGGGGTTACCGGAACCCCCCACGAGGGGGGATGGTCCATAGTGGGCCTTGAGGAAAGAAGAGAGAAAGCCCATAGAGGCTGGCCTGCGCCCCACCAGGTAATCCTAGTTGGACTAGGATTGGGGGCGCCACCTCTCCCTCTCTTCCTTCTTGGTGGACTCCTACTAGGAAATCCTATTCCTAGTAGGATTGCCTCCCTGGCGCACCATAGAAGGGCTGGCCGGCCCCTCCCCTTTCCCTTTATATACGGGGGTAGTGGGCACCCTAGGAGACACAAGTTGATCAGTTGATCTCTCCCAACCGAGTGTGGTGCCCCCCTCCACAGAAACACACCTCGATTATACCATTGGAGTGCTTAGGCGAAGCCCTGCGCCGGTAGATACATCATATCCGTCACCACGCCGTCGTGCTAACGAAACTCTCCCGTGAAGCTCAACTGGATCAAGAACTCGTGGGATGTCATCAAGCTGAACGTGTGCTGAACGCGGAGGTGCCGTACGTTCGGTACTTGATCGGTTGTATCGCGAAGAAGTTCGACTACATCAACCGCGTCACTTGACGCTTCCGCTCCCGGTATACGAGGGTACGTAGACACACTCTTCCCCTCATTGCTATGCGTCTAGTAGATAGATCTTGTGTGATCGTAGGAAAATTTTGAAAATACTACGTTCCCCAACACGCGGTTATGTGGCAGATGGGAGTTTGTTAATATCCGGTTGTAGCAAACTTGACACCATGTTCAGAATACACTACCAGCGTGAGTAACCGTGACAGTCATTTTTCCGAAAGGGGTTCGGGAAGTGAACACGGTGGGGTTATGATTGACGTGCTTAGATATGATCACTTCGTGATCACTTTGACGCTCGTGGCACTTCTCTTCTCGCTCTAAACACGTAAGCTAGTGCTAGTGCAGCTGCAACCTTATTCTTCAGCCTTGTTCCACACCCAAGGCTTAGATAGTTTTGCTACCCGGGAACGGGATTGCTGAGTCCTCCGTGGCTCACAGATTCTACACAACACCAGATGCAGGTACCATGATGAACTACACAGGTGATGGCACAGAGTTGTACTGGGAGTTCGATGAAGAACGTGGGTGATACTACGTGTCTTACCCAAAGGATCAGTAGTGGCTTCTACTAGGGGTGATTCGGACCTTGTGGCTTTATTTATGGTATCTTTCATTTGGATCTTCGTCCGTAGTCCGACTGTGATGTTATTTGGATGATGATTGCTTATGTAATGTATTGTGTGACGTGGCGAGTGTAAGCCAACTATTTTTTGCAATTTCATCCCTCTTTTACATGAGTCGTGCAAAGATACCATACTTGAGATCATTCTAGTTTGAGCTTATACCTTTAAGTCGTGCCTCGACACGTAGGAGGTATAATCTCATACTAGGCATTACAAGTTGGTAATCAGAGTCTTCTCCGACCTAGAAGCCCCCACTGATTGATCGAATCGTTGACGGTTGAGTCTAGGCACACACTTGAAAATGTTTTGAGTCCTATATATATATATCGGAGAGTAGGATTTCTTTTTGCTCCTCATCCCTTTTCATTCTGGTGAGGACTCCTGACAATTGCTTACCTCTTCTACTCTCAAAAATTCACTAAATTTTTTTTAGGATCACGCGAGTATTGTTTGAATTGTTCCGAAGTCTTTGTGACGAGAACACTGTTCTCGATGGCTCCTGTCATTTAGGGGTTGTGGCCAGTGTCCTGGGGAGTTGCGCTCTGAGGTGTTGTCGTCACAAATCTATCGCGACAGTTCTGGAATACTTAAGACGGCCGACATTGAAAACTCTTCTATGCGGTTAGTGGCAAGATAACCCCGACATCACCCAATACTGGGGAGGTAGTTCGAGAGTATTGCCATAGCTTGTATTGGAGATGCGTTTCGAAGGTCCGAGGTAAATGGTTTCCGGAAATAACTGGTTATGTGTTGAAGGATGGATACAGCTGGATGTAGGATTAGAGTTGAGTGCGCGATGCTTCCCCTGTATCCCCAACAGCTGATTGCATAACTGGAAACTTTCGGAAATTAATAGGTGGGTTCATCTAGTAGTTCGTAGGCATTCTTCCAACGAATGCATGATATGGAGTTCGGGGTTCTACATTGAGTGAAGTAGTTTTATGGGCGTTTGTTCCGATAGGGAGTTGCATCTTAAAGGGTCCTTGGCTATGCTGATCCGGGGATTGCAAAACCCTTTTGTAACACGTTCCATAAGCTTTCAGCACGAATATGTCGAACGAAACTTCTATCTTGTATTTGTTCTATCTGCTCCTTGTTGCTTTTATTTACCTTTTGTTCTCCCAAGTGGCTTCTCGAGAAGATTGTTGTACCATTAAACTGTGGATTACATTCGTTCATGTTGTTCGAATGTTCTTGTGAAGACTTATGTTGCAATTTCTAGCCGTTGATTCAGCTTATATATTTTCAATCAGTGGCTAATAGTTGTCATCTCATTCAGGATGGCTCCTAAGAAGGTTCCCAATGCTAACCCAGAGGGTGAAGAAGTTCCTGATCGTCCTCCTTCCCCTCCTCCTTCGTCTGAGGCCTGGAGGGCAATTATACAAGCGATGAACCAGAACACCCAGATGCTTATGCAAATGATGCAGAACTTTCAAGCCAACCAAGCAAATCAAGGTGGTCATGGGAACCAAGGCCAAGGCAATTTGTTCAACCAACCTCACTTTGCCACTCTCAACCAATTCCTGGCAAACCAACCGAAGGCGTTCAGTTACTGTGTGGATCTGCTAGATGCTGAAGACTGGATAACAGATATCAAGAAGCATTTCGAGTGCAGTAACGTGAGACCTGAGGATTATGTCAAGTTTGCCGCCTTCCAACTCAAGGACCAAGCCGCTGATTGGTGGCAACAGTACAAAGATTCGAGAGAGGGACGTGAAATCTCGTGGACTGACTTCTGCAAGGATTTCCGCTCTCACCACATTCCAACTAGTGTCATCGAAGGTATGCGTGAGCAATTCCGCAACCTGAAGCAAGGCACCATGTCCGTTTATCAATACAATGTCAAGTTCCAGAACCTTGCCCGCTATGCCAAGCAAGACATCCCAGATTCCAAGAGCAAGATTTATCAGTTCTGTGGTGGTGTGAAGGATGAACTCCAGCTAGCTCTCACCTTGTTTGAGCCGGATGAATTTGATCAATTTTATAACATGGCACTTAAGCAAGAGACAGCCCAGCTCAAGGTTGAAGCTTCCAAAAAGAGAATCAGAGATGCTGTCAACTCCTCCTCTTCTTCCCAAGTGGTCGCAAAGCAGCAGAAGTTTTGGCTTCCACCACCTCCAGTGCTCCGCCCTCCCAACAACAACAAGCACTCTGGTGGCCGTGGTTTCTCCCACCCACCCAACCCAGGCTATCAGTCCAAGTCGCAGTACCAAGCTCCAAGACCAAGTGTTCCTCCTCCTCGTCTAGTTTCTGAGGTCACTTGCTATAAATGTGGTCTGAAGGGTCATTATTCCAACAAGTGCACCAACCAGAGGCGCCTTACGCCTCCTCCACCTGTCAGCAATGCTATTGTCAAGCACAACCCCAAGACATCGAGGGTGAATCTGATGAATGCAGCTCAAGCAGAGAACTCTTCAGATGTGATACTTGGTAACCTTCCAGTAAATCTTAAACCTGCTAAAGTTTGTTTGATTTGGGTGCATCATGTTCCTGCATGTCATATCCATTTGCATCAAAGCACAATGTTGTCACCCAAAATTTGCCAAGGGAGTTATCAATTGTTTCTCCGGGAAAACTGATGCATTCTAGTGTGTTTGCTCCGGATATATCTATTCATATGGGCGATTACAATTTTCTGGTTTCTCCGGTTATTCTCGGCAACTCCGACATTGATCTTATTCTTGGGATGGATTGGCTCTCCAAGCATGATGCAAATATTGATTGTGCAAATAAGGAAGTCAAGCTTACTCATCCTGACGAAGACATGATTATCTTCGCCTCTCGAGATAACGCAATCAGGCTATTCTCTCTCAATGACAAGGGCAAGATTAATGCCATTTCTCAAATTCCGGTGGTCAATGAATATGAAGATGTTTTCCCTGAAGAGCTTCCAGGCATGCCTTCGCATCGTCAAGTTGAATTTGTCATTGAACTCGAGCCCGGTACCGAGCCAGCATGTCGGCGTCCGTACAAGCTTTCTCTAGAAGAGTTGAAGGAGCTGAAGAGACAACTCGATGAGCAAGAGCGTATGGGTCTAATCAGGCCTAGTACTTCTCCTTGGGGCTGTGGTGTTCTATTCGTTAAGAAGAAGGATGGCACGGAGCGCCTTTGCATTGATTATCGGCCATTGAACAAGAAGACAATAAAGAACAAGTATCCGCTCCCCAACATCAATGAATTGTTCGAGCAGCTCAAAGGAGCAAAAGTGTTCTCAAAGCTCGATCTCCGGATGGGTTACCACCAGATCCGTATCCATGAAGAAGATATTCACAAGACCGCATTCAGAACAAGCTATGATTCCTATGAATACACGGTCATGTCTTTTGGCCTCGCAAATGCTCCACCCACCTTCTCAAGGATGATGCACTTCATATTCAACCCCTACACCAATGAATTTGTTCTCATCTATCTGGATGATATCTTGGTATTCTCCAAGAATGAAGAAGACCATGCCAAGCACCTCCATTTGGTTCTAGACAGACTCCGTGAACACAAGTTCTATGCGAAGTTCTCCAAGTGTGAATTCTGGCTGGATAAGGTCTTATATCTTGGCCATATCATCTCTGCTGAGGGTATTTCTATCAACCCCGAGAAAGTTGAAGCTATTGTCAACTGGGAACCCCCGCAGAACGTCAAGCAACTCCGAAGCTTCCTTGGTCTCACTAGCTATTGCAGAAGGTTCTTCTCCAAGATTGCCAAGCCTCTCTCAAACTTGCTACAGAAGAATGTCAAGTACAACTAGACTCCGGATTGTGATGTGGCATTCAAAACACTCAAAGAGAAGCTCATTTCTACTCCGGTTCTTACTCCTCCGGATAAGTCCAAGCCCTATGAAGTATTCTGTGATGCTTCTTTACAGGGACTTGGTGGTGTTCTCATGCAAGACAAGAAGATTGTGGCATACACTTCTCGTCAATTGAAGCCAAATGAGAAGAACTACCCCACACATGATCTCGAGCAAGCAGTAGTGGTACATGCCTTGATCACGTGGAGACACCTTCTGTTGGGTAAAAAAGTGGACATCTTCACCGATCACAAGAGCTTGAAGTAAATCTTCACACAGCCTAACCTGAACCTTCGCCAGACTCATTGGGTTGAGATGATCCAAGAGTATGATCCAAGCATTGAATACACAACTGGCAAGGCCAATGTCATTGCAGATGCCTTGAGCAGAAAGGCATATTGCAACTATCTCCTTATCAAGCCGTTCCAGCCTGAACTTTGTGAATCATTCACGAAGCTCAACCTCCAAGTTGTTCCGCAAGGCTTTCTTGCAAATCTTCAAGTTGCTCCTGTTGGGGAACGTACCAGAATTCAAAAAAATTCCTACGCTTCACCAAGATCAATCTAAGGAGTCATCTAGCAAAGAGCATAAAGGAGTGCATCTACATACCCTTTGTAGATCGCGTGTGGAAGCGTTCGAAGGAACGTGGATGATGGAGTCGTACTCGTCGTGATCCTCGTCACCGATGATCCCAGCGCCGAACGGACGGCACCTCTGCGTTCAACACACTAACGGTACATCGACGTCTCCTCCTTCTTGATCCATCAAGGGGGGAGGAGTGGTTGATGGAGATCCAGCAGCACGATGGCATGGTGGTGGATGCAACGGGAAAAGCTGCAGGGCTTCGCCGAGACCCTGCGGGAGGAGTAGGAGGTGTAACGGGGGGGAGAGGTGCCAGGGGCTGAGGTGCGGCTGCCCTCTCTCCCCCCACTATATATAGGGGGGCAGGGGGGTGCCGTCCCTAGGAGATCCAATCTCTTAGGGGGGCGGCGGCCAAGGGGGGTATCTTGCCCCCCAAGCCAAAGGGGGGCGCCCCCACCCCTAGGGTTTCAACCCTAGGCGCATGGGGGGAGGCCCATGGGGGGTGCGCCAGCCCACTAGGGGCTGGTCCCCCTCCTCCTACAGCCCACGGGGCCCTCCGGGATGGGTGGCCCCACCCGGTGGACCCCCGGGACCCTTCCGGTGGTCCCGGTACCCTACCGGTGACCCCTGGAACTCTCCCGATCGCCGAAACTGGACTTCATATATATCATTCTTTACCTTCGGACCATTCCGGAACTCCTCATGATGTCCGGAATCTCATCCGGGACTCCGACCAACATTTGTGTTTTCGTGTGCATATACCTCTACAACCCTAGCGTCACCGAACCTTAAGTGTGTAGACCCTACGGGTTCGGGAGACACGCAGACCTGACCGAGATGACTCTCCGGTCAATAACCAACAACGGGATCTGGATACCCATGTCGGTTCCCACGTGTTCCTCGATGATCTCATCGGATGAACCACGATGTCAAGGATTCAATTAATCCTGTATGTTATTCCCTTTGTCTATCGGTACGGTACTTGCCCGAGATTCGATCGTTGGTATACCGATACCTTGTTCAATCTCGTCATGGCAAGTCTCTTTACTCGTTCCGTAATCCATCATCCCATTACTAACTCCTTAGTCACATTGAGCTCGTTATGATGATGTCTTACCGAGTGGGCCCAGAGATACCTCTCCGTCATACGGAGTGACAAATCCCAGTCTCGGTTCGTGCCAACCCAACACACACTTTCGGAGATACCCGTTGCGTACCTTTATAGCCACCTAGTTACGTTGTGCCCTTTGGCACACCCAAAGTATTCCTACGGTATCCGGGAGTTGCACAACCTCATGGTCTAAGGAACAAATACTTGACACTGGAAAAGCTTAAGCATTACGAACTATACGATCTCGTGATAGGCTTAGGATTGGGCTTGTCCATCACATCATTCTCCTAATGATGTGATCCCATTATCAATGACATCCAGTGTCCATGGTCAGGAAACCATGACCATCTATTGATCAACGAGCTAATAACTAGAGGCTTACCAGGGACACGTTGTGGTCTATGTATTCACACATGTATCGCTGTTTCTGTCGTTGTACAAAAAGAGGGGTACACTTTTTGTACCCCTATGACTGTGCACGGGCAGTCTGGAGCCACGGGGCCGTCGCACCAAGCATGGCAAGGGAGGCAAGCCGGGGCAAGACTGAAGCTCGATGAAGACTGGAGCGACACCAAGAACAAGACCATGAAGAGCAAGGGGGCCGAAGCGGTTTTCCCCGGCAAGATCCTTGCCGGGGCCGGCTCTGGCAGCCCCGGCAAGGCCCTTGCCGCGGCAGCTCGCCCCCCCCCCCACCTACGGAGCGAATCGCCCTTGAGTCCGCCACCCCCATGGGGGGAGGATTCGGGAGATGTCCCCGTGGTGGCATGCAGATCTTTGTGAAGACCTTCAATATCACATACAAGGTAAGAAGACGACGACCCTTGGCGGGATCCCAGCCAAGGGGGTCCACAAGGCCCCCGGCAAGCACCTTGCCGGGGATGACAACAGGCGCTGCGGCAAGACCCTTGCCGAGGACACCCACGGGGCCACCATCAGGCCCGCGCCAACTGGGTCTCCACCGACCCACGCAGCTGCCGACCCAACCAGCTGGACAGGCTCCTGCGTGGCGACCCACATGTTTTCGTGGAGGCCCGCCGTTGCGCCACCTCAGCTGCCTGTCTGCCTACATGGCACCTCAGGAACCGCTGGCCAGGGCGTGTGTCGACACGAGGAGGAGCGGCGACGGACAAGACGGGCGTCTCCCCTCGTCCCCAATAAAGCAAGGACACCTAAGCAGGGCGCATTAAATGCACCTTGTCCTGTAATGCGAGGGATAACCTCGCATTACTGTACCCTTTCCACCTCCTGTGTGCCACTGTGGCGACCCCTTTTCCCTATAAAAGGAGGCCCGAGGCGACCAGGAGAAGGATTCGGCTTTTCGGAACCCCTCACGACTCTTTTGGAGCTCCTCATTAGCTGAAGAACACCAACATATAATCCACCAAAGCAGGAGTAGGGTTTTACGCATCTTTGCGGCCCGAACCTGGGTAAAGGAATCGTGTCCCGGTCGTTAGATCCGCTCTTCTCTAAACCCCGCGCCCCGCAACCGTAGTAGGGATTCTTGTGATCCCATAGGTGTCGATCCAAATACACCGACATCTTTGGCGCGCCAGGTAGGGGGTGCAGTTGTGAGAATCGGCTCTGGTGATCGGCCCGGCCGTCTCTCGTCTCCGTGGCTCTTTGAGGAAGCCAGAAGACTTGTTTTTGAGCGGCTGCAAATAAAAGCTAAGTTACATCGAACTTTGGATATTTCCATCCTATCATTTAAAGTTACTATCCTCGGAGCTGTCATTCCTTGTGCAAAAAGAAACCTGCACGCGGATGGGGCCCTTCCTGATCGGCAACGCCTTGTTCTGTTTCGAGTCAACTCAACAGTTCCAACGGCTGCGTTGGAACGGTAGGGTAACCTTCCGCGACTGACAAAGCTCTCGACTCTGACTCGAGTCAAACTCGACAGTTCGAGCGGCTGCGTTGGGAGCGGCAAGGTGGCAGACCCTTCCGCAATTGGCAAAGTTCTCGACTCTGACTCGAGTCAAACTCGACTGTTCGAGCGGCTGCGTTAAGAGCGGCAAGGTGACAAACCCGGTAGCACGCTCACCCGGCAGGCCAATGGGGACCCGTCCCCAAGACGCCGCTTGGGTATTTCGCACCGGCAAGACTACCAGTTAACGTAGGGTGGAAACACAGGGAGGCAACAAACAGGAAAATAACATGCATGGTTCTGAAAATATTTCAAAGTTATATTACATCATGCCATCGCTGCGGTTCTAACTAAAGATAAAATTTGTCTTGGGCATGAACTCGCAGCGGCAAAGAAGAACGGGATATCTAATCCCGGCGCTGGCCCTCCACCCTCTTGATTTTGTCGATGCGGCTGATGACAGGCTTGATGCGCTCCTTGAGCGCTGTGAGGTTGGCATCCTCCGGCAAGCTGTCCATCGCGGCTTCGAAGTCGAGGGCGGGGTTCCAGAACGCCACCTTGGTGAGGACCTTGGTCATGACTCCCCTGCTGAGCCGCCGGGCCTCCCCGGCAAGCGTGGCCATTCTGTTGGAGTGAAGATCAGTCAAGGCACTGAGGACGCCCTCGAAGAACAGGGTCAGCTTGGCGTTGACAGACCCGCTCCATTCAGGGGCATACCTCACGTTCGGCACCCCCATGAGGGCCAACTGTGAGGTAACCCTGCCGGTGATGTCCTCCAGCCGGCTGATCCACCTGTTCTCCTCCACCACGTATTCCTGGTGGGAGGCGCCCTCGTCTGCCCGCAGCTGCTTCTCCTCCTCCAGGCTCTTGGCCAAGCCCCCCTCCCGAGCAAAGCTCTCCGCCAATGCCTTCTCGAGATTCTCTAGCCTCAGCCTGAGATCTCTGATGGAGCCTTGCGCATCGGAGAGCTCCCCAGTCTTGTTGATGACCACTCCCTGCGCCTCTGTCAAGGCGCAGTTGAGTCTGGTCTTCTCGTCAGACAGCTTGAGGGCCTGCTCCTTCAGCCTGTCCCGTTCCACTTCTAGCTCTTGTATCTTGCCGGCGTGAGCCAGAGCCTGGGCATCGAGCGCCTCCTTGTGCCTTTGCCCCAGCTCGTGAGTCCGCCGCTCGACAAGAGCCTCAAGCTCCTCATCCTTGCTGCGGAGTGTCGCGGCAAGCTTCGCCTCACGCGCGGAGAGTTCCTCCTCCTGGGAATCGAGGGCGGCTTGATGCTGGTTCCGGGCGGCCTCCGCCGCGGCAGCCGAATTCGGCGCCTCTTCCTAGGCCTTCTTGATGGCGGCCATCTTCATGATGAGCTCCATGTTGCACTGGGCCAGATCTTCCTGGGAGGCCCTCTGCTCCTCGCGGGACTGGTGGAACCAGGCTTGCGCCTCGGCGACGCGTGCCTGGAAGTCCGCCTCCGCCTCGTCCACCGCTGCCATTCTGGACTTAACCTTGTCCAAACGGGCGCGGTAGAGCGCCTGAAGCTTTCGGAAGTTGGCCCCCATGGCCCGGAAGAACTGCTCCTCTGGGGAGCCGTCGCCGCCGGCGCTCGGTTCTTCAACAACCTCGAGCCCGGCGGCAGCGAACACCTCGTCGTCGAAGACTTCCACCCCAGCGGGCGCCCGGGAGCTTGACGCCCCGGCAAGGTGGACGAAGAGGTTGTCGCTCACCTTCAGATACTTGCCGGGGCCCGGGGTCACGGAGGAAGAGGGCTGGTCATTAGTCGCCTCCTCCTCAGCTGTGGCCGTGCCGGCCTCCCCGGTAGGTGCACCGCTGGCACCCTCGGCGGCACCCTTGGCGGCATCCTCGGCAGTCTCGTCCACGGCGGCCGCGGCGGCGTCCTTGGCGGCCTCTCCGGCGGCGATCCCGTCGGCCTCCACCGCGGCCTCCTCAGCAACCTCCTCGATGATGGCGTCCACGTCCTCCACATCCGTTGGAGGAGGGCCTGGGCCGTGACGAGGGAAATGAAGTCAAAAAAAACACAAGGGAAGAGCAAGGGCGGAAAGCGATCAACTCATCGGCACCAGGCTGCACAGCAGAAGTTCCCTCCCCGCCGGCGTCGGGCGCCGGGGGCGGGCCACCAGCACCCAAGTCCTCCTCCTCCTCCTCCATGCGTGTGGGCTCCGTGCTTGGTGCCCTTGCCGGGGACACCCCTCGTGGCGGCGTGGTCGATGTGGGTGGCGTGTTGGGAGTAGCCCTCTGCGGCTCCTCCTGCTGCCGCTCCCGTCCTACAGAACCGGCAAGGTCGATGCCTTCAGCATCTGACGCCTACTGCATGTCGAGCGAGAAAAGGTTGGCGGACTTACGCTGGGGGCTGTGCCGGGGGCTACCGTCGACGCTGCTCAACACCACCAGTGGTGTCTCTGTAGCCCCGGTCGGGGGCTGGCTGCTCACTGAAGCCTTGGCCCTCTTCACCCTCTGGGCCAACGTCTCTGCGTCCCTGAAGAAGCAAAGACAAGTTAAGATGAATGGCATGAGCAAGAGAGATAGGGGCAGCGATGAAGAATACTTACTCATCGTCCATCTCCTCCTCCTCCTCTGCCATCTTCCTCTTCCTCTTCGGGCTGAGGGGCCCAAGGTCGAAGGGGAACTCCACGTCACCCTCCGAATCAACATCTGCCGGGGCAGGCGAAGGAGGGAGCGGAGTTCGTGCGCGCCTCGATGGAGAGGGAGCTCCCGCTTTCTTCTTCTCGGTGACCTTTGCCGACTTCTTTGCCGCTGTGTCCCTCGTGAGGCGCACGGGCTCCTCCAGGGCCAATTGAGGCTGCGCACCCTTGCCGGGCCGGACCGGCTCGCCGAAGCAGGCCCGCCGCAAGGTTCGCCCTCTTCCCCTGATTGGCGTCGAGCCAGCCGCCACATCCTCCTCCGACGACGACTCGTCGGCCGCATCCTCAACCAATGGGGCCCCGGTGCTGGCGCTGCTAGCTTCTCCGACAGCCGCTGCCCACTAGCGAACTCCTCCTCCTCCTCCGCAGCCGCGGCGGCCTGGTCCTCCATGCCTCCGGCGCTGCCGGCCTCCTTGATGAGCTGAGCCTCCTTCGCCCTGGCGGCGATGTAGTCCAACTCCTCCGGGGAGGTGTCCCTGACGAGCCACCGCTCGGCGTCGGGATTGACGGACACCTCGACCAGGGAATCAAGAACTGCTGCACGACCTCGTCCTTCGGCTCCTGCCAGCTCGGGACGGGACCGTGCGCGCTACATTCCGGCATCATGGCGACGATTTCGGACTGGCACGAGTTATTGCACAGCGGGACCACTCCCGCTGGCAGCTTGAAGAGTTGCCCCTTGACGGCCTTGCCGGCCTTGGGCGGCGGCCTTCGCAGCCTTGCCGGTCCGCTCAACCTCGCCGCCGTGACTCACATCCAGCTGGAAGAGCTGCTGACAGAAATGGGCATGTCCCATCACTTTAAAGTTGTGCTTGAGGCCAGTACGGAGCCGCATGACGTCGGCCAAGTTCCTGAAGAGCCAGGCCGGCCTCCCCTTTTGGTGCAGCGGAGCGATCCGACGACGGATGAAATCCACCCCGATCATCTCGAGGGTGAGTCCGGCTTGGACAAGCCGGGTGATCCTGGTGACGGCAACGGCAAGCTTCCCGTCGGCGGCGTCGACATTGCTCCAGTCGCTGCCGCGGACCGGCGGCACCCGGCGGACCTTGCAGAACGTTGGCGGCTCGTTCTCCTCGATCCAGCACCACCGGCCGTGCCATTCGTCCCACCTCTCCTTCACGGCGCCCTCCAGGTACACCACCTTGAGTCTCGGAATCTAGGTGATGCCTCCGGAGACCGAGCCTCCTGGCTGGATCCGAGGGATGAAGTAGTGGCGGAAGAGCGTCGTGTTGGCCTGCACTCCGACAAAGTCCTCGCAGAGGTGCGCGAAGAAGGCCATGCACGCCGCCGCATTTGGGGTGAAATCCAAAAGACGGCAGCCAAAAGTGTGCATGATGTCGCAGAAAAAGTCGGAGAAGGGAGGACACAACCTGCAGGAGAAATAATCAACGAAGAAGGGATACCGATTTGAGCTGGGCGGAGCACACGCGGTCGGAACGACCCGCGTCGCCTGATGGCCCAAGCCCTTCCCCCGATCCCTCGTCTCCGCCCCCCAAGGGGGTTTGAAGACGGCACGGAGCTCGAAGACGTCGACCGACGACGGGATGAAGATGGCGGCGTTGGTCCGATCCCCCGTGAATGCGCCCTCCGGCGGCGCCGAAGGCCCGGCACCCTTGGCCGCCCCTTTGCCCTTGGCGAGTTTGGACGCCATGACGGCTGAATGGGAAGGCTGAGGGGAGGGGATGGCGAAGCAACGGCGGCGGGCGATGGCGAAAGCTTCGGAAGGAAGGAAGCAAAGGAACAACAACTTTGTGATTGGAAGGGACGCGAGGAAAGTGGAGGAAGTGAGTAGGGCGCTCGCGGTTATTCCTTTTTATGGGGAAGGCGCGGGCCGCCTCCCGCATTTACTGCGACGTGACGCGTGCGTGCGGAAATCGTCCCACGCATGCCGCCCACGTCACGCACGCCCCTCCACCCCGCGCCGCGCGCGTGGGTCGTGGGAGGCGCAGCGCGCGGAAGTTTTACCACGGTGAGAACCACCCCGCCTGCCCGTGCACCGTTCTGGGCCTGGCCCAACAACGTGTCGTGCTTATGTGTGGCCCAGGCCTGGGGGCTCCTGTCGGTGTACAAAAAGAGGGGTACACTTTTTGTACCCCTATGACTGTGCACGGGCAGTCTGAGCCACGGGGCCGTCGCACCAAGCATGGCAAGGGAGGCAAGCCGGGACAAGACCGAAGCTCGATGAAGACTGGAGCGACACCAAGAACAAGACCACAAAGAGCAGGGGGACGAAGCGGTTTTCCCCGGCAAGATCCTTGCCGGGGCCGGCTCTGGCAGCCCCGGCAAGGCCCTTGCCGCGGCAGCTCGCCCCTCCCCCTACGGAGCGAATCGCCCTTGAGTCCGCCACCCCCATGGGGGGAGGATTCGGGAGATGTCCCCGTGGTGGCATGTAGATCTTTGTGAAGACCTTCAAGATCAGATACAAGGTAAGAAGACGACGACCCTTGGCGGGATCCCAGCCAAGGGGATCCACAAGGCCTCGGGCAAGCACCTTGCCGGGGATGACAGCAGGCGCCGCGGCAAGACCCTTGCCGAGGACACCCACGGGGCCACCATCAGGCCCGCGTGTGACGCCCGAAGACCGACGTCCCAGAAGATTCCAGAAGATTCCCGAAGATTCCAGATGTTCCGGGTTGCCCGTGTGTTCTTTTGTGCTGCGTTATTTATTTTTGCATTGCATCATGTCATCATGCCATCATGTCATATATATTTTTGCATCTCAACCTAAATAAATCGTGTGGACCTTCGGTCCATTTAAATCGAGGGAAGGTGACTTCTCTTTATAACATATAAGAGCCTCTCAATATTATTAGGGAGCTATATAATAATATTCCATCCGTTGGAATTAACTCAACACACTTGCATATTTTCCCCATGTCTTTTTCACTTCGAGTTCTCCTTCAAAAAAACCTTGCCAATATTTCTTTCCGTTGTTTCGAGGTTCCTCCAAAAATTGGAGCATTTTTGGACACTTCAATAATCAAGTCTTAGTTCAAAACTATTTGAATTAAATTCAAATATGTTTGAATTATTTTTCCAATCATGCCTTTCTTATTTTTCTCGGTCCTTGCTCATTTTATGATGCCCAAGAAAAATGCTCCCGTGTGCTATCTTTTCCCTAACCCCCTCCTTTTTTTCGTTCTTCTCTTTTGTTTCTGCTAAGAAATAAAAAAGAAAGAAAACTCCTCCAGGCCACCTCCCTCTCCTCCTTCAGCCCAGGCCTCTAGGCCTCAAGGCCCAGCTCCACCTCCCTAAGCCGGCCCGGTTTCCCCTGAAACCCTAGCCACCTAGCGACCCCAACTCCCCATCGCTCTCTCCTCCTCCTACCGACCCCGCCGCCAGCTTCATCTCGCTCGACCCCCGCTCTGCCTCGTCCCTCCGAGCCGATCTCTTCTCTCCCTCGATCTAAACCGCTTCGCTCCCGAACCCTCTCCCTCGAGCCCCTCTGCCTCTCCCTCGAGCGCTTCCCGTCGCCATCCCCCTCCACTGGCCCGGTCGCCAGGAGCCCATCCTCCTTCGCCGCGGGGATCCCTCTCCCTCCATCGCCCTGGCCCCAAGGCCGGACGCGAGCGTGCCCTCCAGCAAGGCCGCCGCCATGTGCGCCGGCCAGGAGCCCAGGTCCCGTGCCCGGCCTCGTTCCGCCCGCGGCCAGGCCGCCTCCCGCCCTTCCTCCTGCGCCTCGCCAAGTCCCAGCGGCGGAGCTGCTCCCTCCGTTCTCCTCGTCCCTCCAGCGTCGCCGGTCTCCTCCAACCCCGAGGGCTTCGTCAGCGCCTCCTCTCAAGCCCGCCTGGCCCGAGCTCCAGCGCGCCAGGGCCTCGCCCGTGGTCCCCTCCGGCGTCCTCCGCTCTTTCCCCGTCGCCCGTCGGCCAGAAGCCAGCCAAGGCCTCTGCCTCTGCAGCTTTCCCTCGGCCCTCCAGGCCGCAGCCGCGGCCAGAAGCCGCCTCTGCCTCGGGAGCTCCGTCTCCCTCCATCCAGCGCCGTGGCCTCTTCCCCGCGCTGCCCTTTTTGTTCTGCTCCTGTGTGTGTTGTTTTTGTTTTGTGGCCTGTGCTGTAATTTTTGACAGATGACCCGAATGAGTATACGGCGACCCGACCAAGTACCACGACGACACTACACAACGCGTCAAGTACCCCTTCGTTTGCGTCAAGTTCGACTACACGACGACCCGACAAGTTCCACGACCGAGTACCCCTCCGATGCAAGTACCACTACGAACGGGAACTACTTCATGATGAATCGCCAAGTACCACTACTTCCACTACCGTCGCAAACGAGAACCCCAAGTACCACGACACCGACCCAAACATCTACGGGAAAACGAGCTCCGTGAACGTCTACCGTCGCCCCGAGTACCACAACCGTCGCTCGACGACCGCGGGTACCACTACCGTCGCCCGAGTACAACTACCGCTACGAGAACGACTACCTTCGGTGAAGAAATGAGAACGTCTACTTCCTCTCCGAACGGAACATCTACTTCCTCTACGACCCGCGAGAACGCCTACTTCCACTACGATCTCGAACCGCCCCGAAACGAGTGTTTCGAAGGTATAACCCGAGACGATGAACCGTGGATGCTTGCTTGTGTTGTATGAAATGTCTCCCTTGTGTGCTCCGTGCCGTTTCATCTTTTGTCGTGTTCCTCGGTAGCCTCGTCGCCGACTTGTGGGAACCCGGCAACGGGATCGTCCCACCTTTCATCGTGTTCGACTCGTTCACTCCACCTTTTCATTTGCCCGGTCTCTCAACGAGTTACCGGAACCGATATGTTGCGTGGCATCATTTTTGGATCGTTGCCGTGGCACTCTTTTCATTCCACTACGGTGACAATTGCTTCATAACTTCTTCATGTCAACCTTCTAATAAAAACTTGCATAAACTTGTTCTTGTCATCCGCATCATGTTAACAACATTAATATATGTTAAATTATTGTTTGCTTAAATATTGCTAAACATGCTCATGGGGATTTTCCGGAATTGTTGTTGTTATCTCCGGCCTCATTTAAAATGTCTTAATAGTGTAGTTTTATTATGCTTCACCTCTTGCATGTTAACACACAATTAATCTTGTCTTGTAAGTAACGAGAGTCAACTAAATAATTATCATGTGGTGTTTCGTCAATATGCAACTCGTTGCATATTGAGCTCCACTTAACTTGTAGTATTTGTTTGTGCACTTGCCATGCCATGCATAATTAAACCGGACATGCATCATATTTGGATGTGCATCGTATGCCATGCTTATGCTTGTGTGTTTACCGTGTTGTTTCTTCCTTTCCGGTTGCTTCTCTTATTAGCTTCGGTTTCGTTCCGGAGTTGTGAGGATTCTCTCGTCTGTGTTGCTCCGTCTACTTCATGGATCCGTTCTTCTTCCTTGTGGAATCCCAGGCAAGATGACCGAACCCGGATACCATTACTATCTTTGCCTATTGCTAGTAGTTCCGCTCTATAGTTTTGCCTCGATGCCCATGTCTTTCTTGTCAGCCTCCTACTTGTAACCATTGCCATGTTTAACCACCCTACCTACGCAAACCGTTGCTTGGCTAAGTACGCTTCGCTCAGCCCCTCTTATAGCTTTGTTAGTTGCAGGTGAAGATTGAAGATGCTTGCTTCATGTTGAAGTTTGGTTGGGTTATATCACACTATATATATGCTTAAAAATGAAATCATCTATATATTGGCAAGGGTGGAAGGCTAAGCCTTTTGCTTGGTGCTTTGTTCCACTCATGCCGTTAGGAACCGTATAAACCGGTGTTATGTTCCTTGATTATGCGTTCCTAACACGGTTGGGGTGTATGGGACCCCCTTGATAAACCGCTAAGTGCTAAGTCTTTTCCAGCAAGTCCCAACATTTGGTACTATTTGCCTCATAATAACAACTTAATTAATTAATTAAATTTGCATAGGGGGTCGCTCCCTCGGGGATTCCTAATTCTACATAGCAGGGGGGCCAGCGCTGATGGTGTTGGTCCCAAACGGGGAGTCTGCGAGAACCACCACGGGGAAACTCGAGGATTGGGTCCTGTAGAATCGCCCATCCGGTCGTGTCCTGAGACTTAGATACGCGCGGCTACTATCAGGGTGTCGACACGCCGGGAGGATTTGCTGGATTAGCCTTACCTTAGTTCGGTTTAACTTGAGCATGGGATTCCGAGAATACTCGGGTCTTCCCACCTATGGAGTTGCGACTCCGCGGATCGTGGGCTTGTAATGGGTCAAGTTGGAACACCCCTGCAGGGTTTGAACTTTCGAAAGCCGTGCCCGCGGTTATGTGGCAGATGGGAGCTTGTTAATATCCGGTTGTAGAAAACTTGACACAATGTTTCAATACACTACCAGCGTGTGTTCCGTGACTGTCAATTTCCGAATAGGGATTCGGGAGTTGAACACGGTGGGGTTATGTTTGACCGGCTTTAGTTAGGATCACTTCGTGATCATCTCTCGACCGATGCGCCTTCTCTTCTCGCTCTCGTATACGTAAGTTAGTGCTAGTGCTGCTGCAGACTCTTGTTGTTCCTTCACCTCTTATTCTTTTCTTCAGCCTTATCCACACCCAAGGCTTAAATAGTCGTGTTACCCGGGAACGGGATTGCTGAGTCCTCTGTGGCTCACAGTTACTTCACCACACTAGATGCAGGTTCAGCCGAGTATGAAGCAGGAGCTGGTTCAAGTGCTTCACTTGGAGTTCGATGAAGAGTTTGGCCGTGTGCTTGTGTTGTTTCGACGATCAGTAGTGGTTTCTACTAGGATTCGATCCTGACCTGTGGCTTTATGTTGTTTTTGGTATCTTTCTTTTGGATCTTCACCCGTAGTCGGGTTGTGATGTTTTGAATGATGTTTTGCTTATGTAATGTATTGTGTGAAGTGGCGAGTGTAAGCCAACTATCTCCTTTTGCATTTTAATCCCCTCTTTTACATGAGTTGTGCAAAGATTACCGAACTTGAGATCATTCTAGGATGGATTTATGCCTTTAAGTCGTGCCTCGACACGTAGGAGGTATAACTCCATCCTGGGCATTATAAGTTGGTATTCAGAGCCTTCTCCGACCTAGAAGCCCCCACTGATTGATCGAATCGTTGACGGTTGAGTCTAGGCACACACTGAAAATGTTTTGAGTCCTATATATATATCGGAGAGTAGGATTTCTTTTGCTCCTCATCCCCTTTCACTCTGGTGAGGACTCCTGACGATTACTCTTTTCTCTTTCTACTTTCAAAAATTGCACCAAATTTTTTTTTAGGATCCCGCGAGTATTCTGGGATTGTTTCGATGTTCTTGTGACAAGGATATTGTTCTCGATGCCTCCTGTTACCGAGGAGTTGAGCTTCGGGGTATTGTTGTCACAAGCATATCGCGGCAGTACTAAATACTTAAGACGGCCGACATCGAAAATCTCTCCTATACGGCCAGTGGCAAGATAACCCCGACATCACCCAGTACTGGGGAGGTAGCTCGAGAGTATTGCCATAGCTTGTATAGTGGATGCATTTCGAAGGTCCGAGGTAAACAGTTTCCGGGAAAGACTGGTTATGTGTTGAAGGATGGATACACCTGGATGTAGGTTTAGAGTTGATTGCGCGGTGCTTCCCGTGTATCCCCAACACCTGATTGCATAACTGGAATCTTTCAGAAATCTATAGGTGGGTTCATCTAGTAGTTCTAGGCATTCTTCCAACGGATGCTCGATATGAAGTTCGGGGTTCTACATTGAGTGAAGTGGTTTTATGGACTTGTTCTGATCGGGAGTTGCATCTTAAAGGGTCCTTGGCTATGCTGATCCGGGGATTGCAAAACCCTTTTGTAACACGTTCCATGAGCTTTCAGCACGAAGATGTCGAATGAAACTTCTATCTTGTATTTGTTCTATCTGTTCCTTGTTCCTTTTTTATTTACCTTTTGTTCTTCCAAGTGGCTTCTCGACAAGCTGATGTACCTGTGGAATTCATTCGTTCAATCCTTTGTTTTGATTTGATTCTGGTATTCGAGTTGCTTCGATGTCAAATGTTGATTCCATACCTTCCTAATCGGTGTTCTCATAGTTATATGAGAGTGCTAATTCTTCTTGATCATCGAGCTTTTCATGTTAAATTCTTTTCAACCGGTGTGCCTTCTCTTCAAGATTATTTCATACGGACGTCGTTGAGAAATCTGACGATTTGTCTGTTTCATTCATCTCAAGTTGTCTTTGTTTTCCCCACCCTCCCACCCTTCTTCTTCTTGGAGCCAGAAATTCTCAGATGAAGTATCCATTTATTCATGTGATATTTCTTCATTCTTTTCCTTCAATGTTCTTATCCGGTGATTTATCGTGAAGATGATCTAGAACTCCAAGTTCATCATTCTTTTGTTCTCAATTCTGTCGGTGGATGTAATTCAAGATTTCGGTGTTGATCTTATCCTTTTCCTCATTTCACAATGCTTTCTTATTCCGGTGCTCCAATTAATCATTCTCCTCTTGCTATTCTTATCCGGAGTGTTGAAGATTCATAATCCCATTCTTAATCTTGTCAAGCTATTTTGAGATTGTTATCTTACTCAAGCCATTTAATTCAACCCGTGCAATATCTCGTAAGCAATCTTGATCAACGGTGTTTTCTGTGAGTGGGCCCTAACCCACAGGTCTTTTCCCAGGATCTTAACTGACTCTTCTTTTCCGGAGTTATTTTGAAATTCCTTTCAAGTGTGACGTAAGAATGATCCCCATCAGTCATATACCTTCCCCAAGATCGTTTTCAAATTCTTGTTCATCATTGGTTCAACCTTTTAATTCTTCATTCCGGAGTGCTCACCAATTCTTATGGCATCTCTCGTCTTCATTCTCAATATTTGGAGACCATAGAAGTGTTTCTCTTAAATCCTGACCCGTTCTCTTGAAGATTCGTGGTTCTAGCTTCATGTCAACCTCATTATTGTCCAGATTGTGAGGAATTCTTTTACACCCTTCAGAGCAATTCTTGAATTCTTTTCTTTGTGATCCTCCGAAGGCCATCATTTCAGAAGATTTCTTCGTTCTCAGTTTTCAACTTCGTCCTCCAAATATTCTTCATTGATGCCTCTCGTTCGTCTCCCTATTCTTACGGTGGCTCGTTCAAGATTTCTCTTCCTTGTTATCGTTTTAATTCATTTGTTCTTTTCATAATCCTGCCGGTGGTTCGTTGAAGATTTACCCAAGCTTGTGCTAGATCTCTCTTAATTCTTTCCAACGAGAATAAGTAGTATGCCAAATCCTTTGGTTGCCATCAATTTAAATTGATGAAGGATATGCATAACATAAATTTTATTCTAGTTTCTTCCAAGAGGTTAATCCCTTCCTTCGGAGCTTTTTCATCATATCATATCCTTGGTTCTAAGTTCTCCATCTTGTTTTCCGGAGCTCCAAGTTATTTCAATTATATCATTTCAAAGCTCCATCTAATTCATCGCAGGCCTCGAATCTTATTCCTTTCATCTTTCACTTCTCATGCTTTCATTACCGGAGTTCTTCATGGTGGTTCATCATGTTTTAATTCATCCTCGAAGTCTTCATCAAGATTCTTGTTGGAGCTGAAATATTCTTCTTCTTGCATTTTGAAGTGCAATTCTTTCTACCTTATCTTTTCAGGTGGTGTTATGTCATTCTTGACAATTCCTTCATGTTTCATGATTCACGAGTTATCAAGAATGAGATATTTAAAACCATCATTTTCCTTGTTCAGGAGATGTTTTCAACCCTTCAATTATTCGTTGGAGTCATCTTGGGTTATAATTCACCGAAAAGCTTTCCCTAAGGATTGTTGTATTGTGGTGCTTATAAATGACCCAAGTTCTTCATTAATCCTTCCGAGGAGATAAGTTTATCGTCTCCTTGTTGATCTCAATCCAATCAATCGTTTTCGTTAGTGGCCGGTTGTCACCTCTTAATTTTGAGATATTTTCCATAAGCCCACATCAAGCTTATTCGTTTTTCGTTGTTGATTTTTTAAAATCAACTCTGTTCAACCCTTCCTTGTAAGGATGCTCTTTCAAATTCAATGTTGAGAGAAGTTGTCTTTTCTTCTCCGTTCAATTCTTTCATTGAATTATATGCTATTCTTTCATTCCGGAGGCATTGTGATGTTGCTCTCTTTAACCATCATCTCGTTTTTATCGAGATCATGTTCTTTCCTTGTTTATCTATTTAACCGGAGTATTGTGTCCTCCATTCTAGTTCTCTCATCTTACCAAGTTTGCCTCTCTTTTCAACCGGAGTGTTGTCTAAATCTTTCTTAACCCTTGTGCCATTCTGTAATGCCCAGGATGGGACTATACCTCCTACGTGTCGAGGCACGACTTAAAGGTATAAGCCCATCCTAGAATGATCTCAAGTTTGGTATCTTTGCACGACTCATGTAAAAGAGGGATTAAAAAGCAAAAGAGGATAGTTGGATTACACTCGCCACTTCACACAATACATTACATGAGCAATCATCATACAAAACATCACAACCCGACTACGGGTAAGATCCAAAAGAAAGATACCAAAACAACATAAAGCCACAGGTCAGGATCGAATCCTAGTAGAAACCACTACTGAACATCGAAACGTCACAAACAAACGGTCAAACTCTTCATCGAGCTCCTGGTGAAGCACTGAACCAACTCCTGCATCAAACTCGGCTGAACCTGCAACTGGTGTGGTGGAGTAACTGTGAGCCACAGAGGACTCAGCAATCCCGTTCCCGGGTAACAAGACTATTTAAGCCTTGGGTGAGGACAAGGCTGAAGAAAGAACGAGAGGTGAAGGAACAAACAAGAGTCTGCAGCAGCAACTAGCACTAACTTACGTAAAAGAGAGCGAGAAGAGAAGTGCATCGGTCGAAAGATGATCACGAAGTGATCCTAACTAAAGCCGGTCAAACATAACCCCACCGTGTTCAACTCCCGAATCCCTATTCGGAAATTGTCAGTCACGGTACACACGCTGGTAGTGTATTGGAAACATTGTGTCAAGTTATCTACAACCGGAATTAACAAGCTCCCATCTGCCACATAACCGCGGGCACGGCTTTCGAAAGTTCAAACCCTGCAGGGGTGTTCCAACTTGACCCATTACAAGCCCACGATCCGCGGAGTCGCAACTCCATAGTTGGGAAGACCCGAGTATTCTCGGAATCCCGTGCTCAAGTTAAACCGAACTAAGGTAAGGCTAATCCAGCAAATCCTCCCGGCGTGTCGACACCCTGATAGTAGCCGCGCGTATCTAAGTCTCAGGACACGACCGGATGGGCGATTCTACAGGTATACCAGATACCTCGGGTTGCCCCAAGGCGGCCCTGCAGACTCCCCGTTTGGGACCAACACCATCGGCACTGGCCCCCCCTGCTATGTAGAAATAAAGGATCCTCGAGGGAGCGACCCTCTATGCAAAATTTAATTAATTAATTAAGTTGTTATTATGAGGCAAATAGTACCAAATGTTGGGACTTGCTGGAAAAGACTTAGCACTTAGCGGTTTATCAAGGGGGTCCCATACACCCCAACCGTGTTAGGAACGCATAATCAAGGAACATAACACCGGTTTATACGGTTCCTAACGGCATGAGTGGAACAAAACACCAAGCAAAAGGCTTAGCCTTCCACCCTGCCAGTATATAGATGATTTCATTTAAGCATTTATATAGTGTGATATAACCCAACCAAACTTCAACATGAAGCAAGCATCTTCAATCTTCACCTGCAACTAACAATGCTATAAGAAGGGCTGAGCGAAGCGTACTTAGCCAAGCAACGGTTTGCGTAGGTAGGGTGGTTAAACATGGCAATGGTTACAAGTAGGAGGCTGACAGGAAAACATGGGCATCGAGGCAAAACTAAAGATCGAGACTACTAGCAATAGGCAAAGATAGTAATGTTATCGGGGTTCGGTCATCTTGCCTGGGATTCCACAAGGGAGAAGAACGGATCCAAGAAGAAGACGGAGCAACAGTCGAGCGAATCCTCACAACTCCGGAACGAAACCGAAGCTAACAAGAGAAGCAACCGGAAAGAAGAAACAACACGGTAAACACACAAGCATAAACATGGCATACGATGCACATCCAAGTATGATGCATGTCCGGTTTAAATATGCATGGCATGGCAAAGTGCACAAACAACACTACAAATTAAGTGGAGATCAATATGCAACGAGTTGCATATTGACGAAACACCACATTTTAATTATTTAATTGACTCTCGTTATTTACAAGACAAGGTTAAATGTTTTTAGCATGGCAAGAGGTGAAGCATAAATAAACTACACTAATAAGACATTTTAAATGAGGCCGGAGAATAACAACAACAAGTCCGGAAAATCCCCATGAGCATGTTTAGTAATTATAAGCAACAACAAACACACATATTAATGTTGTTTACATGATGCGGATGACATGATCAAGTTTATGCAAGTTTTATTAAAAGGTTGACTTAAAAGAGATAAGAAGCATTTGTCACCGTGGTGGAATGAAAGGGTGCCACGGCAACGATTCCGAAAATGATGCCACGGCAACATATCGGTACCGGTAACTCGTTGAGAGTCCGATGCAAAAGATAGACGGCGAGAGCGAGTCAAACGAGATGAAAGATGGGCGATCCCGTTGCCGGGTTCCCACGAGTCGGTGACGAGGCAACCGAGGAACAACAAAAGGGACGAAACAGACACGGTGCTCACACGGGAAACATTTCATACAACACAACAAGCATGCATCACACGGGTCACGTCTCAGGGTTATACCTTCGAAACACTCGTTTCGGGACGGTTCGAGTTCGTAGTGGAAGTAGCCGTAGTAGTGGAAGTAGTGGTACACGGCCGAAGAGGAAGAAGTCGTTCCGCAACTCGTAGAGGAAGTAGTTGTTCCGTTCGTCTTGGCGGTTCCACGACGGCGGTAGTTGTTCACGGTCATCGGTAGTCCTTCGGGTCGTCGTGGTACTTGTCGGGGCCGTCTTGGCAACGTAGTTGTACACGTGGCCGTCGTGGGAAGTAGTGGAACTTGGTCGTTTTCCGGGCGTCGGTAGTCGTACACGGGGCGTTTCCGTTTCCGAAGAGGTACTTGTCGCGTCCGCCGTATCGACGTGTAGGGGTACTTGGTCGTGTCATGTAGAGGTACTTGCGCGTCGTGTAGTTGTTCACATCTCCAAAAGAGTACACGGGTCTCCTGTCCAAACATTACAGCACGGCAACAAAACAAAAACAAAAACAAACTACAGCAGCAGGACAAGGGGCTGCACGAGGCCACGGCAGCAGCAGGTTTAGGCGTTGCAGAGGAGGAACCGAGGATCTGCGGTGCTGGGGCCAGGTTCCTGGGCGCGATGGGGGCTGAGCGGGCGCCCTGGCAGAGCTGGCGAAGAGGCGGAACTGGAGAGGCCAGGCGATGGAGGTGCGGGCGCCGGGCTTCGGCCTCCTGGCGCTGGAGGACGCACTCGCGCTGGAGACGGCCTCGGTGGTCGATGGCGCTGGGGGAGACGAGGCAGGGGCGGCGCCCTGCCTTGGCGACGGGAGGCCTGGCTGGAGGCGAGGGCCTGGCCGGCTCTGGAGGCAGGAGGCCTGCGCGGCGAGTGGCTGCCGAGGCTCGCCCTGGGAACGGGCGCTGCGGCGGAGGAGGCCCCGGCTCGGGCCCGGCGAAGGAAGGGGCCAGCTTGCGGCAGGGGCTTGGGGGTCGCTGCGCTAGGGGAGAGGGAGAGGGAAACGGGATCGGGCGAGAGGAGTGCGAGCGAGGGGTCTCGGGGTGCGGGGTCGAGGGCCAGAGAGCGAGAGAGACATCGAGGGATAGCGGCGGCGGGCAGGGAAGGACGACCGAAGGGAAAAAGGGTCGTGCGGTCGAGCAAAGCTAGGGTTCGGTCCTGGCGGCTGGGCCAAGGGAGTTGGGCCGAGGCGCCCTGGGCCAAGGAGGGAGGAGGAGAGGCCTGGTGCGGCTGGGCCTAGAGATGGTGGAGCTGATGGTGGGCTGCTGCTCTTATTCTTCTTTTTATTTTCTTTAGCAGAAAATAAAAGAGAAGAAAGAAAAGAGGAGGGAAGAGGAAAAAGATAGCACACGGGAGCATTTTTCTCGGGCATCATAAAATGAGCAAGGACCGAGAAAAATAAGAAAGGCATGAACGGAATAATAATTCAAACATATTGAATTTAATTCAAATAGGTTTGAACTAAGACGAGATTATTGAAGTGTCCAAAAATGTTCGAATTTTCGGAGGAACCTCGATAAATAGGAAAAGAAATATTGGCAAGGTTTTGACGGTGAACTTGAAGTGAAAAGGCATGGGGAAAATTATGCAAGTGTGTTTGAGTAATTCCGAGGAATGGAATCTTTAATATAGCTCCCTAACTACTGAGAGACTTTTATATGTTATAAAGAGAAGTCACCTTCCCTCGATTTAAATGGACCGAAGGTCCACACGATTTATTAAAGTTGAGATGCAAAATAAAAAGACATGATGAAATGATGACATGATGCAATGCGAAAATAAATAACACAAACAGAACTGGAACACACGGGCAACCCGAAACATCTGGAATCTTCTGGAATCTTCTGGAATCTTCTGGGACGTCGGTCTCGGGCGTCACAACTCTCCCACACTAACAGAGGATCTCGACCCGAGATCCTAGAGATATCACCGGGTAAAAATGAAAAAGAAGAGGAAGAGGTAAAACAAAGTTGCTTCTTCGACAGACGAGTGAAACCAGGAACCTTGAGAGGTTGAACAAGTTGAAAGAAGAATAGAACAGAGATAAGCGAATATGAAAATACTCCGTTATAAAAGAGGAACAAGGAACATAATGAGAACCTTGTAGGTTGAAAGACATGAAGCAAGAGCTTACGAACCAAAAGAATATGAAACTGCAAGGGTATAGCCAAGGAATAAGAATGACAGAATTTGGACAGCACTCCGTCTGAAAATGGAAGGAAATGAACAAGAACTTGCCAAGTTGGAATGATACTTGATGAAATCAACAACATATAGTCTTAGAAACAATTAAAAGAATGGCACAAGGTAAGAAAGATTCAGACAGCACTCCGGTTGAAAAGAGAGGCAAACTTGATAAGATGAGAGGACTTGAATGAAGAATACAACACTCCGGTTAAAGATAAGCAAGGGAAAGAACATGATCTTGATAAAAACGAGATGATGGTTAAAGAAAACAACATCACCACGCCTCCGGAATGAAGAATAGAATATAGATCAACGAAAGAAAAGAATGAATGGAGAAGAAAATGACAACTTCTCTCAAAATTGAATTTGAAAGAGCATCTTACGAAGAAGGGTTGAACGTGGTTGATGGAAAAACAACAACGAAACGAATGAGGTTCATGTGGGCTTATGGAAAACATCTCAAAATTAAGAGGTGATAACCAGCCACTAACGACAACATTTGATTGGGTCGAGATAAACAAGGAGATGAAAAACTTATCTCCCCGGAATGATAATTGAAGAACTTGGGTCATTTATAAGCACCATAATTGCAACAATCCTTAGGGAAAGCTTTTAGGTGAAATACAACCCAAGATAACTCCAACAGATAAAATGAATGGTTGGAAAGATCTCCTGAACAAGGAAAATGATGGGTTTAAATATCTCATTCTTGATAACTCGTGAGTCATGAAACATGAAGGAATTAACAAGAATGACATAACACCATCTGCAAAGATAAGGTAGAAAGATTACAATAGGAAGCATGATGAAGAATGCTTGAGCTCGAACAAGAATCTTGAGGAATACTTCGAGGATGAATTAAATGATGATGAACCACCATGAGAACTCCGGTAATGAAAGCATGAGAAGTGAAAGATGAAAAGAATAAGATTCAAGGCCTGTGATGAAATAGATGGAGCTTGAAATGATAATTGAAATAACTTGGAGCTCCGAAAAACAAGATGAACAACTTAGAACTGAGAATATGATATGATGAACAAGCGCCGGAAAAAAAAGAATTAAAACAGGTTGAAGGATAAGAATAAGAATTATGTCATGCATCTCCTTCACCAAATAAATTGATGACAACCAAGGATTTGGCATAGTACTTATTCTCGTTGGAAGGATTAAAGAGAGATCTAGCACAAGCTTGGATAAGTCTTCAACAAAGCACCGGTAGGATTATGAAAAGAACAAGTGAATTAAAACGATAACAATGGAAGGGTAACTTGAAAGAACCACCGTAAGAATATGGAGACGAACGAAGAGACATCAATGAAGAATATTTAGAGGACGAAGTTGAAAACTGAGAACGAAGAATCTTCTGAAATGATGGCCTTCGGAGGATCACAAAGAAAAGAATCCATGAAAAACTTGGGAGAACGGGCCAAGATTTAAGAGAAACACTTCTCCGGTCTTCAAATGTTGAGAATGAAGACGAGAAATGCCATAAGAATTGTTTAGCACTCCGGAATGAAGAATTAAAAGGTTGAACCAATGAAGAACAAGAATTTGAAAGCGGACTTGGAGAAGGCATGTGACTGATGGAAATCATTCTTACGTCACACTTTGAAAAGAATTTGAGTATAACTCCGGAAAAATAGAAGAGTCAGGTAAGATCCTGGGAAAAAGACCTGTGGGTTAAGGCCCACTAAAGAAATCACCGTTGGAAAAGATTGCTTAAGAGATATTGCACCGGTTGAATTAAATGGCTTGAATAAGAAGACAATGCTCAAAATAACTTGAACGGATTAAGAATGGAATTATGAATCTTCAACACTCCGGATATGAATAACAAGAGGAGAATGATTAATTGGTGCACCGGAATAAGAAAGCATTGTGAAAAGAGGAAAAGGATAAGATCAACACAAAATCTTGAATTACATCCACCGGAAGAATATTGGAATTAAGAATGATGAACTTGAAGCTCTTGAGCATCTTCACGATAAAACACCGGATAAGAACATTGAAGGAAAAGAACGAAGAAATATCACGTGAATAAAATGGATACTTCATCTGAGAATTTCTGGCTCCAAGAAGAAGAAGGGTGGGAGGGCGGGAAACAAAGACAACTTGGGATGAATGAAACAGACAAATCGTCAGATTTCTCGACGGCGTCTGTATGGAATAACTTGAAGAGAAGGCACACCGGTTGAAAAGGATTAACATGAACATCTCGATGGTCAAGAAGAATTAGCACTCCCATAGAAATATGAGAATACCGATTAAGAAGGTATGGAATCAACATTTGACATCGAAGCAACTCGAATACCAGAGTCAAAACAAGAACAAGGATAGATAAGCAACATGATCTTCACAATATCATCCGAACAGAGGATTGAACGAATGAATTCTGCAGGTACAACACTAGATGAGAAGCCACTTGGAGAACAAAAGTAAATAAAAGAAACAAGGAACAGATAGAACAAATACAAGATAGAAGCTTCGTTCTAACATCTTTGTGCTGAAAGCTCATGGAACGTGTTACGAAAGGGTTTTGCAATCCCCGGATCAGCATAGCCAAGGACCCTTTAAGATGCAACTCCCGATCAGAACAAGTCCATAAAACCACTTCACTCAATGTAGAACCCCAAACTTCATATCGAGCATCCGTTGGAAGAATGCCTAGAACTACTAGATGAACCCACCTATAGATTTCCGAAAGTTTCCAGTTATGCAATCAGGTGTTGGGGATACACGGGAAGCACCGCGCAATCAACTCTAAACCTACATCCAGGTGTATCCATCCTTCAACACATAACCAGTCTTTCTCGGAAACTGTTTACCTCGGACCTTCGAAAACGCATCTACTATAACAAGCTATGGTAATACTCTCGAACTACCTCCCCAGTACTGGGTGATGTCGGGGTTATCTTGCCACTGGCCGTATAGGAGAGATTTTCGATGTCGGCCGTCTTAAGTATTTAGTACTGCCGCGATATGCTTGTTACAATGATACCCCAAAGCTCAACTCCTCGGTAACAGGAGGCATCGAGAACAATATCCTTGTCACAAGAACATCGAAACAATCCCAGAATACTCGCGGGATCCTAAAAAAAAATTTGGTGCAATTTTTGAAAGTAGGAGAGAAAAGAGTAATCGTCAGGAGTCCTCACCAGAGTGAAAGGGGATGAGAAGCAAAGAAATCCTACTCTCCGATTTAAATATAGGACTCAAAACATTTTCAGTGTGTGCCTAGACTCAACCGTCAACGATTCGATCAATCAGTGGGGGCTTCTAGGTCGGAGAAGGCTCTGAATACCAACTTGTAATGCCCAGGATGGGACTATACCTCCTACGTGTCGAGGCACGACTTAAAGGTATAAGCCCATCCTAGAATGATCTCAAGTTTGGTATCTTTGCACGACTCATGTAAAAGAGGGATTAAAAAGCAAAAGAGGATAGTTGGCTTACACTCGCCACTTCACACAATACATTACATGAGCAATCATCATACAAAACATCACAACCCGACTACGGGTAAGATCCAAAAGAAAGATACCAAAACAACATAAAGCCACAGGTCAGGATCGAATCCTAGTAGAAACCACTACTGAACATCGAAACGTCACAAACAAACGGTCAAACTCTTCATCGAGCTCCTGGTGAAGCACTGAACCAACTCCTGCATCAAACTCGGCTGAACCTGCAACTGGTGTGGTGGAGTAACTGTGAGCCACAGAGGACTCAGCAATCCCGTTCCCGGGTAACAAGACTATTTAAGCCTTGGGTGAGGACAAGGCTGAAGAAAGAACGAGAGGTGAAGGAACAAACAAGAGTCTGCAGCAGCAACTAGCACTAACTTACGTAAAAGAGAGCGAGAAGAGAAGTGCATCGGTCGAAAGATGATCACGAAGTGATCCTAACTAAAGCCGGTCAAACATAACCCCACCGTGTTCAACTCCCGAATCCCTATTCGGAAATTGTCAGTCACGGTACACACGCTGGTAGTGTATTGGAAACATTGTGTCAAGTTATCTACAACCGGAATTAACAAGCTCCCATCTGCCACATAACCGCGGGCACGGCTTTCGAAAGTTCAAACCCTGCAGGGGTGTTCCAACTTGACCCATTACAAGCCCACGATCCGCGGAGTCGCAACTCCATAGTTGGGAAGACCCGAGTATTCTCGGAATCCCGTGCTCAAGTTAAACCGAACTAAGGTAAGGCTAATCCAGCAAATCCTCCCGGCGTGTCGACACCCTGATAGTAGCCGCGCGTATCTAAGTCTCAGGACACGACCGGATGGGCGATTCTACAGGTATACCAGATACCTCGGGTTGCCCCAAGGCGGCCCTGCAGACTCCCCGTTTGGGACCAACACCATCGGCACTGGCCCCCCCTGCTATGTAGAAATAAAGGATCCTCGAGGGAGCGACCCTCTATGCAAAATTTAATTAATTAATTAAGTTGTTATTATGAGGCAAATAGTACCAAATGTTGGGACTTGCTGGAAAAGACTTAGCACTTAGCGGTTTATCAAGGGGGTCCCATACACCCCAACCGTGTTAGGAACGCATAATCAAGGAACATAACACCGGTTTATACGGTTCCTAACGGCATGAGTGGAACAAAACACCAAGCAAAAGGCTTAGCCTTCCACCCTGCCAGTATATAGATGATTTCATTTAAGCATTTATATAGTGTGATATAACCCAACCAAACTTCAACATGAAGCAAGCATCTTCAATCTTCACCTGCAACTAACAATGCTATAAGAAGGGCTGAGCGAAGCGTACTTAGCCAAGCAACGGTTTGCGTAGGTAGGGTGGTTAAACATGGCAATGGTTACAAGTAGGAGGCTGACAGGAAAACATGGGCATCGAGGCAAAACTAAAGATCGAGACTACTAGCAATAGGCAAAGATAGTAATGTTATCGGGGTTCGGTCATCTTGCCTGGGATTCCACAAGGGAGAAGAACGGATCCAAGAAGAAGACGGAGCAACAGTCGAGCGAATCCTCACAACTCCGGAACGAAACCGAAGCTAACAAGAGAAGCAACCGGAAAGAAGAAACAACACGGTAAACACACAAGCATAAACATGGCATACGATGCACATCCAAGTATGATGCATGTCCGGTTTAAATATGCATGGCATGGCAAAGTGCACAAACAACACTACAAATTAAGTGGAGATCAATATGCAACGAGTTGCATATTGACGAAACACCACATTTTAATTATTTAATTGACTCTCGTTATTTACAAGACAAGGTTAAATGTTTTTAGCATGGCAAGAGGTGAAGCATAAATAAACTACACTAATAAGACATTTTAAATGAGGCCGGAGAATAACAACAACAAGTCCGGAAAATCCCCATGAGCATGTTTAGTAATTATAAGCAACAACAAACACACATATTAATGTTGTTTACATGATGCGGATGACATGATCAAGTTTATGCAAGTTTTATTAAAAGGTTGACTTAAAAGAGATAAGAAGCATTTGTCACCGTGGTGGAATGAAAGGGTGCCACGGCAACGATTCCGAAAATGATGCCACGGCAACATATCGGTACCGGTAACTCGTTGAGAGTCCGATGCAAAAGATAGACGGCGAGAGCGAGTCAAACGAGATGAAAGATGGGCGATCCCGTTGCCGGGTTCCCACGAGTCGGTGACGAGGCAACCGAGGAACAACAAAAGGGACGAAACAGACACGGTGCTCACACGGGAAACATTTCATACAACACAACAAGCATGCATCACACGGGTCACGTCTCAGGGTTATACCTTCGAAACACTCGTTTCGGGACGGTTCGAGTTCGTAGTGGAAGTAGCCGTAGTAGTGGAAGTAGTGGTACACGGCCGAAGAGGAAGAAGTCGTTCCGCAACTCGTAGAGGAAGTAGTTGTTCCGTTCGTCTTGGCGGTTCCACGACAGCGGTAGTTGTTCACGGTCATCGGTAGTCCTTCGGGTCGTCGTGGTACTTGTCGGGGCCGTCTTGGCAACGTAGTTGTACACGTGGCCGTCGTGGGAAGTTGTGGAACTTGGTCGTTTTCCGGGCGTCGGTAGTCGTACACGGGGCGTTTCCGTTTCCGAAGAGGTACTTGTCGCGTCCGCCGTATCGACGTGTAGGGGTACTTGGTCGTGTCATGTAGAGGTACTTGCACGTCGTGTAGTTGTTCACATCTCCAAAAGAGTACACGGGTCTCCTGTCCAAACATTACAGCACGGCAACAAAACAAAAACAAAAACAAACTACAGCAGCAGGACAAGGGGCTGCACGAGGCCACGGCAGCAGCAGGTTTAGGCGCTGCAGAGGAGGAACCGAGGATCTGCGGTGCTGGGGCCAGGTTCCTGGGCGCGATGGGGGCTGAGCGGGCGCCCTGGCAGAGCTGGCGAAGAGGCGGAACTGGAGAGGCCAGGCGATGGAGGTGCGGGCGCCGGGCTTCGGCCTCCTGGCGCTGGAGGACGCACTCGCGCTGGAGACGGCCTCGGTGGTCGATGGCGCTGGGGGAGACGAGGCAGGGGCGGCGCCCTGCCTTGGCGACGGGAGGCCTGGCTGGAGGCGAGGGCCTGGCCGGCTCTGGAGGCAGGAGGCCTGCGCGGCGAGTGGCTGCCGAGGCTCGCCCTGGGAACGGGTGCTGCGGCGGAGGAGGCCCCGGCTCGGGCCCGGCGAAGGAAGGGGCCAGCTTGCGGCAGGGGCTTGGGGGTCGCTGCGCTAGGGGAGAGGGAGAGGGAAACGGGATCGGGCGAGAGGAGTGCGAGCGAGGGGTCTCGGGGTGCGGGGTCGAGGGCCAGAGAGCGAGAGAGACATCGAGGGATAGCGGCGGCGGGCAGGGAAGGACGACCGAAGGGAAAAAGGGTCGTGCGGTCGAGCAAAGCTAGGGTTCGGTCCTGGCGGCTGGGCCAAGGGAGTTGGGCCGAGGCGCCCTGGGCCAAGGAGGGAGGAGGAGAGGCCTGGTGCGGCTGGGCCTAGAGATGGTGGAGCTGATGGTGGGCTGCTGCTCTTATTCTTCTTTTTATTTTCTTTAGCAGAAAATAAAAGAGAAGAAAGAAAAGAGGAGGGAAGAGGAAAAAGATAGCACATGGGAGCATTTTTCTCGGGCATCATAAAATGAGCAAGGACCGAGAAAAATAAGAAAGGCATGAACGGAATAATAATTCAAACATATTGAATTTAATTCAAATAGGTTTGAACTAAGACGAGATTATTGAAGTGTCCAAAAATGTTCGAATTTTCGGAGGAACCTCGATAAATAGGAAAAGAAATATTGGCAAGGTTTTGACGGTGAACTTGAAGTGAAAAGGCATGGGGAAAATTATGCAAGTGTGTTTGAGTAATTCCGAGGAATGGAATCTTTAATATAGCTCCCTAACTACTGAGAGACTTTTATATGTTATAAAGAGAAGTCACCTTCCCTCGATTTAAATGGACCGAAGGTCCACACGATTTATTAAAGTTGAGATGCAAAATAAAAAGACATGATGAAATGATGACATGATGCAATGCGAAAATAAATAACACAAACAGAACAGGAACACACGGGCAACCCGGAACATCTGGAATCTTCTGGAATCTTCTGGGACGTCGGTCTCGGGCGTCACACATTCTTTTAATTGTTTTGGAGGCAATATGCTATTGATTTCATCAAGTATCATTCCATCTCCTCAAGTTCTTATTAATTCCTTCAATTTTCAGACGGAGTGCTGCCCAAATTCTGTCATTCTTATTTCTTGGCTATACCATTGCGGTTTCTTATTCTTTTGGCTCGTAAGCTCTCCTTTCATGTCTCTCAACCTTCAAGGTTCTCGTAATGTTCCTTGTTCCTCTTTTGTAACGGAGTGTTTCATCTTCGTTCATCTCCGTTGCTTTCTTTCTGTCAACTTGGTCAACCTCTCAAGGTTCTTTGGTTTCACTCGTCTGTCAAAGAAGCAACTTTGTTTTACCTCTTCCTCTTCCGTTGTTACCCGGTGATATCTCTAGGATCTCGGGTCGAGATCCTCTGTTAGTGTGGGAGAGTTGTGACGCCCGAAGACCGACGTCCCAGAAGATTCCAGAAGATTCCCGAAGATTCCAGATGTTCCGGGTTGCCCGTGTGTTCTTTTGTGCTGCGTTATTTATTTTTGCATTGCATCATGTCATCATGCCATCATGTCATATTTATTTTTGCATCTCAACCTAAATAAATCGTGTGGACCTTCGGTCTATTTAAATCGAGGGAAGGTGACTTCTCTTTATAACATATAAGAGCCTCTCAATATTATTAGGGAGCTATATAATAATATTCCATTCGTTGGAATTAACTCAACACACTTGCATATTTTCCCCATGTCTTTTTCACTTCGAGTTCTCCTTCAAAAAAACCTTGCCAATATTTCTTTCCGTTGTTTCGAGGTTCCTCCAAAAATTGGAGCATTTTTGGACACTTCAATAATCAAGTCTTAGTTCAAAACTATTTGAATTAAATTCAAATATGTTTGAATTATTTTTCCAATCATGCCTTTCTTATTTTTCTCGGTCCTTGCTCATTTTATGATGCCCGAGAAAAATGCTCCGTGTGCTATCTTTTCCCTAACCCCCTCCTTTTTTTCGTTCTTCTCTTTTGTTTCTGCTAAGAAATAAAAAAGAAAGAAAACTCCTCCAGGCCACCTCCCTCTCCTACTTCGGCCCAGGCCTCTAGGCCTCAAGGCCCAGCTCCACCTCCCTAAGCCGGCCCGGTTTCCCCTGAAACCCTAGCCACCTAGAGACCCCAACTCCCCATCGCTCTCTCCTCCTCCTACCGACCCCGCCGCCAGCTTCGTCTCGCTCGACCCCCGCTCTGCCTCGTCCCTCCGAGCCGATCTCTTCTCTCCCTCGATCTAAACCGCTTCGCTCCCGAACCCTCTCCCTCGAGCCCCTCTGCCTCTCCCTCGAGCGCTTCCCGTCGCCATCCCCCTCCACTGGCCCGGTCGCCAGGAGCCCATCCTCCTTCGCCGCGGGGATCCCTCTCCCTCCATCGCCCTGGCCCCAAGGCCGGACGCGAGCGCGCCCTCCAGCAAGGCCGCCGCCATGTGCGCCGGCCAGGAGCCCAGGTCCCGCGCCCGGCCTCGTTCCGCCCGCGGCCAGGCCGCCTCCCGCCCTTCCTCCTGCGCCTCGCCAAGTCCCAGCGGCGGAGCTGCTCCCTCCGTTCTCCTCGTCCCTCCAGCATCGCCGGTCTCCTCCAACCCCGAGGGCTTTGTCAGCGCCTCCTCTCAAGCCCGCTTGGCCCGAGCTCCAGCGCGCCAGGGCCTCGCCCGTGGTCCCCTCCGACGTCCTCCGCTCTTTCCCCGTCGCCCGTCGGCCAGAAGCCAGCCAAGGCCTCTGCCTCTGCAGCTTTCCCTCGGCCCTCCAGGCCGCAGCCGCGGCCAGAAGCCGCCTCTGCCTCGGGAGCTCCATCTCCCTCCATCCAGCGCCGCGGCCTCTTCCCCGTGCTGCCCTTTTTGTTCTGCTCCTGTGTGTTGTTTTTGTTTTGTGGCCTGTGCTGTAATTTTTGACAGATGACCCGAACGAGTATACGGCGACCCGACCAAGTACCACGACGACACTACACAACGCGTCAAGTACCCCTTCGTTTGCGTCAAGTTCGACTACACGACGACCCGACAAGTTCCACGACCGAGTACCCCTCCGATGCAAGTACCACTACGAACGGGAACTACTTCATGATGAATCGCCAAGTACCACTACTTCCACTACCGTCGCAAACGAGAACCCCAAGTACCACGACACCGACCCGAACATCTACGGGAAAACGAGCTCCGTGAACGTCTACCGTCGCCCCGAGTACCACTACTGTCGCTCGACGACCGCGGGTACCACTACCGTCGCCCGAGTACAACTACCGCTACGAGAACGACTACCTTCGGTGAAGAAATGAGAACGTCTACTTCCTCTCCGAACGGAACATCTACTTCCTCTACGACCCGCGAGAACGCCTACTTCCACTACGATCTCGAACCGCCCCGAAACGAGTGTTTCGAAGGTATAACCCGAGACGATGAACCGTGGATGCTTGCTTGTGTTGTATGAAATGTCTCCCTTGTGTGCTCCGTGCCGTTTCATCTTTTGTCGTGTTCCTCGGTTGCCTCGTCGCCGACTCGTGGGAACCCGGCAACGGGATCGTCCCACCTTTCATCGTGTTCGACTCGTTCACTCCACCTTTTCTTTTGCCCGGTCTCTCAATGAGTTACCGGAACCGATATGTTGCGTGGCATCATTTTCGGATCGTTGCCGTGGCACTCTTTTCATTCCACTACGGTGACAATTGCTTCATAACTTCTTCATGTCAACCTTCTAATAAAAACTTGCATAAACTTGTTCTTGTCATCCGCATCATGTTTACAACATTAATATATGTTAAATTATTGTTTGCTTAAATATTGCTAAACATGCTCATGGGGATTTTCCGGAATTGTTGTTGTTATCTCCGGCCTCATTTAAAATGTCTTAATAGTGTAGTTTTATTATGCTTCACCTCTTGCATGTTAACAAACAATTTATCTTGTCTTGTAAGTAACGAGAGTCAACTAAATAATTATCATGTGGTGTTTCGTCAATATGCAACTCGTTGCATATTGAGCTCCACTTAACTTGTAGTATTTGTTTGTGCACTTGCCATGCCATGAATAATTAAACCGGACATGCATCATATTTGGATGTGCATCGTATGCCATGCTTATGCTTGTGTGTTTACCGTGTTGTTTCTTCCTTTCCGGTTGCTTCTCTTATTAGCTTCGGTTTTGTTCCGAAGTTGTGAGGATTCTCTCGTCTGTGTTGCTCCGTCTACTTCATGGATCCGTTCTTCTTCCTTGTGGAATCCCAGGCAAGATGACCGAACCCGGATACCATTACTATCTTTGCCTATTGCTAGTAGTTCCGCTCTATAGTTTTGCCTCGATGCCCATGTCTTTCTTGTCAGCCTCCTACTTGTAACCATTGCCATGTTTAACCACCCTACCTACGCAAACCGTTGCTTGGCTAAGTACGCTTCGCTCAGCTCCTCTTATAGCTTTGTTAGTTGCAGGTGAAGATTGAAGATGCTTGCTTCATGTTGAAGTTTGGTTGGGTTATATCACACTATATATATGCTTAAAAATGAAATCATCTATATATTGGCAAGGGTGGAAGGCTAAGCCTTTTGCTTGGTGTTTTGTTCCACTCATGCCGTTAGGAACCGTATAAACCGGTGTTATGTTCCTTGATTATGCGTTCCTAACACGGTTGGGGTGTATGGGACCCCCTTGATAAACCGCTAAGTGCTAAGTCTTTTCCAGCAAGTCCCAACATTTGGTACTATTTGCCTCATAATAACAACTTAATTAATTAATTAAATTTGCATAGGGGGTCGCTCCCTCGGGGATTCCTAATTCTACATAGCAGGGGGGCCAGCGCTGATGGTGTTGGTCCCAAACGGGGAGTCTGCGGGAACCACCACGTGGAAACTCGAGGATTGGGTCCTGTAGAATCGCCCATCCGGTCGTGTCCTGAGACTTAGATACGCGCGGCTACTATCAGGGTGTCGACACGCCGGGAGGATTTGCTGGATTAGCCTTACCTTAGTTCGGTTTAACTTGAGCATGGGATTCCGAGAATACTCGGGTCTTCCCACCTATGGAGTTGCGACTCCGCGGATCATGGGCTTGTAATGGGTCAAGTTGGAACACCCCTGCAGGGTTTGAACTTTCGAAAGCCGTGCCCGCGGTTATGTGGCAGATGGGAGCTTGTTAATATCCGGTTGTAGAAAACTTGACACAATGTTTCAATACACTACCAGCGTGTGTTCCGTGACTGTCAATTTCCGAATAGGGATTCGGGAGTTGAACACGGTGGGGTTATGTTTGACCGGCTTTAGTTAGGATCACTTCGTGATCATCTCTCGACCGATGCGCCTTCTCTTCTCGCTCTCGTATACGTAAGTTAGTGCTAGTGCTGCTGCAGACTCTTGTTGTTCCTTCACCTCTTATTCTTTTCTTCAGCCTTATCCACACCCAAGGCTTAAATAGTCGTGTTACCCGGGAACGGGATTGCTGAGTCCTCTGTGGCTCACAGTTACTTCACCACACTAGATGCAGGTTCAGCCGAGTATGAAGCAGGAGCTGGTTCAAGTGCTTCACTTGGAGTTCGATGAAGAGTTTGGCCGTGTGCTTGTGTTGTTTCGACGATCAGTAGTGGTTTCTACTAGGATTCGATCCTGACCTGTGGCTTTATGTTGTTTTTGGTATCTTTCTTTTGGATCTTCACCCGTAGTCGGGTTGTGATGTTTTGAATGATGTTTTGCTTATGTAATGTATTGTGTGAAGTGGCGAGTGTAAGCCAACTATCTCCTTTTGCATTTTAATCCCCTCTTTTACATGAGTTGTGCAAAGATTACCGAACTTGAGATCATTGTAGGATGGATTTATGCCTTTAAGTCGTGCCTCGACACGTAGGAGGTATAACTCCATCCTGGGCATTACACCGCGCCAACTGGGCCTCCACCGACCCACGCAGCTGCCGACCCAACCAGCTGGACAGGCTCCTGCATGGCGACCCACAGGTCTTCGTGGAGGCCCGCCGTTGCGCCACCTCAGCTGCATGCCTGCCTACATGGCACCTTAGGCACCGCTGGCCAGGGCGCGTGTCGACACGAGGAGGAGCGGCGACGGACAAGACGGGCGTCTCCCCTCGTCCCCGATAAACAAGGACACCTAAGCAGGGCGCATTAAATGTGGCTTGTCCTGTAATGCGAGGGATAACCTCGCATTACTGTACCCTTTCCACCTCCTGTGTGCCACTGTGGCGACCCCTTTTCCCTATAAAAGGAGGCCCGAGGCGACCAGGAGAAGGATTTGGCTTTTCGGAACCCCTCACGACTCTTTTGGAGCTCCTCGTTAGCTGAAGAACACCAACATATAATCCACCAAAGCAGGAGTAGGGTTTTACGCATCTTTGCGGCCCGAACCTGGGTAAAGGAACCGTGCCCCGATCGTTAGATCCGCTCTTCTCTCAACCCCGCGCCCCGCAACCGTAGTAGGGATTCTTGTGATCCCATAGGTGTCGATCCAAATACACCGACAGTTTCCGTACAATACAATTCAAGGATGAATAACAGACAATTATCATGAACAAGGAAATATAATAATAATCCTTTTATTATTGCCTCTTGGGCATATTTCCAACAGTCTCCCACTTGCACTAGAGTCAATAATCTAGTTACATTGTGATGAATCGAACACCCATAGAATCCCGATGTTGATCATGTTCTGTCCGTGGAAGAGGTTTAGTCAACGGTTCTGCGACATTCAGATCCGTATGCACTTTACAAATATCTATGTCTCCATCTTGAACATAATTCCGGATGGATTTGAAACGGCGTTTGATGTGCTTGGTCTTCTTGTGAAACCTGGGCTCCTTGGCAATGGCAATAGCCCCAGTGTTGTCACAGAAGAGAGTCATCGGGCTTGACGCGCTTGGAATGACTCCTAGGTCGGTGATGAACTCCTTCATCCACACTCCTTCTTGCGCTACATCGCAAGCAGCTATGTACTCCGCTTCACATGTAGAATGTGCCACGACGCTCCGTTTGCAACTGCACCAGCTGACTGCTCCACCATTCAAAATATACACGTATCCAGTTTGTGACTTGGAGTCATCCAGATCTGTGTCGAAGCTAGCATCGACGTAACCCTTTACGACGAGATCTTCGTCACCTCCATAAACGAGAAACATATCCTTAGTCCTCTTCAGGTACTTCAGGATGTTCTTGCCCGCTGTCCAGTGTTCCATACCGGGATCACTTTGGTACCTCCCTACCAAACTTATGGCAAGGTTCACATCAGGTCTGGTACACAGCATGGCATACATGATAGAACCTATGGCTAAGGCATAGGGAATGACACTCATCTTTTCTCTATCTTCTGCCGTGGTCGGGGATTGAGCCGTGCTCAATCTCATACCTTGCAAAACAGGCAAGAACCCCTTCTTGGACTGATCCATATTGAACTTCTTCAATATCTTGTCAAGGTATGTGCTTTGTGAAAGACCGATGAGGCGTCTTGATCTATCTCTATAGATTTTGATGCCTAATATGTAAGCAGCTTCTCCAAGGTCCTTCATTGAAAAACTCTTGTTCAAGTAGGCCTTTATGCTCTCCAAGAATTCTATATCATTTCCCATCAGCAATATGTCATCCACATATAATATGAGAAATGCTACAGAGCTCCCACTCACTTTCTTGTAGATACAGGCTTCTCCCCAAGTCTGTATACAGCCAAAACCTTTGATCACATCATTAAAGTGAATATTCCAACTCCGAGATGCTTGCACCAGCCCGTAGATCGAGCGCTGGAGCTTGCATACCTTGTTAGCATTCTCTAGATCGACAAAACCTTCCGGCTGCATCATATACAGCTCTTCCTTGAGGAAGCCATTAAGGAATGCCGTTTTGACGTCCATTTGCCATATCTCATAATCATAGAATGCGGCAATTGCTAACATGATTCGGACTGACTTCAGCATCGCTACGGGAGAGAAAGTCTCGTCGTAGTCAATCCCTTGAACTTGCCGATAACCCTTAGCGACAAGCCGAGCCTTATAGATGGTTACATTACCATCCGCGTCTGTCTTCTTCTTAAATATCCATTTATTTTCTATGGCGTGCCTCTCATCGGGCAAGTCCACCAAAGTCCATACTTTGTTTTCATACATGGATCCTATCTCGGATTTCATGGCTTCAAGCCATTTGTTGAAATTCGGGCCCACCATCGCTTCTTCATAGTTCGAAGGTTCACCATTGTCTAACAACATGATTTCCATGACAGGGTTACCGTACCACTCTGGTGCGAAATGTGTCCTTGTGGACCTTCGAAGTTCTGTAGTAACTTGATCTGTTTCTTCATGATCATCATCATTAACTTCCTCCCTTGTCGGTGCAGGCATCTCAGGAACAATTTCCTGCGCTGGGCTACTTTCCGGTTCGGGAGGGGTGACTGTCACCTCATCAAGTTCTACTTTCCTCCCACTCACTTCTTTTGAGAGAAACTCTTTCTCCAGAAAGGATCCATTCTTGGCAACAAAGACCTTGCCTTCGGATCTGAGGTAGAAGGTGTACCCAATTGTTTCCTTTGGGTATCCTATGAAGACACATTTTTTCGATTTGGGTTCGAGCTTTTCAGGTTGAAGTTTCTTGACATAAGCATCGCAACCCCAAACTTTCAGAAATGACAGCTTGGGTTTCTTGCCAAACCAAAGTTCATATGGTGTCGTCTCAACGGATTTCGACGGAGCCCTATTTAAAGTGAATACGGCAGTCTCTAAAGCATAACCCCAAAAAGATAGCGGTAAGTCGGTGAGAGACATCATAGATCGCACCATGTCCAACAGAGTACGATTTCGATGTTCGGACACACCATTACGCCGAGGTGTTCCGGGCGGTGTCAATTGTGAAACAATTCCACAGTTCCTTAGGTGCGTGCCAAATTCATGACTTAAATATTCACATCCACGATCCAATCGCAAGACCTTTATTTTTCTGTCACGTTGATTCTCAACCTCATTCTGAAATTCCTTGAACTTTTCAAAGGTCTCAGACTTATGCTTCATCAAGTAGACATACCCATATCTACTCAAGTCATCTGTGAGGGTGAGAACATAACGATAGCCTCCGCGAGCCTCAACACTCATTGGACCGCACACATCGGTATGTATGATTTCCAATAAGTTGGTTGCTCGCACCATTGTTCCGGAGAACGGAGTCTTGGTCATCTTGCCCAAGAGGCATGGTTCGCACGTGTCAAATGATTCATAATCAAGAGACTCCAGAAGTCCATCTGCATGGAGCTTCTTCATACGTTTGACACCAATATGACCAAGGCGGCAATGCCACAAGTATGTGGGACTATCATTGTCAACTTTACATCTTTTGGCATTCACACTATGAATATGTGTATCATCATGTTCGAGATTCATCAAAAATAAACCATTGACCAGCGGGGCATGACCATAAAACATATCTCTCAAATAAATAGAACAACCATTATTCTCGGATTTAAATGAGTAGCCATCTCGCATCAAACGAGATCCAGATACAATGTTCATGCTCAAAGCTGGTACTAAATAACAATTATTAAGGTTTAAAACTAATCCCGAGGGTAGATGTAGAGGCAGCGTGCCGACGGCGCTCACATCGACCTTGGAACCATTCCCGACGCGCATCGTTACCTCGTCCTTCGCCAGTCTCCGCTTATTCCGCAGCTCCTGCTTTGAGTTACAAATGTGAGCAACTGCACCGGTATCAAATACCCACGAGCTACTACGAGCGCAGGTAAGGTAGACATCAATAACATGTATATCACATATACCTTTGATGTTGCCGGCCTTCTTGTCTGCTAAGTATTTGGGGCAGTTCCGCTTCCGGTGACCCGTTCCCTTGCAATAAAAGCACTCAGTCTCAGGCTTGGGTCCATTCTTTGGCTTCTTCCCGGCAACTGGCTTACCGGGCGCGGCAACTCCTTAGTCGTCCTTCTTGAAGTTCTTCTTACCCTTGCACTTCTTGAACTTAGTGGCTTTATTCACCATCAACACTTGATGCTCTTTCTTGATCCCAACTTGATGACCCTCAACCGTAAGGGATCTATTGCAGCGTTTTTGATAAGTAAGAGTGTCGAACCCAACGAGGAGCAGAAGGTATTGATAAGCAATTCTGAGCAAGAAATTACTGCAAGCACTGAAAGATAACTTTTAGGGGTTTTCTCGGTATAAGCAACAGGAAAGTAAAAGCGAGAAATGTAAAAGATACTGAGAGTAACAAGTGGCCCAATCCTTTCTTAGCAAACGAGAGGCCTAGCAACTGAACTTGTAAAGACTAAAGCGTTCTTGAGGATACACGGGAGAGGTAGTCATGTGCTTTCGCCATATTCCGTATCGATACTATGTTATGTGTTGATAAGTGTTGAGTGGGTGGATCTATGCTAGTGCACTCTCTAGACTAAGATGAATGCACTCTTATGATTAAAAACCTTGCAAGCATCCGCAAATACAAGGTAGAATCTAAGGCAAAAGCCTAACCATAGCAATACGATCGAGGATCCATTATTCCCTTATGCAAAAGTGTGCGAACTGGGGTTCAGGTTTCTGTCACTCCGGCAACCCACCATAAGCATTCTTTATACACAATGTATTCTCCTAGGTCCTTAATAAGGCGAAGTGTTGAGTGTTCGACTCACACAACACCACTAGTAGAATGACAACACAACTTAAGTATCAAACAACACATATTACTTCAACAGCATATGACTACTAACAAAAAGACTTTCCCCATGTCCTCAAGAACTAAGGTAACTACTCACAAGACATAAAAGAGATCATGATCAGTGGGAATAAATATGTGATAAACAATCTGGACATAATAATATTTCTCCAACAAAACTCAATAGCATTCACCACAAAGTAGTAATCAACACCGATGGAGTAGAGAGGATAGGTAGTACGAGTTACAACACGAGTTGCGATTGTAAGAGGAGATTTGGATGAAGATGGAGATGGTGCTGGTGTTGGGGATGATGTTGATGATGATCTCGATGATGCCCGTGACGATGGTGATGACGATGTCGACGATCTCCCCTTCCGGGAGGTGATCTCCCCGGCGGAATCTGCCCGCCGGAGATGCCCTTTTCTTCTCTGTAGGTTTCCGCCACGGAGCGGCGGCGGAACTCCGTAAAAAGTCTCGTTTTTAGGGTTTTCGGAGAACGGAGAGTATATATGCAAAAGGGGGCATCCGGAGGTGGGCCAGGGGCTCCAGGCGCCCCCCCGTCGCGGCCAGGGGGGCGCGCCCCCAGGCCGCCTGGGCACCCTGTGGCCCCCCTCTGGCTCCCCTTTTGCGTGTCTTCGTGATTCGTCTGAAAAATATCTCCCGTCAATTTTCAGGTAATTTGGAGGTATTCTTCTTCAGCAACTCAGCGTCCACTTTTTACTGCTGAATCCTGCGTCTGTTGTTCCGGCATTAGAAAGTTTGCAAACTGTGTAAAATAGACCAAAACAACATAAGAACATCATCGTAACGTGAAATATATCAATGAATAAGGATAAATTATGATACAAAATAGTGATGCATTTTGGACGTATCAACACCCCCAAGCTTAGACCTTGCTTGTCCCCAAGCGAATATGAACTCGGTAAACCTGTCCACAAGTTTAGAGAGTGAAGTGTCGATAAATAGAATACGGACAAGAAGCATCATAGTTTCTTTACCAACTCAAATATCCTCAGCAGCAATCTTCAACTCATAAGGCCCTTATAAAAGAGTGATAACACTTATATTCGAAAGTAGGACTAAGGAAACTCATTATATCATGGCAAACATGTCCTTTGGTCAAAGAACAACAAATAGTTTTAACTTTTGCTCTTATATTTTGATGAGATCAATTGAAGCTTTTTGAAATAACATGTTAATAGGCAAGAAGTGAAAGTGTTAACACAAAGGAAGATATTTGCCTTAGCTGGGCATGACAAACAACTTACTTATCGAATGATAATGTCAACAAGGATATGATATGACAAATCTTAATGCAACTTTATATGAATGAATCCTTATCAACATCAAACGTCTGCTCTCTTTGAGAAATAGAAGGAAGTAGAAGTAACTGACTCAACTTAAAATTAAAAGATAGGCCCTGTTCTAGGGTAGTAGGGAAAACTCATGTGCTATCCTCAAATCAAACAGAATGAAAACAAGTTTTTAGGGGTGCATGATTTGTCAACGAATGCTAATAGATAACTCAATTGCTTTTTGAGCCGGACAAGTTTCGAGGAACGGCTCCCGCACGAGGACGATAACATCCTCTTATTCTCCTTTGTTTATCATTGCCAAAGTTTCCTGATTTCTCATGAACAAAGCGTGAAGGAGGGTTTGTTTGTTATATTATTTTTAAGCCGGGCGCACTCTTTGCCAGTTCCTTCTTGTATTATGGGTTTGCACATAGACATGCAATCCCGGGGTGAAGCTTGTCCAACTCAAGAAGACCATGAATTAGCTATTACTTCCTCATGAGCTAAAACAGAGGCACAAAACAAAAGATTTTGAACATTTAAGGATAACACATAAATTATATACTTTAGGAGGTGGTAGTGGAATACCACGAGTAGGTAGGTATGGTGGACTCATATGGAAGGTATTGGTTTTAAGGGTATGGATGCACAAGCAGAGTACCGCTTAGTACAGAGTTAGGCTAGCAAAGGTTTTGAGAGAGCAGACAACTGATGATGACTAAGATGCAAAGCAATATAAAGCATGAACATTGAAATAAGCATAACACATCAAGTTGTCTTCCTTGTCAACATAACACTTCAAGCATAATAACATAAAGGTTTTGGCTATGTTGATACTTTAAGAAAATCATGCTTGTTGTTATGACCAAAGCTATGTTTGCCAAGATTAAATAAAGTTTCATAGCCATACCTGACATGAGGTCAATACTCCCCATAAGAATCATCATATAAGGTCGATTGCGTGAAGAGAATACCGAGTGCAGCAAAAGGAACCGATAAACTTCTCATTAATATTCCATCATAAACGACTCCACACACACGGATAGAGAGGATAGGTAGTAATCAACACCGATGGAGTAGAGAGGATAGGTAGTACGAGTTACAACACGAGTTGCGATTGTAAGAGGAGATTTGGATGAAGATGGAGATGGTGCTGGTGTTGGGGATGATGTTGATGATGATCTCGATGATGCCCGTGATGATGGTGATGACGATGGCGACGATCTCCCCTTCCGGGAGGTGATCTCCCCGGCGGAATCTGCCCGCTGGAGATGCCCTTTTCTTCTCTGTAGGTTTCCGCCACGCAGCGGCGGCGGAACTCCGTAAAAAGTCTCGTTTTTAGGGTTTTCGGAGAACGGGGGGTATATATGCAAAAGGGGGCGTCCGGAGGTGGGCCAGGGGCTCCAGGCGCCCCCCCCCCCCCCCGGCGCGGCCAGGGGGGAGCGCCCCCAGGCCGCCTGGGCACCCTGTGGCCCCCCTCTGGCTCCCCTTTTGCGTGTCTTCGTGATTCTTCTGAAAAATATCTCCCGTCAATTTTCAGGTAATTTGGAGGTATTCTTCTTCAGCAACTCAACGTCCACTTTTTACTGCTGAATCCTGCGTGTGCTGTTCCGGCATTGGAAAGTTTGCAAACTGTGTAAAATAGACCAAAACAACATAAGAACATCATTGTAACGTGAAATATATCAATGAATAAGGATAAATTATGATACAAAATAGTGATGCATTTTGGACGTATCACACCTCCGCTGATTTCAGGATTGAATACACCTCGGGAATGGACTTCTCCATCCCTTTGATATTGAAGTTCAACACGAAGCTCTTGTAGCTAGGTGGGAGCGACTGAAGGATTCTGTCAACGACCGCTTCGTCTGGGAGATTCATTCCCAACTGAGACAAGCGGTTGTGCAACCCATACAACTTGAGTATGTGCTCGCTGACAGAACTATTTTCCTCCATCTTACAGCTGTAGAATGCGTTGGAGACATCATATCTCTCAACTCGGGCATGAGCCTGGAAAACCATTTTCAGCTCTTGGAACATCTCATATGCTCCGTGGTGCTCGAAACGCTTTTGGAGCCCCGATTCTAAGCTGTAGAGCATGCCGCACTGAACCAGGGAGTAATCATCACAACGCGACTGCCAAGCGTTCATAACATCTTGGTTTGCCGGGGCGGGAGCATCACCTAGTGGTGCTTCTAGGACATAAGTTTTCTTGGCAGCTATGAGGATGATCCTCAGGTTACGGACCCAGTCCGTATAGTTGCTACCATCGTCTTTCAGCTTGGATTTCTCTAGGAACACGTTGAAGTTGAGGGTAACATGAGCGTGGGCCATTTGATCTACAAGACATATTGTAAAGAATTTAGACTAAGTTCATGAAAATTAAGTTCATCTAATCAAATTTAATGAACCCCCACTCAGATTGACATCTCTCTAGTCATCTAAGTGATACATGATCTGAATCAACTAGCCCGTGTCCGATCATCACGTGAGACGGACTAGTCATCAACGGTGAACATCTTCATGTTGATCGTATCTTCTATACGACTCATGTTCGACCTTTTGGTCTTCCGTGTTCCGAGGCCAAGTCTGTACATGCTAGGCTCGTCAAGTGAACCCTAAGTGTATTGCGTGTGTAAATCTGGCTTACACCCGTTGTATGCGAATGTTAGAGCCTATCACACCCGATCATCACGTGGTGCTTCGGAACAACGATCCTTTACAACGGTGCACAGTTAGGGGGAACACAATTCTTGAAATGTTCAGTGAGAGATCATCTTATTTACTACCGTCGTTCTAAGTAAACAAGATGCATAAACATGATAAACATCACATGCAATCAAATAAAGTGACATGATATGGCCAATATCATTTTGCTCCGTCGATCTCCATCTTCGGGGCACCATGATCATCTTTGTCACCGGCATGACACCATGATCTCCATCATCATGATCTCCATCATCGTGTCTTCATGAAGTCGTCTCGCCAACTATTACTTCTACCACTATGGCTAACGTTTAGCAATAAAGTAAAGTAATTACATGGCGTTATTCAGTGACACGCAGGTCATACAATAAATAAGACAACTCCTATGGCTCCTACCGGTTGTCATTTTCATCGACATGCAAGTCGTGATTCCCTATTACAAGAACATGATCAATCTCATACATCACATATATCATTCATCACATCTTCTTGGCCATATCACATCACATAGCACATGCTGCAAGAACAAGTTAGACGTCCTCTAATTGTTGTTGCATGTTTTCACGTGGCTTCTATAGGTTTCTAGCAAGAACGTTTCTTACCTACGCCAAAACCACAACGTGATATGTCAATTTCTATTTACCCTTCATAAGGACCTTTTTCATCGAATCCGATCCGACTAAAGTGGGAGAGACAGACACCCCCGAGCCACCTTATGCAACTAGTGCATATCAGTCGGTGGAACCAGTCTCACGTAAACGTACGTGTAAGGTCGGTCCGGGACGCTTCATCCCACGATGCCGCCGAATCAAGATTGGACTAGTAACGGCAAGAGAATTGAACAAAATCAACGCCCACAACTTGTTTGTGTTCTACTCGTGCAAGATGCTACGCAAAGACCTAGCTCAGATGCCACTGTTGGGGAACGTAGCAGAATTCAAAAACTTTCCTACGCTTCACCAAGATCAATCTAAGGAGTCATCTAGCAACGAGCATAAAGGAGTGCATCTACATACCCTTTGTAGATCGCGTGCGGAAGCGTTCGAAGGAACGTGGATGATAGAGTCGTACTTGTCGTGATCCTCGTCACCGATGATCCCAGCACCGAACGGACGGCACCTCCGCGTTCAAAACACGTACGGTACAGCGACGTCTCCTCCTTCTTGATCCATCAAGGGGGAGGAGAGGTTGATGGAGATCCAGCAGCACGACGGCGTGGTGGTGGATGCAACGGGAAAAGTCGTAGGGCTTCGCCGAGACCCTACGGGAGGAGTAGGAGGTGTAACGGGGGGAGAGGTGCCAGGGGCTGAGGTGCGGCTGCCCTCTCTCCCCCCCCCACTATATATAGGGGGCCAGGGGGGCGCCGGCCCTAGGAGATCTAATCTCCTAGGGGGGCGGCGGCCCAGGGGGGTATCTTGCCCCCCAAGCCAAAGGGGGGCGCCCCCATCCCTAGGGTTTCAACCCTAGGCGCATGGGAGGAGGCCCATGGCGGGTGCGCTAGCCCACTAGGGGCTGGTCCCCCTCCCTCTACGGCCCACGGGGCCCTCCGGGATGGGTGGCCCCACCCGGTGGACCCCCGGGACCCTTCCGGTGGTCCTGGTACCCTACCGGTGACCCCCGGAACTCTCCCGATGGCCGAAACTGGACTTCCTATATATCATTCTTTACCTCCGGACCATTCCGGAACTCCTCTTGATGTCCGGGATCTCATCCGGGACTCCGAACAACATTCGGGTTTCCGTGTGCATATATCTCTACAACCCTAGCGTCACCGAACCTTAAGTGTGTAGACCCTACGGGTTCGGGAGACACGCAGACATGACCGAGACGACTCTCCGGTCAATAACCAACAGCGGGATCTGGATACCCATGTTGGTTCCCACGTGTTCCTCGATGATCTCATCGGATGAACCACGATGTCAAGGATTCAATTAATCCCGTATGTTATTCCCTTTGTCTATCGGTACGGTACTTGCCCGAGATTCGATCGTCGGTATACCGATACCTTGTTCAATCTCGTCATGGCAAGTCTCTTTACTCATTCCGTAATCCATCATCCCGTGACTAACTCCTTAGTCACACTGAGCTCATTATGATGATGTCTTACCGAGTGGGCCCAGAGATACCTATCCGTCATATGGAGTGATAAATCCCAGTCTCGGTTTGTGCCAACCCAACAGACACTTTCGGAGATACCCGTTGCGTACCTTTATAGCCACCCAGTTACGTTGTGACCTTTGGCACACCCAAAGTATTCCTACGGTATTCGAGAGTTGCACAACCTCATGGTCTAAGGAACAAATACTTGACACTGGAAAAGCTTAAGCAATACGAACTATACGATCTCGTGCTAGGCTTAGGATTGGGTCTTGTCCATCACATCATTCTCCTAATGATGTAATCCCGTTATCAATGACATCCAATGTCCATGGTCAGGAAACCGTGACCATCTGTTGATCAACGAGCTAGTAACTAGAGGCTTACCAGGGACACGTTGTGCTCTATGTATTCACACATGTATCGCTGTTTCCGTACAATACAATTCACATGAATAATAGACAATTATCATGAACAAGGAAATATAATAATAATCCTTTTATTATTGCCTCTAGGGCATATTTCCAACAGCTCCTACCTTGGAAGATCAGTTCTGCGAGGCCCAACTAGGTGATGCTATGGTGCAGAAAGTGAAACATGGTATTGCTAAGGGTACTCCCAAATACAAGTGCTATCGCGTTGATGAGAAAGACACCTTGTTCTTTGAGGACATAATTGTGGTTCCCAAGGGTGATCTCAGGAAGCTCAAAATGAACGAAGCACATGACTCCCTCCTCTCGATTCATCCCAGAAGTTCCAAGATGTACCAAGACCTCAAGCAATCTTACTGGTGGACTCGCATGAAAAGGGAGATTGCCCAATTCGTGAATGAATGTGATGTTTGCAGAAGAGTGAAGGCAGAGCATCAGCGTCCAGCCGGTCTCCTCCAACCTCTTCCTATTCTCGAGTGGAAATTCGACCACATTGAAATGGATTTCGTCACTGGGTTTCCCAAGTCCAAGAAGGGGAATGATGCTATCTTTGTTGTGATTGACAAGCTAACCAAAGTAGCTCACTTCGTTCCCGTCAAAGAATCCATCAATGCAGCTCAGTTGGCAGAGTTGTACACTTCCAGAATCGTGTTGTTACATGTCATTCCTCAGACCGTGGAAGTTTGTTCACATCCAAGTTCTGGGACTCCTTTCAGTCAGCCATGGGCACTAAGATCCATTTCAGCACTGCGTTTCACCCTCAGACTAGTGGTCAAGTCGAAAGAGTGAATCAGATCCTCGAAGACATGCTCAGAGCTTGTGTCATCTCTTTTGGCATGAAGTGGGAATATTGTCTCCCGTTTGCTGAGTTCTCTTACAACAACAGCTTCCAAGCAAGTGCTGGCAAAGCTCCTTTTGAAATCCTCTATGGCATAAAGTGTCGTACCCCTCTCAACTGGTCCGAGACTGGTGAACGTCAACTTCTTGGCAAGGACTTGAGCTCAGAAGCAGAAGAAATGTGCAAAGTCATACGTGAGAATCTCAAGGCCGCTCAGTCGCGTCAAAAGAGTTACTATGACGGCAAGCATCGTGATTTGGCTTTCGACATCGGGGATCATGTCTATCTCCGTGTTTCTCCTATGAAAGGAACCCAAAGATTCAGTATCAAAGGAAAGCTTGCTCCTAGATACGTGAGCCCTTTCAAGATTCTTGGCAAAAGAGGCGATCTAGCCTATCAACTTGAGCTCCCCTCCAACTTTGCAAATGTTCATGATGTGTTTCACATGTCTCAAATCCGCAAGTGCTTCAAGACACCTGAACGCACCATTCCGTTCGAGGAGATTGATCTTCAACAAGACTTGTCTTACCGTTAGCACCATGTTGCTATTCTTGAAGAAACTGAGCACAAGTCCCGCAACAAGTCAATCAAGTTCTTGAAAGTGAAGTCATCACACCATACCGACCGAGAAGCTACGTGGGAACGAGAAGATCACCTTCGTTCCGAGTACCCTTCCTTCTTCCAGTCCTAGATCTCGGGACGAGATCTTTTCGTAGTAGAGGAGAGTTTGTAATGCCCCAGATGTAAAACTTTCCAATTATGGCAATATATGAAACTTTGACTTCATCAATTCCATTCTGGGCTCTTCTTTCATTTCGGGTTTATTCGTTTTGTCGCGTGAGTGTGTGCATTTCATCCATGTCATGTTATCATGTACATTGCATTGCATTCGTGTTGTCACTTGCACCCGGTCCCACTCGCCTCTTCCCGTTGTCCGTTCGAGTCCCGACACTCATACACGTGCCCGTAGCACCCCCGAGTCCTTCTTTTGTGTGTGGCCGTGTAACGTTCCCGGAATGAGGTGAGACTTGTCGTGCGATGTTGTTTTGGTACGTGTAGGCCGCCTATCAAGTTTCATCGCGTTTGGAGTTCATTTGGTACTCCAACGGTTAACCTAGTGGGCTAAAACTACCCCTTCCTTTTGGCCCAAGACCCCCTCCACAACAGCCCACTAACCCAGCACAACCTCTCCCGTCATCTCGGTCGTCGGATCACTAATGTGTGGCCGAAAACCGCACCCCATTTGGAGTCTCCTAGCTCCCTATGCCTATAAAAACGTCCCCTACGTCCAATTTTGGGACGAAACCCTAGCTCATCCCTCCTCGCGCCGCCGGACACGTCCGCCCGGATGCACCCGGCCAGTCCCACGCCGCCACGTGGCACATCCGCCGCCGCCTCCTACCAGCGCCGCCGCGGGCCCGCGAGCCCGAGGCCGGCCGCCCGGCCCGCGCGCCTGATACGTCTCAAACGTATCTACTTTTCCAAACACTTTTGATATTGTTTTGACCTCATTCTTGCATGATTTGAACTAAACTAACCTGGACTGACGTTGTTTTCAGCAGAGCTGCCTGTATGGTTTTATTGTGTGCAGGAAAACAGATTTTTAGGTATCTCAGAAAATTCCACGAAAAATCACAGAAAATCCACGCACCCGAAGGAACCTGGTGCCAGAAGAGGGGCCAGAGGGGGGCCAGGGGGGCTCCAGGTGCCCTGGTGGCGCAGCCCACCCCCTGGCCGCGCCGGGAGGCCGCCTGGGTGGGCCCCACCTCCCCTGGTGCCCTACTTTGACCCGTATTTTAGCCCGTGACGAGAAAATCCCAGATCAGGAGTTGTTTTCCCAGTTTTCGTCGCGGAGCCGCCGCCATCCTCTGTTTTTCTTCGGGAGGGCTAATCTGGAGGCTGATTTGGCCTCTGGAGAGGGGAGATCGTCGCCATCGTCATCATCATCACCACTCCATCCTCCCTCCATGACTTCTCCTTCCATGTGTGAGTAATTCCCTGCTGTAGGCAAAGGGGATGGTAGGGATTGGATGAGTTAGATCATGTAATAGTTTATCAGATCGTTGGGGGCATGTTGCCTATCATCTACTATGGTGTTTATCATCTTTGCTTCAACTTGTTACTCTTAATGCTTGTCACTTAGGGCCCAAGTGCCATGATTTCAGATCTGAACCATATGTGTTTGCATGAATATATTTGTGTTCTTGATCCTACCTATGAGTTGTTTGCACCTATTACGGTCCGGAACCGGCGATCCCAAAAGTGACAGCTTGGGACACCAAAGGGGATGGTCCGTAGTTTGACGATTACATGTATCCATTGAGTTTATTGCTTTGTTCCGGTGCTCTTTGACAGGAGCACCTTAATCTCCATAAGTTCCTTTTGGCCCCGTTCGTAGCGGGATGGTAGGACAAAAGATGTTGTGCAAGTTCTTATTGCAAGCACGTACAACTACCTATGGGATACATGCCTAATGTTTGATATTTGCCTAGATGATCATTACTTTTCTGTGTGCCTTGCCCCAAGTTAGATTCATGATATATCTCATCCATGGAGCGCCCAACCATCCATCTCCCTAGCCTACAGTGTTTTAAATCCTGCTGGTTACTAATTGCTACTTTTGCTATTTACTTTTGCTGTTTACTTTTACTATCACCATCATCACTATCATATCACCGTTACCACTTATCTTTTGTTGCAAGTAAGTATATTTCAGGTGTGGTTGAATTGACAACTCAACTGTCAAAGCTTATCAATACTCTTTGGCTCCCCGTGTGTCGAATCAATAAATTGGGTTATTCTTACCCGCGAAGACTATCTCGATCCCTTACGGTAGAGGGTTATCAAGTACCGTTTTCTGGCGCCGTTGCCGGGGAGCATAGCAATATTTACAAGTCTACTTGAAGTATCCTACATGCTGCACTTCATCCGCTATGGGTAAGAAAGGAGACCCCAAGGTTCCGATCTTACTATCCACTACAAGAAGAGGTACTGTTCTGAACACTAGTGCTACACTTGATTCACCTTCTGTTATGAGTAAGTTTGCCTCACCGCCACCACATGATGCTCCTACTGAATCTGTTACTATGTCCGATACTCTTGATGATGCTTCTACTACTCTTGATGATATTAGTTCACTTGGTTATGCTCTTGAGAAACAGATCGCTGCTGCTGCAAAAAAGTCTGGAATTGAAATTCCTGTTACTCGCTACCCTATTGGTGGAACTTACGATTATCCTGATTTGAGTGAACTCAAGGAGAGACTCCTTGATGATGATTACATTATGCTTGATGATGATTTATGCAGGGAACTGACAGAGTTTGCCGGCTCTGACCCTGAAGCTATTAAGAAGCTGCTTGAAAAACACTCTTTGAAGAACAAGAATGTTCCTGATCCCGAATTTGCTACATCTCCTATATGCATCGATGATCCTGATTATGATTCCTCTGTTGATCTTTCACTTATACCTATGGTTGAAGCTGACCCCTTTTATAGCAGAGAAAATGATGATGCTATTGCACACCTGACCAAACTCACTGAGTTGGGTGGCTTGTTTACCATAGATGAGAAGAAACGAAACTTTTATGTGACTAAGCTTCTTCCTTTCTCTTTGAAGGAAGGTGCTAAAATATGGTATGATTCACTCCCATATGGTTCCATTAAGAGTCCTCAAGACTTAGCTCACTCTTTTGTTGATAAGTACTTTCCTGCTCATATGCAACATGCTGCTTTACAAAGAATTTATAACTTTAAACAGTTGCAGGATGAGCACCTCCCTAAAGCTTGGGGGAGGTACTGTGGTCTGTTTCGGGCTAGACCAGGACATGGAGTCCCTAAGAATGAATTAATCGATATATTTTATGCTAGTCTAACTAATGAATCCAGGTCCTATTTGGACAGTTGTGCTGGTTGTGTTTTCAGGAAAAGAACACCGGACGATGCAGAGGATTTGATGGGCAGGATTGCCAAAAACCATGAAGATTGGTCCGTCCCTGAACCACCTCCACCACCAAAGAAGAGGGGCATGTTTGTTCTAAGCCCCGAAGATATGCGAGAAGCAAAGAAGTCTATTAAGGAAAAGGGTATTAAAACTGAGGACGTGAAGAATCTACCCCCTATTGAGAAGTTGTGTGAGCCTACCACTCACCCTCCTATGGTAGAGGTACACTCTCTTTTAGATTTCAACGCAAGTGACATCTCTCATGGCAAGCCTCCTGATCAATGTTTACATGAGTTTGATAATTTTATTATGAAACAAAATCATTTTAATGAGAGGATACAAAGTCAATTGCATGATGATTCCCTTACTATCAAAAGTTTGCTTGATGTTCTAGGAAGAACAGTCAATGATGTTAAATGTCTTGTGAAGCATTTTCATATGGTTCAAACTCAACTTGAACAAATTTCTAATGTGCAAAAAGATTTGCTTGCTAACAATGCCAAACAAGATGATTTGCAGGCCTTCGGGATTAAGACCCGAGGAGGAACTAGCACTCAAGATCCTCTCTATCCAGAGGGGCATCCGAGGAGAATCGAGCAGGATTCTCAAATGCAGGAAGAATAAATTGTTGGCTCTCCAAAAAATAAGAAGAAGAAACATAAGGAGGCTGACAATTCCAATGCTCCTATTATAGATGAAGAGCCAGCTGTTGATCCTAACAGTGTATCTATCTCCGATGCTGAGACTGAAGATGGTGCTGAACCTGAAGGTAAGGATAATGAGAAGAATGATCCGCCTGAAGTTCAAGAGGAAGAAGCACCTGACAAACGTAAGAGGTACACTAGAGAAGACTTCGTCGCAAGAAGACATGGGAAGGAAAGAGAACCATGGATACAGAAACCCATGCCCTTTCCAGGTAAGTCTATCAAATCTAAAGAAGAAGAGCATTACAATAAGTTTTGTGAGTGGATTAAACCTCTTTTTCTTCAAATCCCTTTGACTGATGCTATTAAGTTACCTCCCTATTCAAAATATATGAAAGATATTGTCACTAATAAAAGAAAAGTTCCTAATGAAGCAATATCTACTATGCTTGCTAACTACTCTTTCAGTGGCAAGATTCCTGAGAAGCTTGGTGATCCAGGTATACCCACCATTCCTTGCTCCATAAAGAATAATTATGTCAAAACTGCTTTATGTGATCTTGGAGCAGGAGTGAGTGTTATGCATTTCTCTCTTTACAAGAGGCTTTGTTTAGAGAAACTAATTCCTACAGATATCTCTCTTCAGATGGCTGACAAGTCAACCGCCGTTCCGATAGGTATTTGTGAGGATGTTCCCGTAGAAGTTGCTAATTGTTTGATCCTTACTGATTTTGTTGTGCTTGACATGCCCGAGGATGGGAGCATGTCCATTATTCTTGGTAGACCTTTTCTTAACACCGCAGGTGCTATCATTGATTGCAATAAAGGGAAGGTTACCTTCAATGTGAATGATAAAGAACACACGGTGTATTTTCCAAAGAAGACCGACAGGAGGCATGGCCTCAACTCTATAGAAAATATCGAGACCGTGAAGATTGGAGAATGGGACTGTCCACTACATGTGCACCACAAATACAAAACTATTATGGTGGGGACAATGTCCATTAAAGTAAATGTTCAGTGATCGCTTCGTAAGAGGTGAGACTTTTTGCTCTATATATCACCTGTTTGTTGGTAAGACTTGATCAACCTTACTAGTGAACATGTTTTATATAGATAAAAAAAGTTGAGCTTGTTATGTTTTCATTTGTTTTAGTTTTTGTTCTCCTTGCTGTACCAAATGTTTATGTTTTGAAGCTTCACAATACTAATCACTGCTTTAAGTTTTTAGAAAGTCTTGCAGCTTTTTGAACTTCGAAAAAATTTCAACAGTGAAGTTTTCAGAAAAATTCCAGAAAAATAAAAATAAAAATTTCCATGCCGGGAGTGACCCAGTGGTACCTGGGGCCGACCAGGGGGACCCACCAGTGGCCCAGGCGGCCAGCTGGCGCGGCCTGCCCCCTGGCCGCGCCCACAGGGCGCCTGGGGCCCACAAGCCCCCCCCCCCCCTCTCCAGAAATGAGTTTGTTAGGAAGGGCAAAGGGGTGGCTTGAGAAGAAGAGGCCCACGCACTCCGATCGAGTTACTAGAGCCGCAGCTTCACCCTCGACTGCTAGGGTGAGCTACAATGAAGATCACGTGCCCCTAGAGTTGTTGGAAGACACAAGTGTAGCACGTGCTATGATGTTTCCATGTGATGAATTCCTTGAAGCTGTGGGAATCAAGGATGAGTTTTATAATCTTTGTGCTAATGCAGGTCTGACACGGCTCGTCACGTGCCGTGTTACTCAGTATCAAAAACTCACCTCTGGTTTCATTAACAGTTTTAGATATAATCCTGATTCTGGTGCTATTGAGTTTAAAATTTACAATGATCTTATCACCATGCCCTTGGGAAAGTTTTGTGAAATAATAGGTGTGCCAAACGTTGGGCGGACGGCTAGGATGACCTCTCAGCCCTCCGAGCTGAAAACCGTCTTCAACTCTCTCTGCAGCATGGGTACGAGGGATATTCATCGGTCAAAGATCTCCATCATCTTATTCCCTCACCTAAGGTATTTTGCATATTATGTTGCTAGAGGGGTGTTAGCTCGTGACAACACGAGCAACACTTCTGCGCCAGATATTGCTATCCTGGCAGCCGCCCTCTCATGGAGGTCTGATTATAATCTGGGTGCCTTAATTGCTCGACGCCTTGCTATGAACGGTAACAAGGGAGATTTATTTGGTGGCGTTTATGCCACACTTATCTTAGAATATCTTAAAGGCACCCCTCACCCTGATGATAAGCCTTTTACTTATTTAAGTTTTGACCTTGCTGTTATGAAAAGGCATAAGTTTGTTACCATGACTTCTGAGCTTGACAATCTTGTTTATATCTTGCGTTTCGGAACTACCGCGGAACGCGGGATCCGTCTACCTGCACCTCTTTTGTTTGATTTTTCTTGCAGGAATGAATGGTCCTTTGATGTTATCCAGTTCGATGAGTTCATGGCCCAGCATTAGTTTCATAACCCCATGGAGGGGGTTGTGCCCGACGAGGAGGAGCACGGTGAGTTACCACCTTTTCAGGGGGAGACCGTCACCCAGTTTGGTGAGGGGTCTTCCTCTGCTTGGAGTACGGACCCTTCCTCGTGGGAGGATCCGAGGAGTTCGGTGTACGCGCCAGAATCCTTCTACGACCCTTGGACTCACCACCATTCCCCCGGAGCAGGAGGCTCCTGGGGGCAGTAGCTACTACCAACTTAGGCCAAAAGCCTAAGCTTGGGGGAGTACGTGCCCCTCTCACTTTTCCATTGTATTATCCGTTTTATTTGCTTTGATCTTTTCGAAGTTTTTGCCCGTTCTTCTTTATTTCTTTCTTTGCAAAAACAACAAAAAGATTTTCTCTTTCTTTTGCTTTTGTTCAACCTTTGAAATAATCCAAAAAGATTTCCTTTCTCTCTTTAGTTTGCTTTGTTTTCAGAGTTCAGCTCGAGTCCGTGATGGCATTTAATTATATTTCCTACGTTCGATCGTGCAAGTGACGAGGCAGTAATGACGAAGATCGACTGAAGGGAAGCAACATGGGAAAACCGGTATGAACTCTTCTTGTTTCTACTTTTGTACATATGCCTGTACTTATGATCTAGAGACCAGCTTGTAGCAACATAGTGATATGTTTACAATGCTCTCCCAGTGGTTCATGCTTTCCTTATGGCTAGTCTCGAATAGCTAGAGTATATAATGTGTTATTGAAATGATTTACATGCATTGCACTGTTCATAGTTTGGTATACTAAGGTGGTATTTCCCTTTGGAGAATTCTTGGATTGACTTGGCGCATGTTTACACATGTTTAAGACTAAAAAGTCTGCTCTGCCTTGATGATCTTTGAGTTTCAGAATAGTTATATCACTTCCATGCCCGATTCAATGTTGCTTTGTCGCTCTGCATGATTATGACCGTTATTGCTCTCTAGTTGGTCGCTTCCCAGTCTTTTGCTAACCTCCACCTGTACTAAGCGGACTGACTGCTTGTGCATCCAAAATCCTTTAAACCAGTTATGCCATATGAGTCCACCATACCTTCCTATACATGGTATTTACCTGTCATTCCTAACGAAGACTTTCGTGTACCATCTCGAAATTAATCAAAAGCATTTCTCTTTTTTGTGCCTCTGTTTTAGCTCATGAGGAAGTAGTAGTTAATTCATGATCTTTTTAAGTTGGACAAGTTTCACCCCAAGATTGCATGTCTAATCTGCAAACCCCTAATACAAGAAGGAACTGGCATAGAGTGCGCCCGGCTCATAAAAGATAATAAAACAAACAAACCCTCCTTCACGCTTTGTTCATGAGAAATCAGAAAACTTTGGCAGTGATAAACAAAGGAGATTAAGGGGATGTGATCGTCCCCGTGCAGGAGCCGTTCCTCGAAACTTGTCCAGCTCAAGAAGTAATTGGGTTATCTACTAGCATTCGTTGACGAAATATGCACCTCTCAAAAACATTCTTTACCTCTGATTTTAAAACCAAGAGATGTCGTACATGTTTAGTTTTTGTTTCCGACCACGAGTTTTCAACCTCGCCATCAAATTCCACGGTTCGAGAGTCTCCACCTTCTTTCTTCAAAGCACCAACTAGGAGAGCATAATTGTCATTCTGAGTGTAATGTGCATTGTCCCAAAGTATTACATTGTCTTCTGCATGCTTGTGATATTATTTATTCTGAAATTCTTAGTTCTAGTCTCCTTTAAAACTCTGAAGAGTTTCTGCATTTATGTTTTGCTTCACTCATGGAGGCTAGCGAGATACCACCCTAATATGCTCAAACTATGTGCAATGTAATCTTGTCTTGATTTTCAGTAGTATATTATTCACTTTTAGGTATTTGTGATTGGTCACTTGAAAGAAGGATTGCTCCGTGCATTATCCTCATAGCATTGTTTCAACACTTGCTAGACTCTTTTCGTAGTACATGCTTATATACATCTAATGAAGCAAAAGAGTTTGTCAAAGTTTTCTTTGTCGCGTCCAGTTCGTTGAACTGAATTGCTTGAGGACAAGCAATATGCTAAGCTTGGGGGAGTTGATACGTCTCAAACGTATCTACTTTTCCAAACACTTTTGATATTGTTTTGACATCATTCTTGCATGATTTGAACTAAACTAACCCGGACTGACGCTGTTTTCAGCAGAGCTGCCTGTATGGTTTTATTGTGTGCAGGACAACAGATTTTTAGGTATCTCAGAAAATTCCACGAAAAATCACAGAAAATCCACGCACCCGAAGGAACCTGGTGCCAGAAGAGGGGCCAGAGGGGGGCCAGGGGGGCTCCAGGCGCCCTGGTGGTGCGGCCCACCCCCTGGCCGCGCCGGGAGGCCGCCTGGGTGGGCCCCACCTCCCCTGGTGCCCTACTTTGACCCGTATTTTAGCCCGTGACGAGAAAATCCTAGATCAGGAGTTGTTTTCCCAGTTTTCGTCGCGGAGCCGCCGCCATCCTCTGTTCTTCTTCGGGAGGGCTAATCTGGAGGCTGATTTGGCCTCCGGAGAGGGGAGATCGTCGCCATCGTCATCATCATCACCACTCCATCCTCCCTCCATGACTTCTCCTTCCATGTGTGAGTAATTCTCTGCTGTAGGCAAAGGGGATGGTAGGGATTGGATGAGTTAGATCATGTAATAGTTTATCAGATCGTTGGGGGCATGTTGCCTATCATCTACTATGGTGTTTATCATCTTTGCTTCAACTTGTTACTCTTAATGCTTGTCACTTAGGGCCCGAGTGCCATGATTTCAGATCTGAACCATATGTGTTTGCATGAATATATTTGTGTTCTTGATCCTACCTATGAGTTGTTTGCACCTATTACGGTTCGGAACCGGCGATCCCAAAAGTGATAGCTTGGGACACCAAAGGGGATGGTCCGTAGTTTGAGGATTACATGTATCCATTGAGTTTATTGCTTTGTTCCGGTGCTCTTTGACAGGAGCACCTTAATCTCCATAAGTTCCTTTTGGCCCCGTTCGTAGCGGGATGGTAGGACAAAAGATGTTGTGCAAGTTCTTATTGCAAGCACGTACAACTACCTATGGGATACATGCCTAATGTTTGATATTTGCCTAGATGATCATTACTTTTCCGTGTGCCTTGCCCCAAGTTAGATTCATGATATATCTCATCCCTGCAGCGCCCAACCATCCATCTCCCTAGTCTACAGTGTTTTAAATCCTGCTGGTTACTAATTGCTACTTTTGCTATTTACTTTTGCTGTTTACTTTTACTATCACCATCATCACTATCATATCACCGTTACCACTTATCTTTTGTTGCAAGTAAGTATATTTCAGGTGCGGTTGAATTGACAACTCAACTGTCAAAGCTTATAAATACTCTTTGGCTCCCCGTGTGTCGAATCAATAAATTGGGTTATTCTTACCCGCGAAGACTATCTCGATCCCTTACGGTTGAGGGTTATCAGCGCCTCCGCCGCCCCGCGCCCGACGTCCCCGTACGCCTCGCTCCCACCGGCCGCCGACGGCCGCCGCCCGACGCTGCCGCGGGCCGACCTCGCCTGACGCCCGCGCCCCGCGGCCTTCTCCGCCGCCGCGCCCACCGGCCGGCCCCGCCACCGCTCCGCCAGGCCCCGCCGCCGGCCGAGCCGCCCCTCGCCGCCGGCCCGGCTCCGGTAAGCCGCCGCCGTCTCCACCTCCAACTCCGGCGAGCACGCTTCCCTCTGTCTCGATCTGAGAAACGGGACAAGATCCACCAGTGCATCCTTCCAAACACGCGTCCCCGTCCCGGATCTCTCCGTCCCGGGACATCCCCGTCCCGGGTTGACTTTTTGTGAGGTATAAAAATGGCCAAGTCCCAGATCTACTATATTTTGTTGCCTCCTTTGCATGGCCGTAACTTCGTGCTCGTAGATCCGTTTTGGGCGTGTGATATATCAAAATGATCGTGGTGATGTGCTCTACAGTTTGTTCCATTGTGGCATGCTTGTTTGAGATCATCTTGATGACCTAATCATCGTGACAAGAGTACTACTTGCTATAAACTACTGTTACTTGTTAATTTGATGCCATGTTTGAGATATGATAACTTGGTGCATGTTTATCCAAATGGAGCATATGATATGTCAAAATGTTCATTGTGAAGTGCTCTACATGATGGTTGCTGGAGCATTCATGTTAGGTGTCATATTGCCATGTTAATCTCTGTTGCAAAAGTGCATGTGGCTGTTAAGTGCTGAAACTTGTTATGAGGTGCTGATTTGAAGTGCTCTTTGCTATTGATGTGTTTGTCCCCATGTCACATGCCAATATGTTTTAGAAGCACCATCATATGGTCTTTGCTGTGGTGCAAATCAATTTCCATGATATGCCTTGAGGTGAATTAAACAAGCTTGTAAACATGCCATGCCAATGTTACTGTTTTATACTTGGTGAAAAAACTGCTAAGTCTGGAATCTGTGTTAACCTGATGCTATGTTTGCTTGATGCCCCACTCAAGTCCATGCTTGTTTTGGAGTGACCAATGATCATTCCTTGTTGTCCATGTTTTTGTCTATCCGTTCATGCCCTTACTTAAACATATGGCCTGCTGTAGCTTATTTATTTCTTGCTCTCAAGTTGCTATAAATTATAACTGTCAGGTTTTTATCAGCATGATCAATTTGGTGTAGCTTGTTGCTATTGATCCATGTCTCCTATGGAGTTGCTCCAATGGAGTTGTTTGTTGTATGCTATGTCTACTACATGTCCATGATCTTTATATGCTTTGTGGAGTTGATATGCATGTTGTTTTGTGCCTCCGAAGGAAGCATTGTGATGATGTTTTTACCTTCCCAGATTTTAACTAAGTCTGGATAATTTTATTGCAACTTGCCATGCTTGGTTAATTGTGTTCTAGTAGGTTTTTGGCTGTGTTCTAAGTTCATGCTTGTTAAGTAACATGTCTACTTCACATCCATGCTTCTTGTCATCATGTTTGGGTGCTGTAGCGTATATATCTCTTGCTCCAAAGTTGCTATGTGGCTATTAACTTCAGCTTTGCATTGTATCTTGTTTCGTGTGTATGTGTTGAACCGTTGCTTCGTTTTGAGCGTGCCCTATATGAAACTTGTGTGGTTTGGCATGTAGAATCATAATATCATGTTGTTTACATGTTTGGAGTGTGTTTGCTTGATGTTTGGATGCATCTTGCACCGTTGCCTTGCTTGTCTTGTTTTGCTCATATCTTCTAGACCTTAGCTCCAAATTAAACAAACTTTATATGAAACTTGACTAGAATTTCGTATAGATCATCATGGTGCATGTTAACTTGCTGTTTAACAACTTTAACTTAAGGTTTGTTCAGATCTGGACCAATTTCAAAATATGCATATGAGGACTTACCGAATTTGCTATATGTTGATTCCGGCCTCATTTAAACTTGTTGTTTTGTGCTGATCTTGTGTGCTTCATCCCTTGCCATGAAATGCATCATATAGACTTGTCTTGCATCATGTTGATTGTGCATTGCACCGTGTTTGATTTTGTGCCATGTTGTGTTCTTGTGTTGAGTAGAGCCGGGAGCCGAGACCGAGTACGAGGGTCCTACCGACGTTGAGTACGAGGACCCGTCTTACGACCCCATCGACGACTCGACAGGCAAGATGACCTGACCCAGATATCATTACTATCTTTGCCTATTGCCAGATGTCTCGCTCTTTAGCTTATTGCCTCGATGCTCATGTTTGTTTGTCAGCCTCCTATTGTAGCCATGAATCTCTCTAACCAACCAACCTAGCAAACCTTTGATTGGCTACATAAGCTTCGCTCAGCCCCTCTTATAGCATTGTTAGTTGCAGGTGAAGATTTGAAGATTCTTGCTTCATGTTGAAGTTATTGTCGGGATATCACACTATATTATATGTTAACCAAATCATCTATATATTGGTAATGGGTGGAAGGCTAAGCCTCTTCCTTGGTGTTTTGTTCCACTCATGCCACCCTAGGAACCGTTTAAACCGGTGTTATGTTCCTTGATTGTGCGTCTCTAACATGATTGGGGTTTATGGTCCCCCCCTCGATAACCCGCTTAGCGCTAAAGCTTTTCCAGCAAGGCCCGACATTGGTTTTACTTTTGCCTAATAACTAAAACTTGCATAGGGCGTTGCAAACCCGAGTTCTTAATCAACAACCCGGCCCAGTGCTCCTCTTGAGTGTTGGTCCAAACTGGGGGTTATGTAGGGCCACCACGAGGAAACTCGAGGATTGGTTTTACCTATAGGATCGCCCATCCGGTTGTGGCCTGAGACTAGATACGCGCGGCTACTGTCAGGGTGTCGGCACGCCGGGAGGTCTTGCTGGATTAGTTTTACCTTTGTCGGAATATCTTGAGCACGGGATTCTGAGAATACTCGGGTCTTCCCACCTTGGAGTTGCGACTCCGCAGATCGTGAGCTTGTGATGGGCTAAGTTGGGACACCCCTGCAGGGTTTGATCTTTCGAAAGCCGTGCCCACGGTTATGTGGAAGATGGGAATTTGTTAATATCCGGTTGTAGCAAACTTGACACCATGTTCAGAATACACTACCAGCATGAGTAACCGTGACGGTCATTTTCCGAAAGGGGTTCGGGAAGTGAACACGATGGGGTTATGATTGACGTGCTTAGATAGGATCACTTCATGATCACTTTGACGCTCGTGGCACTTCTCTTCTCGCTCTAAAAACGTAAGCTAGTGCTAGTGCAGCTGCAACCTTATTCTTCAGCCTTGTTCCACACCCAAGGCTTAGATAGTTTTGCTACCCGGGAACGGGATTGCTGAGTCCTCCGTGGCTCACAGATTCTACACAACACCAGATGCAGGTACCATGGTGAACTACACATGTGATGGCACAGAGTTGTACTGGGAGTTCGATGAAGAACGTGGGCGATACTACGTGTCTTACCCAGAAGATCAGTAGTGGCTTCTACTAGGGGCGATTTGGACCTTGTGGCTTTATTTATGGTATCTTTCATTTGGATCTTCGTCCGTAGTCGGACTGTGATGTTATTTGGATGATGATTGCTTACGTAATGTATTGTGTGATGTGGCGAGTGTAATCCAACTATTTTTTGCAATTTTATCCCTCTTTTACATGAGTCGTGCAAAGATACCATACTTGAGATCATTCTAGTATGAGCTTATACTTTTAAGTCGTGCCTCGACACGTAGGAGGTATAATCTCATACTGGGCATTACACTCTGAGCGCAAGTCCCCGATCTATGGACCATTCATCATGCTGCTTATTGAGAAGGCTTGGGATCATGTCTATCCCAATATTATGCTTGAGACTGGAGAGTTGGTTTCTCATGAGATCAAGCGTCTGAGGAGGAAGGACAACTGGGGCACTCAGGCACCCAAATCTGGGGGTACATCTTCTGCTGCTGCTATGGAGATCGAGGAGGCTGAGGCTGAGGTTGATGATGACGATGACTATGAGCCGTCTGGTGCAGAGCCCTCGTGGGCAAAGAAGCTCAGGCTGAAGATGAAGAAGCTGTTTTGCATTGAGTCTCACGGTCAGTACATGACTCATGTGGCAGAGAAGAAGGCCAGGGACGTCACAAGGAGCTCATGCGTCAGTTGGGTGCGACTGTGGCCAGTGGTTCTGAGGGCCAGATCACCGAGGAGGAGTGGATTCAGCAGCACTGCCCGTGGACAGATTCCGAGGCCGAGAAGTTTCCGACCGACGACGACGGTGCAGATGACCCCGCTGGGGTTTGATGTTCGAGACCCTCTCTTGCTCTCACCTGGAGCCGTAGCATAGCTCTCTGCCCTTTTGGTGTCTCGATGCCAAAGGGGGAGAGAGTTTAGGGATTTGTGTCGTTGTCTTTGTGTTTTCGTCAATGTGCCTTCTCGTCTTTTGCTTTGTTTGGTTTTGTGCCAGTGAGACCTAAGTTCCCGACATATGGTGTGAGACATATGCTACCTTACTTTATCTTATCTATGTACCTTGGTACCCTATAGCTTGCATGCTTATCCTGTTATATACTATACTCTCATATATCTTGCTTACGTTGTTGGTCTCTAAAATATAGGGGGAGCGTTGATCCTAGTATGTGTGTCGTGCAGTCCAAAGCACTTATCTAGATAGCACACATCTAGGGGGAGCCCGTCTATATTTTAGAGGTGTGGATTTTGCGCTTACTCTATGTCATTAGTCGTTTTGTGCAAATCCCGTATTGTCATCAATCCACCAAAAAGGGGGAGATTGTAAGGGCATATTTATCCCTATGGTATTTTGGTGATTGATGACAATGCTTTTGCGGACTAATCGTGCGCACTAAGTTTTTTAGAGATTCATTCATTGGCACGAGATGATTATCTCCCCTCGGTGTTCGATTCAAGACGGTGTAGCTCTTTTCATTTCTTTGTTGGTGGACTAGTTTCGTAGGGGCCACCGTACTATCAAGAGGGGATCCGCTTTGGTAAGGTTAGGGTGGAATCAACACGTACACTTCCTTATCGCACCCACCATACCTTTCCGCCTCAACGGAGTTTTACTTTCCCCCTTCTTCTCTGCCTTTTCCTGGTCCAAGCGGTAGTACCGCGGGCCACAACGGTAGTACCGCTGAAGTGCATCAAGCGGTAGTACCGCTCCACAGAGCGGTAGTACCGCTTGGAGCACTCTGCTGTAGTACCGGTGCGGCTCCGTGTTACTACCGCCTCGACTCAAGTGTGCGCTTTCTCGTGTCGGGTTTTGCGGCACTAACTGCGGTAGCACTGGCGGTAGTACCGCTTCCCAGCGGTAGTACTGCCCTGCCTCCACGGTAGTACCGCTCTGGGTCCCAGCCCCCTTCCGCGGCAGTACCGCTAGGGTGGAACGGCAGTACCGCTTGCTAAGCGGTAGTACCGCCCACCCAAGCGGTAGTACCGCTCTCTGCGGGGCTGAGTGGGGGGTAACGGTTGGATTGTTCCCCCCACTATATAAATGTGTCTTCTTCTTCATTGTTGACTTACCTCTTCCCCCAAATACTCCATTGTTGCTCCAAGCTCCATTTTCGCCCGATCTCTCTCCCTAGCCTATCAAACTTGTTGATTTGCTCGGGATTAGCTGAGAAGGCCTCGATCTACACTTCCACCAAGAGAAATTTGATTCCCCCCACTAATCCCTAGTGGATCTTGTTACTCTTGGGTGTTTGAGCACCCTAGACGGTTGAGGTCACCGTGAAGCCATAGTCCATTGTGGTGAAGCTTCGTGGTGTCGTTGGGAGCCTCCAATTCGGTTGTGGAGATAGCCCCAACCTTGTTTTTAAAGGTTTGGTTGCCGCCTTCAAGGGCACCACTAGTGGAATCACGGCACCTTGCATTGTGTGAGGGCGTGAGGAGAATACGGTGGCCCTAGTGGCTTCTTGGGGAGCATTGTGCCTCCACACCGCTCCAACGGAGACGTACTTCCCCTCAAAGGGAAGGAACTTCGGTAACATATCCTCGTCTTCACCGGCTCCACTTGTGGTTATTTCTTCCCTTTACTTGTGCAAGCTTTCCTTGTTTATCTCATATAGCCTGCTTGTGAGGTTGTTATCTTTGCTTCCTTTAAGTTGTCATCTTAGTAGCATATCTAGACAACTTACCTTGTTGCTTAATTTAAATTGGTTAAGAAAAGCAAAAAATTGATAGTTGCCTATTCACCCCCCCCCCCTCTAGTCAACCATATCGATCCTTTCACCAAAGCGGCTTCTCCGACGAGGAGGCCATGCGGTGGTCGCGCGACAACTACATGCGTGAGGGGATGGTCTGGCAGTGCCGGGTCCTGGAGGAGATCGCCGCCCGCAAACGTGGGCGCGAGGACAAGAACGGCGTCGTGGTCCTCGATAGCGACGACGACGACGCCCTCGGACCGTCCAACCCGCCGCGCCAACTGGGGGAGGGATGCAGCAGGGACGGCAGAGGCAGGGGCGGGGACGACGACAACGGCGGCGACTACACGCGGTTCTACAGCCTCCTTGGCATGTAGAACCGCGTGGGCGGACGGCGGGCGGCGAGGGAGACGGCGGGGGTAGCCCGCGCTAGTTTTTTTTTGTAAAATATGTTTAAATTTGAACGAACTCGCCGATGTTTGCGTTAAATTTGAGCCGTGTTTGCGCCAAATTTGAACTTTTCAAAAAACCGTGGAGGCCGCGACTGGGGGGCATCACGCCCCTAATGCGCGGTTTAGCGCCGGTGCGCCCCCAAGGGGCGATTTTTAGCCCCTCCTGGAGGGCCAACGACTGGAGATGCCCTAACAAAATCCCCACCGATTCTTCTCATCTTCCTCTATCTCTATCTCTAACTCTCTCTCTCTCTCTCTCTCTCTCTCCGCATTGCGCCGCCGCCAGACAAGACTTCACGAGTCTTTGCCATCGGAGACCCACGAACTGCTGCCATATACCCGATTGTTTGTGCCAGTTATTTGTTCAGGTGATTAGTCGAACGCAACGGTGAGCAGCGTCGCCACCTCCAATGCAATGACCCGCGTCCTTCAGGCTGGTCAGATCTCCAACGAGCACAACTCCCTCGACAATTCGCTGATACCGGTTGAGATCATGCAGTCTGCAGCCGGCGCGCTCCCTAGGAAAGGCACCCTTGTGGTGGTGCTCGCGGACAGGATGTAGTCGTCGAGGGCTTCTGCAGCTCGTGCTGCGGCATCCATGGCGGGGACGTCGGAGCCAGGTACAACTAAGCGTGGGTGGGTGACGTCGAGCACGAGTGCACCGCCGACTTCTGATCCCAAGTCCTCCACCTCCTTCCCTTTCCTATATAGTATGGAGTTCTCACGACCGGCTACAACATCGTCGTCGACATCCTCTATAGGACATGGGCCGTAAATCGCAAGAGTTCATGGCTTTTATCTCCTCCGTGAATCCCATCGGTAAGTTTTCCCCAAATTATTTTGAATTAGCGTACATATCATTTGTAATGCGAAATATTTTTAGAACTATGTAAGTTTTTTTTTGTCTTCATACCATCATCTGTGCTTACTTTTCATCTTTGTTATTATTCTTTTTTTAATGTGGTTTGAGCCTGAATGCTATATATTGCGACTGACGGCCCATATCCTAATTCAACAACCCGATCCTGGCAGCGGTTTAATTCCCTTTTCCTTACAAAGGTGAGCACTAGCAAAGCTCCTGAAATGCATATCTTCTCACCACACGGCTCAACTAGCATACCAGATCTCCCTTTATCTTACAAAAAGGTGAGCACTAGCATAAGCAATTCAACAACTCGCTCTAGGTGTGTCTTACTTAATTAGGATACCTTAGTAATTATTTTGTGGTTTAGTGGTTTTCCTGTTTTGATTTTCCAGCAGTTATTTTTAGTTCAGTCTTCTACTGTTACTTGTGCTTATCCTGCAGGTGACGACCGAGCATGGAGGGAAGCACGGAAAGGATTGATATTGTGTGTGAAAGTTGTCAAATAGGCTGCTAATGTTTGATTGTGATGTTCAAAGACACACTTTTATTTGCAGCTAGGGTGACAAATTGTGCATGCTTTGGGCTGTTGCGAACCATCTGTCACTTTTAGCTTCTATTTCGAGCAGTTATTCTCTCAAAGTGCTGGCCACATGTGCTGTATATTTAAATTTTTACTATGGCCTTTATACCATTAGTGCTATATTTCATATACCGTAATTTTATACGGCATTCAGTTTTGACTTTGTGTGATTTAGATTGCTCTTTTCTTTATCAAGACTGTTCTTTTTTTTACGAATCCACTATAATGCCTTCTGGATTTGTAGCTCATTCATTAGGTGAGAGTTTGGTGTAGAGTTTTTTTTGAAACAAGGCAAAAGGTTTGCCATTTTCATTGAATAAGAAGAAGGTTTAAGAATCTTGGCCAAAAGACCAGGTTACAAGCATCACTCTCGCGGCATTATATTACACAAATATTTCGCCCCGGCAAGGCACCACAACGAAGTTTCCGCTTTGACGCGAGTCACAAGCACCCCTACCGGAATTGCCGTGCTGCGGAACACACGTGCATTTTGCTCTTTCCAAATTTCCCAAGAGATCAGAAGCATAAGGGAAAGAAGCGCCCTTCGAGATTGTGATCTCCCGGAAGCTATTTTGTGCCACCACTCCTTGACGGAAACCATGCCACCTCAAGCCGTAGGATGGACGTCATGTAACCCGAGCCATGTTTTGATCATTCCCCAAACTCTAACAGTGTAACGACACTGGAAGAGAAGGTGAGTTGTTGTTTCTGGCGTTTGTTTGCATAGCGGGCAAAGGTTACAGTTGGGCCAGCCCCTGCGCTGGAGCCGGTCTGCCGTCCAAATCCTATTGTTGATGGCTAACCACGCAAAAAATTTGCATTTAGGAGGAGCCCAATTCTTCCATACCAAAAGAGGCATATCTGAGTCGATAAGGCCAAGGAATTGTGTCCGGTATGCCGTCGCCGCCGAATATTGGCCATCATTCGTGAGCTTCCAGGAAATTGAATCCGCCATGTCGGGGTTGAGTTGAATGCGTGATAGCTCACTCCAAAGGTTGACGAACTCGGCTATGTGGTTCACATCAAGGTTCCCACCAATGTCCACTCTGGAGACCCATGAGTTATTATGTAAGGCCTTCTGAACAGTGCAGCTTTTTCTTGCAGAGATCGCAAAAATATTTGGTGCAATGTCTTTGGGTCTCATACCGTTCAGCCAAGCAGACTCCCAAAACGAGGCCCTTGTCCCATCTCCAATCAGAACCTTGGTGGCAGCAGCAAATATGTCTTTATCTTTGTCATCACACGGGTTCCCCAAGTTTACCCAAGGCTTGCTTGGATCCGTCCAAGCTCCCCACAACCACCGGATGCGAAGGGCAGTAGCAAATTTTTCCAAGTTTAGAATACCTAGGCCACCATGCAGTTTAGATTTGCACACTTGCTCCCAGTTGATTTTGCATTTTCCACCAAAAACCTTGTCATAGCCAGCCCAGAGATATGCACGCCTCAGGGAGTCAATCTTTTTCAGTACCTCCACAGGGAGGTTCAGCACCGTCAAGTAATATATAGCAATCGCTGTTAGAACCGACTTGACAAGCACAACCCTTCCAGGCGATGCGACATGCTTGCCCATCCAAGGCGTGAGTTGAGCCGCAATCTTATCCTCGAGGGGTTGGAAGTGGATTCTATTCAATCTTTTGATCGACAATGGTAGCCCCAGATATTTCATGGGGAATGATGAGCGGTTTGCCGGGAAGGGGAGGAGGATATCATTCAGATCCAAGTTGTCACACCGGATTGGGGCAACAAGGCTATTCGAGCAGTTGGTATGCAGGCCCGTAACCTCTCCAAAGTGGGCCAGCGTGTCCACAAAGAACTTGACTTCAGTTTTGATGGGAGCAAGAAAAACAGCCGCGTCATCCGCGTAGAGGGACGCCCTGATCGTCATGGCGTTACCGCCAAGAGGGTGCAGCTTTCCTTGAGCAGTAGCCTTCTTGAGAATATGGTGTAGCGGATCGATCGCCAGAACGAAGAGAAGGGGGGACAGAGGATCTCCTTGCCTCAAGCCCTGCCCGAGCTTGATAGGGTTGCCCGGAATACCGTTGAGCAAGACTCGTGAAGATGCCGAAGCCAAGAGAGTCGAGACCCAACCACGAAAGCGCGGAGGAACTCCAAGGTGTTTGAGAAGGTCGAGGAGATAGTCCCAGTGAACAGAGTCGAAGGCTTTCTTGATATCAAGCTTGAAAAGTAACGCCGGTGTTTTGTTTCGGTGGAGAAGTCTCGCAAGATTGCGCACGTACATGAAGTTATCATGTATACATCATCGTTTGATGAAAGCACTTTGTGCCTGTGAGACAAGGTCGTTCATGTGTGGGGCGAGCCGGTTAGACATCACTTTGGCAATAATTTTCGCGATGGCATGGATAAGACTGATGGGTCGAAAGTCCGATATATCTTCAGCCCCATCTTTCTTAGGGATGAGGGCGATATCCGCGGAATTGAGCCAATGGAAATGGGTGGCATGCAAGTCAGAGAAGCGACGAATGGCCGACATGAGATCTCCCTTGATAATGTTCCAGCATGCTTTAAAGAAAACACCGGTGAAGCCATCCGGGCCCGGGGCTTTGTCAAAAGGTAAGGCAAAAACCGCAGCTTTGACCTCCTCCTCAGTGATGGCTGCATCCAGCTCCTGAAGGTCGCAAATTGGAGTTGGAATGATCCCCCAATTGATGTCAATGTTGCGTGTGGGACCTTTTTAGCGATGTTCTTGAAATGACTATGGATCACTTGCTCCTTCTGGTTGTGTTCCGTGATCCAGCCAGAATTGTGCTTGAGACGATGAATGAAGTTTTTCCTCCTCCGATGGTTCATCCGGAGATGGAAGTAACGGGTGTTAGCATCACCCTCCTTCAGATTGGTGATTCTGGAGTTTTGCCTCTTCCTATATTTCTCAAGCACGGCCCACGCGATGATCTTTCTCTTTAGTCTTTTTCGAAGATCATACTCCTGCTGGTGTAGAGTAATTATCGATTAGTTTTCGTTCATCATCCTCAGTTAAATATTGTGACGATCCCTTCCTTATTCTCTTATTTAAGCCATAACCCGAAAATATTGTATGGAGCCATGGTTCAGCCGAACCCACGCTCGAAGCCGTACATCATCTGACATCATTTATGGAGATATGTGCATGGCGCTCGTCAATAAGTTTGGCGGGAGAGATCAATTACTGTTTACCATGCTACAGTTGCTAACAAAGCCTAGTACTTGCTGATGGCACAGACTATAAAATATGAACCTAGGTCATCTAACAATATTTATTCAACTCTGGTCTGCCCCACGTCTTGCCTTTGCACCAACAGTACTAATATTTTTTTGAAATGAAACATATCCCTGTGTCAAATGAATTATGTTTTTTCTTCTAATGTTGCCTATTTGTTTTTTGAAAGGAACCGTATTGCTGTTTTCTATTCTTCTAAATTTGCCTAATTGACATCCCTGTAGAACAAAAGTTTCATCACGAGCTGTTCTGTTGAATAACGTGATAAAACAGGTCCAACCAATTGCTATAAGTCTGGTATTGTTGTTTGCCATGTCTTCAATTTAATTGAAATAATCCCTGAAAGAATTCTGTGATTATAAGAACAGTAAACTGCTCGTGGAAGAATATTCTCATGTAAGACAGTTGGTACTTTCTTTTGCGAATTAAAAAAAACAATTGATACTTCTGACACTATAAGAACCATAGCCCTGACATGATAAGAACTACATTAATAATCCAGTGGATTTTAATTTTATTCTTTTAACAATAAGCTTGCCAATGCTGCTAGATGCGATGAAGAGTGTGAACAGAATATTTATTTTTTAATTCTCAGGCTTGGGCTCGTGATCTACAGTAAACATAGGGGCATGTGCCAGCCCACCCTTTTTCTAAAAAGATGAGCCTAGGCAGGCCTACGGGCAAGTTGACAAAGAGGAGATTTAAGCTAAATCGAGAAATTTGAATGCTAACTATGCACAAATCCACATGAAGACCAGCACTCGATCGAACGGCACTGACCATGGGTTCGAGCGGACCATGGTCAAGAATCACTTGTCTCGCCATAACTGAATATTCTTCAAACCCTCTGAATGAGATATAGTTGTCCAATGCCATTTCTGTAGTTTGGTGAGTTTTGAATTGAGAAGACGGATCAATGTGAACTTTTCTCGGCTGAAATGTGTCTTCCAATTCTTTTCACATCTTTATAATTTGTTATAGAATTTCCCGCCGAAACGCGCCGGGCATCCTCTAGTTAACAACGTCTTCGAGAATTGAGACTGACGGACGTCGACGATCAGTTTTTTTTTTTTTTTTGCCAGAACGATGAGGTTGGTTGATGGCGCAACCATATGATATGATACAAGCAAGCAGTGACTATGAAAAAGATTGGGGATCGACGATGCCCTGGGCCGTTGAGAGACGTGGACGGCATGCATGCTGCTCACCGGTCGCCGTCGGACGGGCCACAAGAAGGTCGACACGGCAGGCAACCGTGAAGAACCGGTTGAGCTTTGTTTGATGGATCCGGTCTAGCATCTTTCGCGCTACCTTTGCTACGACTTGTGTCTATTACTCCTACTTTACTAGCAGTATCATCATTATAGGAAAAAACACCGGCTTACTGCGCTCACTTTACAATCCTCTCGAAAGAAATTAAAGCTGCATCACTTTATATCAGATTCCTTTTGGTCGCAAAGTTACACTATCAGTTGCGCGTTCTTAACCGGCTTAGTTAGTTAGGTGACTGGCATCGCATCGCTCAACAGGGAGGACAATAAGTGGACAACCCACCGTGAGCAGGCATGTTTCTTGCCGGAATCTAGCGTAGTCACACAGCACCATCTTTACTTATTGCTTTCGAACTTGACCCCGGTCAGTCACAGGCTCACAGCACCTTGACCCCTGGCCCCTCCCAAAGTCGTTCAATTCCCTTCATCAAAGGTCAAAGTTGAGGTCTACTAGTGGACTAGTGGTACATGCTAATTTATCCCTGCCTCTTAAAGCCAACCAGCACAGCACAATACATGCATAATTAACTTGCAGTAAGAACATTCATATTACTACTAGAATTATATACATTTAATTTCATCAGAGTGCTGCTGCTTTGTCATTCTACCACGTTTGTTACATATATATCTACAGCTTATTCTATGTATACCATATGGTCATCTTCTCTACTTCTGCCGCTCCTGTGTGATCAACGGCCTCTTGTAGTACCTCAGCAGCAGGGACCAGCAGACGACGCTGACGGAGGAGGCCGCCATCGCGGCGCCGGCGACCCACGGCGGCAGCCGGAACCGGGTGGACGGGAACATCACCCCCGCGGCGATCGGGATGCCGATGATGTTGTAGCCCAGGGCCCAGACGTAGTTCATCCGTATGCGGAAGAAGGCCTTCCTGGACAGGTCGATGGCGGTGATCACGTCCTCCAGGTTGCTCTTCATGAGCACGATGTCCGCCGCCTCGATGGCCACGTCGGTGCCCGCGCCGATGGCCATCCCGACGTTGGCAGCGACCAGCGCTGGCGAGTCGTTGATCCCATCGCCAACCATTGCGACGGTTTTTCCAGACAGCTGCGGTGATCAACCAAAGATTTAAAGGCAGTGAGTGGATGCGTGGCTGTATCCCTGTTACTGTGTGACAGCACCATCAAAGTAGTAATAAAGCAAAGGATATGGCGCTTTGAGACAAAGCAAGGATGTCTAGTCTAGCTCACCTGAAGCTCCTTCACCTTCTCGGCCTTCTGCTCCGGCTTCGCTTCGGCTATGATGTTTTCGATGCCGACCTCTTTGCCGATGGCGTTGGCGGTTCCCCAGTTGTCCCCGGTCACCATTATGCACTCCACCTTCATTGACTTGAGGTATGATATCACTTCATGAGCGTTTGGTTTTATCGGATCAGACACAGAGATTATGCCCACTATCTCTTGATCCATGGCCACGATGATCCCTGTGTGCGCCTTCTCTTCCTCTTCCATGAGGATTTCTGAAGCCTCCGCGGGGACATCAATGTCTAATGACAGCATAAAGCTCTTGTTGCCCACGATGACACTCTTGTCACTGATCTTTGCCTTGACACCGTGTCCGGTGACTGAAATGAAGTCCCTTGCTTCAGGCCAGATATGGGTTTCTTCCGGGTGAAATTTCTTGGCATGCTCCACTATCGCTTTCCCCAGCGGATGCTCACTGTTGTCCTGAAAACCAATGAAATTTAAGCAAGGTATCTTCCCAAGACAGTACAAGAAAGTCTACGAAGAAGACACTGCAGACACGTATATAGTTAGCAAGCATACCTCTGCTGCTGCAACATAGTCATAGAATTCACGTAGGACCATGTTTTTAAAGAGCCTGGTATTGACGACAATAGGCTTCCCAATGGTTAGTGTTCCTGTCTTGTCGAAAACAATGCAGTCCACCTGCAAAATCTCATACAAATCATGTTCGTACACAATATGAAGGACTATCTGCTAACAAGTTTTCACTTTTATACTTATTGTTGATACCTTGTGCGCACTCTCCAGAGCTTGCCCACCCTTGATCAGAACACCTTGCGAGGCACCGACTCCAGTCGCAACCATCACAGCAGTTGGAGTTGCAAGTCCTAGGGCGCAAGGGCAGGCAATCACCATAACTGATATCCCGAACTGGAGAGCTAGCTGAAAGCTATCCATGGAAGATGGTATCCACGAGCTAGGGTAGCCATGAAACCTCCCAGCTAAGAACCATGTAAGCCAAGTAAGCAAGGAAAGAAGGATGACCTGCAAGCATAAAGCTGATTGTTCAGTACTGATAATAATAATATGTTACTGGATAAACACAATGTAACTGAACTCACCAGGGGAACAAAGACTTTGGATATCTGATCAGCAAACTTCTGCACAGGTGCTTTTGCCATTTGGGCTGACTCTACTAGCCTTACAATCTGTGCCAGGGCACTCTCTGATCCAACAAATGTTGCCCTGACATGGAGCATACCATTCTCATTCACCGTTCCTCCAATCACATTGTCGCCCTTCCTCTTTGCCACGGGCCGTGATTCTCCGGTGATCATGCTTTCATTCACATGGCTCTGGCCCCGAATAACAAATCCATCAGAAGCAACTTTCCCACCAGGTATGACTTTGATCACATCATTTTTCTGAATCAACCGACTGTCAATCTCTTTCTCGCTTGCAACATTCCCTTCCTTGTCGTACATCAGCACAGTTGCAGTTTCTGGTGCAAGATCCATCAGCTTGGCAATAGCCTCAGAGGTCTTTCCTTTTGCCAAGATCTCAAGGTATTTTCCAAGAAGGATAAATGATATTAGCATGGAACTTGTCTCAAAAAAATCAGTTGACATATAGTTCTCAGAAGTGGCAGCTCGGAGAACTGAGTAAACTGAGTAGAAGTACGCCGTGTTGGTCCCTAGGGCAATGAGCACATCCATGTTGGGTGAACCATGACACATTGCCTTGTAAGCACCAGTGTAAAATTTGCGGCCAATTACAAACTGGACAGGTGTTGACAAAATCCACCGCAATAGTTCACCAATGCTCATCATGTTGACAACCTTTTTGTCCAGCCCATCCTTCAGCCCTGGGATGTACATGAACACCATGGAGGTTAGGAACACTGGAATTGTGAAAAGCAAGCTCCACAAAAAGGACTTCCGGTACCGCGTTATCTCCCCATTTCTATGCTGCTCTCTTCCATCGGCTTCCGGATATATTGATACAGCAATATCGCCACATGCAGCTGACTCGATGACTTCAATGAGGTCTCGAGGACCTGTTTGGTCTGGCTTGTAAGAGATGGTTATCTTTTGGAGGTCGGTATCGATTTTTATGTCTTCCACACCAGGAAGAGCTTGGACAGAACTTTTCACTATCATTACTGATCTCTCGTCGAGAACGCCATCCACTTTGAGGTCTATCCTGCTCCGATCTTCTCCTGCGGTGACCAGTATTGCTTCAAAGCCAGATTCTTCAACAGCATTGACTAATTGGATAGCAGCAACAACCCTACGATCATAACGGATTTCCGCCTCTTCAATAGCCAGTGCAACGGAGGCTCTCTGAACCCCTGGAACAGCTTGCAAGGCAGATTCAACTGTGTTTGCACAAGACGTGCAGGTCATTCCTTTTATGTGCAGCCTGCATACTAGAATGTTCTTTTCTTTGAGCTCCTCGTCAATCAGTTTAGCTCCAAAACCAACATCTTCAATGGTTTCCCTAATTTTTTCCTCCTGTAAAAAAAGGCAGCCATGAACTTCAATCTCCAGATAAACGTATCGATGACATAGACACAGACTCTGTAAGAGCATCAAGTAAAAATTATTGAAATACTGTTCGTCCCACCTTCTAAATGCGTAATTGTTTTCAGAATTTTTTTAGGTTGCAAAATACTGTTCGTCCCACCTTCTAAAAAGGGCTCCGTGTAGCCCAGCCCCACTTTCTACTTTTCACTATTTTGGCCTCTTATTCACTCTACTTTAGCCCTAGATGGTACTGCTATATTCGGTAGGACACCTATGTGTGGCACTATCTTCTAGCAATTACTGATTAAAGTTACTTGCTGCAGCAAGAAATGACATCAGCCCAATATATGTGCCATCCAACAAGGAAGTGAGTGAGCAAGCAGCCATTATGCTGAAATAGATATGAACCTTTTTCGGATCCTAAAATTCCAATCAAATGAAGTATCTCTCATCATCCAACTACAGTAGTGCACTTACTCTGCAAGAAAAGGACTTCCAATAATAGGAAAAGTACCCCTATCGTTCCAATAGTTTTCACCATACTGATAAAAAGGTTACGTACTTCTTGTTTTCTTCGAAAATAACAGTTCTTTCTCAAAAAGATAACCAGAGATAACAATGGTGGGAGTGGGACAAGAGTGGATCCCAAATGCTCCACTGATGAAAGAAAGTAATCATGAGATGAGAAACATGAGTTGCAAAATTTTCCAGAATAAGAAAATATTTACCAGCCTGAAAATTTAATAATCAGTTGACATATGCTCAAGTCTAGTGGGAGGAACACCAAATGAACAGAGAAAAACACTTGGAAGTTATGCAACAGAGTGCACCACAACCCAGTTACAAGGAAAAAGCTAAGTGTCGCTGGAAGAGTAGATCCTTTTTCCATGTGACCACTGTGTACATAGGTAGCCGAGTTCCATTACTTCCGCAAAGGCACAAGAGCTCACAAGTTCGAAACATCTAAATAGAAGATTTTTGAGAAGATTGATACCTAAGGGTAACAACCTCCAGAGATACGACACAAACTTAAGTTGATAAACTTTGAAATTCTGTATGCCTTACAAGCATCGTTATCTGCACTTGTAGTTGAAAACTTGTAAACATAAACAATAAGTAGGAAGCGTCGAGCTATTTTCCGAAATCAAGCTTCATACTGAGCCTGCAGCCTTGTGCACATCACAGTATTTACAACTAAGCATGTAATGAGAACACTAATTGACCACTCGATATTTAAAAGACTCCCAAAGTAGTTAGCGGTTTCACATCATAAGCAAAGTTGCCTACCTGTAGCCTTCTGAACCACACAAAGTCAATAAATGCAAGAACTTTCCGGGCCACCACCCCTTTAAGGGGTTCTCGTCTCAAAAAGAAAACAAATTAAGGCCACATGAATCCCTCCTCGAGTGATGCTATTAACCATACCATACGTACCGGCATTGGTTGTTTAGCAGGAGTTTTTGTTTAGTCTCTGCCACCGGATTCTTCCCGGTACTGCCTGAATCCCCAAAGTAGTTGCACAGAGCTGACACATTTGCCTCTATAAATCTATAGTCTATCACCTCGCAAAGTTGGCAATGCTCCCAAGAACAGCCAATTTAAATTCAAAAAAAGAAAGAAGAGCCAATTTTGTGAGGGTGGGACCTGCTAAAGATAGACGCCCGTGTAGTGTATCAGTTTCCAGGGTTCCGATGAGGAAGCAATGCATGTGACTTGACGTGTAAGCACAGCACCCACCACGCCCAAAGGATGAATCCTTTATCCTTGTACTCAAGGACAGTATAACTGTACATGAAAAATATGCACGGCATTTTCACTGAAAGCCTCAAAATAATCACACGCGACCATCTTAAATCCTAAATTCATCCGACCCCATGGCCGACCCCACACCCCCCTAAAATGCCTAACTGCCGGCGGATGTTGAGCTGAGCGTGTTTAACTTGAGGAAGGACTTTCTCATAAATTATTTTTTGGGGAAGGGCCCAAAAATCAGGGTGCTCTGCTATGCTCACCGAGACGAATGCCGGGTAGAAGGCGACCTGCGCGCGGCAGCCGAGGACGTCGACTGCGGCGTCGTGGATGCCGGGGAGCCGCTTGACGGCCTTCTCCACCGACCCGGCGCACGCGGCGCAGGTCATGCCGGTCACCGCGAACACCGCCACCTTCTCCTCCTCCTCCTCCTCGGTCGCCCCCGCCGCGGCCTCCAGATCGCCGGCGACCGCGGCCGCCTTGGTGCGCCGCGGCATGGGCGCGTACCGCGGCCGCAGCGCGAGGCGGCCGCCGCTCCCCTCGGCCACACCACCACCGCCGCCGCCGCCGCGGAAGCAGGCGAGGAAGAGGGCCCGAGGTTCCGCCGCCATCGGCGGCGTGTGGGTCCGGAGAGAGGGTTTCCGCGCGGGAATGGCGATCCCTGGAGCTCGCTCGCGATGATCACTGCGTAGCTGCTTGAGAGCGCTGCGGACATTGCCGGATTTATAGGGCGGGGGAGGGTGGCGCCGATCGTGTGCGCCTCTTTTTCCCGAAAATGAGACTGTGGGAGGGCGTCGCTAAAGCAAAGCGAGTTCAGTGGCGGCAGCGTCGGATTTAGAATATGGCTACTACACGTCAGTAACGTGGGTGGGTGGGGAATTCCGGTATAACTGATTGGAAAGATGAAATTGCGGACACGACCAGTATTGTTTGGGCCCCCGTCGCGTGGCCAGCACAAGGCAGACGTTGGCACCTCTCATGGGCAACAAAGACCTACGCCACCAGCGGCGGAGCGGAGCCAACTAGTGCAGTCGTAGTGCTTAAAGTTCCATATTTTATTTTTCTTTCCGCCGCCACTTCGTTTTGCCCTAATTTTGGTTTAACAGCTTTTGCTAAACTTCTTGTGAAAATACTATGAGTTAAATTACGGGCTGGATTTGGTAAGTGTTTATTTACAGAATCATATTAATATGGGCAGGTAAATCACAAGCCATCAAAATAGAATAATTATATTTCTATCTCTACTTATATACTCCTACTTAATAAAAGGATTGTAAAGGGCTTCATGTTTCAATTTTCTTCCCGCCACCCCTTGGTCCAACCTTCCCATATGATAATCAGTAACTTACTTATCTTCTGAACTAATTTTATTTCAATTTACTTACCAAACTTCTTCTGAAATCACTTCTACTACTAAAGAGAGAGTTGATATATATTCTAAAAAAGAAAGAAAGAGTTGATAGCGTCGCCTCACTTCCCACCAACCCTGTATTACGCCCGTGAGTGAGCGTCTTACATACGACATTTCGCTCAAGTGCAGCCAATTTGGGCCGGCCCATTTGACGCGTGCACTAAATCAATAAAATCGGCACTTTTCCAAAACAATGTCATGCATTAACTCATTCAAATCAAATATGAAAAAAAAATCTCAACTAAATCCAAACTTCCCTTTCCTTCCACTACTCATATTCAAATCAAATCAAATCTTACCAAAAAAATCAACTATAATCGAAGTTGATCGGCCCGTTAGACGCGTGCGCACGTTTTTATTATTTACTTATTTTCTATGCTTCATTTTTTGGTTTCTTTTCTTCTCTTTCATTTTTTTCTACGACCAACCTATTATTTTGTGCTCGGCATACTATCAAAATCGGCACAGACCTGTACGCCATGGTGAGTTGGTAGCATCGTCTCCATTCTGGTTAAACCCACCCACCGATTTTTTTTCTTTCCCACCAATTTATTTAAATTAATTTTTAGCCCACTGATCTACTTAATCCGGTTTTTATCTGCCAAATTTAGTAATGACATTATGAAATCAATCAATCACGGTGATCTCTAATCAATCTTTAAAGACCAAATTTATGGAAAGAAATCAATGTTTGATAACACAAGACACTAATTACGAAAAAAGAATCAATGTTTGATAACACAAGACAACATTTATGTAAAGGAAGCAATGTTTGATAACATTGCCTCCACTCTAATCCCCCCCCCCCACCCTATTTTTCTATCCCACCAATATATTTAACCGGGTTTTAGCCCACAATATATTTAAACCGATTTTATCTTCCAAATCAGATCAATATTCGGTACATTTATATAGGAAGCAATAAATCATTGTCAATCTCTAATCAATTTCTAAATACCAAACCTCTACTATTAATCTCTAATTAGATCAATCTTTGGTATATTTGGTGTAATTTTTAATCAATTTCTAAAGGTATGTCTGCACGTATAGGCACCGACATCACTCTGGTCAGACTTTCAACCTTGATGTGAGAATGGTCTGGAAAGATCCGGAGGAGCTTCATTAAATTGCAAACATTACACTATAGTTGACCAAAGGACGCAAGATTAGCGAAGAAAGAGTTCAACACGAAGAGCGTATGGATATTGAGATGTTGGGAACTTGGTTAAATTTATAAGCAAATAATGCACATGAAGTATTAAAGGTTCATTTGACTGTATCTCATTATATAGAAACCATTTGTCACTCCATATAAACCATTTGCTTTAGGTAGATGTGTTGGTACTTCCACTATTTTGGGATCTTATGGAACCCAATTCAAGAAAGCATGGTAAATTGTAGTTTGGTGCTTCTTCGTGGAGACTTTCAGTATCGAACCAACCTCTCCACCAGTGGGGACAAAAGCTCTTGGGATGGAGATATTGTCACAACACTGATGTCGCGTCTTGCTAGAGCTGGAGGGTGTGAACATGAAAGTCTAATATGAATAAGCATAATAATTAGAGCTAGAGCTAGAGCAATAAATAAGAATTATGTATTTTAATAATATATGTTTAATTAAAAAATATAAAGCATAATATTTAGAAAAAAAATCTAAAACCAAGTACAAAAGTCGACAAGCAAACATGAAAGTATTCTAAGTATTTTAGTAAGAAAATGTAATGCAAAAAAAGTACCCTTGGGGGGGGGGGGTCAGAGAATGCGCCATATTCATGCTATATTTTTTAGAAAAATCACAAATAATTTATTAACAACTAAGGTGATTTTCCATGACAATTTATAATCTTTTTTATTTTTAAATTTATAGAGTTGAAGTAAAACTTTGTATTTTCCAAATTATCCTTATTTAATATATATGAAGTTTCCCATTTTTATTTTTTGACTGGGCTGCGACTTGCGCAAAACCACTGTCATGTTATCCATCGAACCATTTTGAGTCAAGCATATGACCTAATTTATTCGGTTTTAAAAATTCAAGGGCTACTTTAATTTTCTGGTATTGGAATCGAGACTCCAATGTTGCACTGAGCATATAAAAAAAAGGTCAGTGGGAGGCTCTCCCACTGTTCATTGCTCCTCAAAAAAAAATTTTGTTGCACTGAGCATAAGTTAACAAACCAAAGAATATATTGTTCCCTAAATTTTGCCTATGCTTGTTGGCTGACCCCAAAATGGCGTGGGCTAAAGACAGTGAAGGCCACGCAGACCCAATCTTGACGACGGACCATAAGCAGAAGCAGCTCAGGAACAAAGAAGGATATACGCCCGTGGCCCGCCAGACCCCAACAGAGCAATTGAAAGCCTATCCAATCCCTAAAAAAAACAAAACTGAAAGCCTATCCAATCCCTGAAAAAAACAAAACTGAAAGCCTCTCCGCAGTGGATTTCTGCATCCTCTCGTCCAAATCTTTTGTCAGATCGTGGTTTCTCATTCCTTCTGCGGTAACGTCTATTTCTACGGCCGTGTGATTTCTCGCCTTTACGACTTTACCAACAAACTTTGCTTGGATCGATTCTCATGGATTGTTACCTTGACGAGGCAGTTTAATTCATTTCTTCACTAATTTTCTACGGCCAAGGAACGATAACTGGCAGTCACTGACGCGGTCACACCACACCTAACTGAACTGATCTACTCTCGTACGCATTGGGTGCAGATTTTCAATCAGAATCTCAGAAGAACCGCGCGGAAGCATCTAATTATGTGCCTACTCGAACCAATCGATCTGGAAAGGGCTCATGAGAAAACACGCCAAAAGGTGCAGGCACAACAGAACAGATGCGAGCCGAGACGCAGAATCAGAAATATAATCAGAGTATCTGATGCTCACCGGTTTAAGGCCGGGCATGTGCCTTCTATCTAAAAAAAATCTGATGCTCACCGAGACGAGTGCCGTGTAGAAGGCGACCTGCACGCGGCCGCCGAGGACGTCGACGGCGGCCTCCTGGATGCCGGGGAGCCGCTTGACTGCCTTCTCCACCGAGCCGGCGCACGCGGCGCACGTCATCCCGGACACCGCGAACACCGCCACCTTCTCCTCCTCCTCCTCCTCCGCTGCCTCCAGATCGACAACGGCTGACCCGCCTTCTCCTCCGCCACCCTCGCCGGCGACCGCGGCCTCCCTCGGTCGCTGTGGCATGGGCGGGTACCGCGGCCGCAGCGTGAGGTGGCCGCTCTCATCGGAGCCGCTGCTGTCGAAGCATGTGAGGAACCGAGTGGCCGCCGCCATTGGGAGCGTGAAGAGAAGGTTTTAGGTTGGGCCGAGGTTCTGATCGGTGGTGGGAAAAACGGTTCGAACATTGGCAGATTTATAGTCGGACGAATGGGAAATACTGCACGTAACGCCGTTCGAGTACTCAACTCATCATTTTTGTAATGGAATGTGACGACCTCGGACTGTCGAAGACGTGGACACGCAGCCCAGGGGTCCTCTGGGGAGAAATCGCAATTTTCTTCCTTTCTTTTTCTTAATGCCGCTGGGCAAGAAATCCACAGTTAAATCCAAACACGGCTTTCAAACTTTTGATATTCTTGCTCACATTTCAAAGTACTGTACTTATTCAGTCGGTTTGTGTTTAGAAAAGAGCGTAAGTCGCATGATTGTAGGCAGCACGCAACACAAAGATCCAATTCGAATTTGACTTGGAGTTGCTTGTGGTAGCAGGACACATCGCCTCAGAGCTAAGCAAATGTGATGTGATGTCCAATTCGAATTAAATTATCGGAAGGTCTTCGGTGCCCACGAATCAAATTCGAGCCCCGGTTCTGATTGTCCTTGAATTTGGAGGTCCCCCGTCTCAAAAGCAATCGTATGCCAGAAATCATAATGCCATGACAGGTGACCTTGGTAAAATTAATCAGCTGTTGTTTTCACATCTCCTTGGTGTACGCCTACGTGCGTGGAGTGTAGACTAATCTCCCTGGTAGCAGGAGCCAATCATGGAACCTCTCATGCATTTGTTTGAACTTTGAAGAAATCCATGCAAGAACGCAAAGACATAAAAAGCCCAGAGGACGGAGGGCGGTCTTGGTTCACCGAATGATTCATCAGTCCGTCTGGTTCACTGAATCTTTGCTCGCTGGACACTTGCTTCAGATTTCAGATATATTCCTTTAGTATTGTTAAGAGCCTGAGGTTGCCAATTGTTAAACTACCCATGGACGGTAGCGATGACGTTTCTTTATGGAAGGGGGCTAGCCCAATCAGAAAAATTCAGAACTCAGAACTCAAAAGAGGTAAGCAAGCTTAGCGTGTCATGCGTACGTACGTGGATGCTTTTCACTGTCTTCGCCTGATAAATGTCAGCGCAGTGTATTCTTTTCTATATGGACGAGAGCGGTGTTTTTTTTTCGAAAAGGGGAGCTCTCTGGCCTCTGCATCAGAACGATGCAGACGGCCATTTTTATTAATAAGCAAATAGGTTCAACACAAGACAAAAAATGCTCACAAAGAGCACAAAATGAAAGGTAAAGCCACAACCGGCTGGCATAAGAAAGACAGGAAAACTAATTGCCTATCCTACACTAGTGCAGAACAGGGCTATAGCACCGGTTCGGAGGGGCCTTTAGTGACGGTTCAACACGAACCGCCACTAAAGGGCCATCACGTGGCAGGAGCCAGCGCCGTGGACGGGGATCCTTTTAGTACCGGTTTGTAAAATGGACCGGTACTAAATGCTTTAGGTGGTTTTGAATTCGTGATTTCTTTTTTCTTTAATTTTGTGTTTTTCATTTAATTTTTTTCGTTTACTGGTATTTTACGATGGTACATATTGTACACGTTATGCATATATATAAATATAATTTCTTGTAGAACGGATAATATATATATATATATATATATATATATATATATATATATAT